>JAMPIV010001355.1:0-31039 GCA_024509875.1 Oreohelix idahoensis
TAAACACCCCCCCCCCTCATTAAAATTGAATGCTTTTATCTTACTTTACATTCAAATGAAAAGGTTAATAGTATGGTAGAATATGTTTACATTTTTTTTTTGCGTACGCCCGCTAATACTCGAGGCGAAATCTCAGGTTATTTTTTATGTCTAACCTGACATTGATTTTACGTGAGTATCCCTTTATTTCTTGTACAGAGACAGGTGTCCCTCGCCATTCAGGCAAATACTCGCCGATTTCGGAGGTACCCATTGCAGCTGGGTCGGCTCAGGAGCCGCCAGTCCCTGGTCGACGACACTCCTTCAAATGTCCTCGCCAGGTCACGAGTTAATCCAGTCCAAATCCCGGTCGACGAAAAATCCTCAAATGCCGTCGCCCGGGTTTGATCCTGTATCACCCGGTCGCCAGAGCGGTGTTGTAACCACTACGCTAGCGCGGCTAGCGCGGCTCCCAGGTCTACAGTAACATCTACACTGATGAAAAGTGTTCACAATTTAGATTGCATATGTTTCCATTAACATCTAACTTATTATTACTTTGTCGTTCCTCCCTTTCAGAGAGGTGTAGAAGTTTGTAAGAGAGGGCGCCATAACTATTCTATCGGCTGGTCTTCTTCCTGGCCTGGTTCCATTCTAGTCCTCGGTCCTTCAAAGATTGTCTAATGTTGTCCTCCCAGCGGACTCTGGTTCGTCCTGGAGGTCTGGATCCCTGGCTCTTTGTTTCCCATGCTTGTCGTGGTAGCCGATCTTCTCCCATTCTGCCGACATGGCCAAACCATCTTAGTTGGGACTGTTCTATTTGGGTCTGCAGCGGATGGGATCTTTTAGGCCTTGGACGTATCGTCTGGTTTCGGACCATTCCCTCTTCTTGTTACTGTACTTCAAACCACCACTTTCCTCAGATACCTCATTTCACTGAGGTTTGGATCTGGCTTTTGTGGGTTGTAGTCATTGCCCATGACTCCGCATCCATATTGTCATAGACTGGGGACATAGGTGGAGCGGTATATCAGCCCATCTTCGTTTTTTCTTTACCAACCTCTTTCTTGCTGAGGAATCCTCGATTTATGGCTTGAAAAAGTCTCCCAGCTGCTGCTTTTCGAGTGGCCAACTCTTCTTTGATGCCTCCCTTTCGGTCTATAATAGCTCCGAGGTATTTAAAGTGGTCGACCTGCTCCAGGACCTGTTCTCCCAGCTTAATCTGATGTTTTCTTTCTTCTCGTGATATCACCATGGATTTTTGTTTTAGAGCTGCTTATGACCATCCCTCTCTTCTCCGGCTCTTCCTTCCAGACTTGCAGGTTGGATTGGAGATGTGCCCCTGATTTAGCAGTCAGGGCAACAACATCAGCAAATGCCAGCTCCGTAAAAATCAGACCTGTAGAATCATCTTCCAGTACCACAACTGAACTACACTTTCGTTGTCATGTCTCCTATACATGCCATGATGACATCGCGTCCCATGAGGAGTATGGGAGAAGGAGTAAGGTGATAGGTCAAATCACCTTGCCCTACACCAGTTGTTGGTCCTGGAATTCCTCTTCTGGACTTCTGGTTTGCTGTCCTCAACAATAATTTCTTGCAAGACTTTGTAGATGCTCTTGTATAGCATGAAATCAGAGGTGCTGGGAATATTCTTCTTTGCCAAACCAGTCCCAAAGTTTGCTCCATTGGAACCCTTGGTCAAATTGCCTTTTCCAGATCCTAAGAACAAAAGATAGATTCACACTCTTATACTCAAGGGCCTTTTCATTCAACTGTCTGATGTTGAAGATTGGTCTTGTAGTTACTTCGATTTGCTCGGAATCCGCACTGAACCTCATCCCAAATTGTGCTTCACCTAGGCGTTTGAGTCTCTGCTCCAGTATTTAGAGAAGATTTTAATAGTGACACTGAGCAGGGATATGCCTCTATGGTTTCCACATTGTCGGTTGTCACACTTTTGAAAAATCGGTGTATTATAGCAATCTCCCCAATCCGTTGGTATGGTCCTTGTTGCACCAAGCTGCCTGTAGGACCCTTATGAGTAAAGGTCGCCTGCTGCGCTCCCGTGTAACTTAAACCATTTCTGGTATTATGCCATCAGGGTCCTGCTGCTATTGCCCTTCTTGATTTTTCAACCAGTGCTGCCTTCAGTACTTCCATAGGAGCCGCACTACGTAGTGGTTCCAACACGCTCGGCGACCCGGGGTGATCCAGGATCAAAACCCGGCGACGGCATTTTGGAGGATTTTTTCGTCGACCGGGATTTGGACTGGATTAACTCGAGACCTGGCGAGGACATTTGAAGGAGTGTCGTCGACCAGGGACTGGCGGCTCCTGAGCCGACCCAGCTGAACTATGGGTACTCTACCGAAATCGGCGATTATTTCAGCCTGAATGGCGAGGGACACCTGTTCTCTGTACAAGTAAAAAGGGATACTGGACGTAAAATCAATTTTCAGGTTAGACTGAACATTAATAATAACCTGAGATTTCGCCTCCAGTATTAGCGGGCGTACGAAAAAGAAAAAAAAAAGTACTTCCATCTTTATGTCATCTTCATCACATTGGTTAACTCTTCCTAGTGTCGGTGGTTATCAGTTCTGATAGCAATTTACCTTGCTCACTATTAGGAGCTTGAAAAAATATCCTTTTTTTTACTAAATTTTGGGAGCAGGGAGCAATTGTGACTTTCTTGTCCTTCCTAAATTTAAGAGGGGAAATGTTTTCCTTCCTCTAAGGTCTTAATAGGGTTCGTAAAATCAAACTTTTGGGGTTTTTTTTCTTAAGAGGCATTTTTTTTCTAGGCTTTTTTCTCCAAATTCTTTCCCAAGGGGAACTTTTGTTTTGCTGACTAGGCACCTTGTTCTTACTTCTGTTTGAGTTATCATATATTCTCTGTTTTTCTGATGCTTGTTTTTCTCTCTTATTTTCTCTTTAACCTCATCTGTCCACAAAGGTGTCTCTTTTCTCTTGATTCCATGTCGAATTCACCACAGCTTCTGCTGCAGCTGTTTTTATGATGTCCTTGAATTTCAGCAGGAGTGTTTTCAGGTCATAGGTTGTTGTTCTGTGTTTTCACTGCTGTTAGCAATAAGCCCTGGTATCTGGTATTCACTTCTGGTCTCTCAGCTTGTAGGTCTATAATGTTGTTTCCCCTGTTCGTTTACTTATCTTCTTGCGGTGATGAATAGGCGTTTCCTAGGCGAGTAATCTTTTAGTTGTTCTTTTAATTGTTAACAAGTTGTGGTCACTTCAATCTTGTCCCCCTCCCACTCTAGTCATCCCGGACATACTTTTACATTTACATCTACTGATTGAAAACGTTTGAAACTTTTTCATTAATTTTAAGTGCATTTTGTTTAAAAATAGACATTTACATGTTTGAACGTGGGAATATTATACTTGAACGTAATAATTTCTGTCATCTTTCCTACCTGCTCCATATTGGACTTGGGATACTATGCTTTTTTGTTCTGTTAAGAGGACTAGCAATAAAGCAGTCCACCAGCCCTTGCAGTGGTGGTTCATGAAATCAATCATTCTATATGATGAGTGTCACGGAGTGTTTGAGGGTACTTGCCTGTAGAAAAAAAAAAAATAATGTTCCCATGCTCCAGCGGGAGTTTATTAGTAATTTGAGTGGATGTGAGTTGGGAAGGCTTGCTTGTACTAAATTTAGCTACAAGCAATGTTGTGAGCAGAGGACTAGACAAGCTGCTAGGCTCTAGTTATGGTGAATGAAGCTCAGTGGAGAGTGGAAGGTTTTCAGGGGTTTGGTGAATACGAAATGAAAGGGTTCGTGAGGAGAGATGTGTGTGGATTAGTAGTGTGTTGGGTCGGTAGAGAGTGAGTAGACAGTAGACGAAAAGAGGCGTAAAGAGGAGTGAAAGGTGTGATGGCGCTTGCAAAGAAAGAAAAATACATGGGCCAGTGGTGGTGCCGTGGACTGTAATGAAGTGCATTTTATATATACCTCACAAACATATCTCCGACAATACACACCTAATGTACGATGACTGGGGATCCTGTGTTAAATCTCCAATGGTTGTAATGGCACCTGCGCCCATTGTGCTTATTTGTGTTATTATACAGTACAGCAGGAATCCACTAGCAATAAACAAATGTCAGTGTTTTCCTCATCCATGGTAAACTTTTCGAATTAATTTTTTTATGGTTACCTCGAATTATAGGAAACCATCACATTTTTTAGAATGGAGCAGTTGAGGATAATTGATTAAATTGTTCCGATAAGGTGCTAAGATAAACGCATATTGTTAATGCGCAGCCGCGGAATGTGATGACGCGTGTAGTGAAAATGGCGGAGGTTCACGGTGGAGCAGAAAGTGCAATGCATGTTATTGGCTTGCGGTAATTAAAGTTTAGCCACGTTGTTGTGCAAAGGAGATTCAGGCACGAATATGGACAGATATACCTCCAGGAGCGGCATTACACATAGTGAAATGGAACAAGCAACTGTTGGAAAAACAGGTTCTTTATTGAGAAAGAAGGGGAAGCGTCAAGGACAAGCGTTGTCTCCAGCGAGGTTGAAGTCAGTAATTAGCGAGCTTTTCAACGTAGAACCCGCGGTAATTCCTTTTCGACGGGCAAGTGGAGGAATTGGGTTATTACAACCACAAATCAAAACCTGTTCACGGACATTGTGCACAAACCAGATTGCGGACACTTAGAGGCCTACCAAGATCCAGCTACAGTGCAGAAGTTACAGCCAAAATGATAACCCAGACGGGCTGGAGTTAGCATCATGCAATGCTTATGTCACCTCGATGATGACAATGAATTTCTCAATCGTGTGGGATTCTCCGATTGAAGCGACCTTTCACACTTGTGGCAAAGGACTTCACCGGCCCGTAATTGTAGGAATATGGGGAAATGAAAACCCTCTGTAATAATGGAGCATGAGTGAGACAAGCCTTGTAAACTTAAAGTGTGATCGGGCCAATTTTCTTCGCCAAAGCCACTTGTACAGAGGAGCCAACATACTAAAACATGCTGCAAAATTTTGCAGTTCCTGGAGATACCAGAAGGTGATTCATATCCAGCAAGATGCTTAGCACCTCCACGCACTATGGCCAATGAAGTAAGAAAAAACTTCCGTTCATCAAACAATTTCCAGATAGAATGGAATTGGAAGATTAGGTTCCATTGATTGGCCACCTAATCAGGTCTGCCAGATTTGACCCCCTTAGATTTGCTTTTCTATGGGGGATACGTACACAAAAATGCTTCCTTTGTCTATCAAAATCGAGGGTACAGGGACTGGATAATCTTCGGATAAGCGAATAAACTAGACGCTTGTGGCATCCGTCACAATCAGATGCTGCAAAACACGTGGAGAGAGATTAGAATACCCGTCTTTGGACATTCGTCGAGCCACGAAAGGCGCTTCCATGTGGAGATTACTGAAAACTTGGTCTGGAGAATCTACTGAAAAACTTAATGAGTTTGCCTCAAACATGGAAAATCGAAAAATACGGTCGGTCTGCTAATTATTAGGGGGTTTAAGAAATATTAGACATTTGTTAGTTGGTAGTGATTCTGCGGGGACACACTGTACTCTAAACATTCAACGCAAAATTGATAAGGTTGTTGGAAGTTGGTGTATTACTCCTTTAGGACAGATGAGCTCCCCCAAGAAGTGCGGTTGTACCCCCAAGTGTTGTTGATATTCTACATCACACCAACATACACCTTACTCGTCACAATGAGGTTGGCAGCCTTCACCAATGGGACTTGCATACCACCATCCCATCTTTAGCAATTTTCACATACCCTACCCCTCCCTTTCCCACATGGGCCATATACCTAACATATTAAGTTTACATGTTAGTAATGTAAAATTATAGAATGTAAAAATGCACGACTTACACCAATCTTGGCTCACAGGGAATGGTTGACTCGAGACCCCCCCGCCCACCAACCCAACACTTTTTCTTACACCACCCAAAAAAACCCGCCGCCACCCAAACCAACAAATCCACAACCCCACCCCCCCCCCCCCCCCCCAACACACACACAACAAAAAAAAAACCACAGACACACATTGACCCAAACCCCACCAAACACAACACACAAAAAAAATAGGTTTAAGGCCTTTTTAAAGTGTCTTGTGGCTTGTCGTTTATGTTAGCACTAAAACTCCACTTTGGGACTCCTTCAGTTTCCTCAGACGCCAGGTCTTCCTTTTTTAAATGGTTTTCCTGTGCCTCTTTTAAGTCTTCAAGATGTTCACAAAAGTCCGGTCTGATAAAGAGAATTCTGAATTTCTAAACTTCTGGCAGTCTGGTTTCGTCCTTGGAAGCGATCCTCACAGTGAATTTTCATTGTCTTAAAAATGCTGATTACAGTTCAGGTTTATTTTGCCCTTCCTTCCCCCCGCATGTGTGTGTTACGAAGTTAATGGAAGAAGCCAATCGTTTCAAATATGCCGTGTTTTGTGGGGGGTATTTCAACATTTTTCCTCCCGAAATAATGTGGCGTGATGCAAAAGGTCACCTTCTCCCATTATTGGAATAATAAACATCCGTATGGCTTGTTTGCAAACTCACAAACAATCTGTCAAACTCATCTTCCTGCCCAACATAATCTCTGAGGACAGGTTATCGTATCGGGTAAATATTGATACCGAGAGAGGGCCATCGAAAGCGATTACGCATTCTCACCCAGTGTTGTTTGCGCAGATCCCCAGGTCGGATCTCTCTATACACACAATATCGGCTTTCTTTACGTCGATCGTGCACGTACCATTTGTATAACACAGATCGCCTCTATCAAAGGGTGGTAGGACGACTTAGGTGATAAACTAAGTAACCGATGACCTGTTCTTAATTAGCTTGGTATTATTATATTACCTGGCGAACGTAAACAAAGGTACCTTCCCCGGGAGCAGCGAGGCAAAAATGTGGGCATAAAAATATGCCGATTAATAGGACGATGAATGAAGAAATTGAAGTGATAACTGCCGGAGAGAACGATAGTTATGAAAAATGCACCCATAATAGGGACGCTGGACGAAGAGACAGAAGTGTGCCAAGTACATGCTCAAAACCGTTTGGTGACACCATTTCTAGAGAATACATTTTATGGCAGGCCAAAACAGTTTATACGAACTGCGGCAGTACCACAAAATGGTCTTCAAGGTAACCAAGTATTGACTCTCAATGTCAGGGATCAGTCAAGTCCATTTGTACCACTTCTGTTGGTGGGACTGTAAGAAGAAGATCGTGCGCCAGAGATATAAAGTTACATTAGACGGGCTTATTCAAATTCAAGTTACCTTCTGAAAACGTAAAAAAAAAAACATGAATTTGTTATGTAGATCTGTTACTGTTATTGTTGAAAATAATCGACACCAGTGAAAGTCTGGGCAAACCAACATGAGCCTCAGTCTCCTCAGTAATATGTCGAAAAGCGTGAATGCTAACTGTTCAGTAGCTCGCTTGTTGTATACACGCGGATGCTTCCTCTCATACGGTCCATCTCTGCTAGCTTACGTTTGATGCCTAATTCCAACAGTCTTAACATTGATGATTCATCTTTTGCAGTGTCATTCCTATAAAAGGCAGATCATTAATTGTTCTCAGTATCTTCCTTATCCATATCCAGTGTCCCAACTTGGGTGTCTTGATGCTAGTCTGTCAGCTCTTCATTACCGTGTCCCTGCATGACCACGGACTGCAGATCCACACAGCTCTGCATATTTGAAGCTTCTATGATAGTGGAAATTCATTGCGTAGCCAACCATTTGAAACCTTTCGATGATGGACTGAGAGTCAGACACAATGACTGCTTTGTTAACGAGCTTCAGTTAGCCACCTTAAGGCTTGCGTAGATGCTCTACCAACATTCTCATGCAAGAGTTGTTATCTTGTAAGCCCTGCTATGATCGGCGAACGATTTGCCTTTACCCTAGCTGAGAAGCCCCAACTGATTTTCACACCAGGATCACCGACCATGACTAATTCACAATGGCAATCATTCGCGGCATGCTCATGTATTAGTTGTATGGTTCATGTTCTGCTTTCCCGTTGCCCCTAGTTCTACCACTTCTCTGCCAAGGCTGATGATGACTTGCTGGGTAGTTAATCCAGTTCTCATTTGACTTCTCCACTCTTCTCTGTTGAATATATTTTGCACAATGGTCACCTGCTTGAATCGTTGTCTCTGCTATGCCATCCACGATATGGTCGATTTAAGGAGGACCTCAGTGTTTATACGTAGATACAGCAGCTGCTGGAGTTACTACCGCTGCTTTAGATGGACTTATTGTTTGTTGAAAGTCGTAAATGAACATCGGATTCTACTGCTGAGTTAGGGAACGCAAAGAATGCGGGATAGGTAAACTGGCCACCCATCAGCTAAACCTAAAAACTCAACATCTCACCCCCTTAAACAGTATTGTTTTTGGGACTATCATTTTTTAGAGATTTTTGTTTGCTCTGTCGAAACTCAAAATGAACACAACGCTCTTCCACTGGGCAGAACAAAATAAGAAATAATATTATGTTGTGTCAGCAATAAAAATTCAGACCACTTTTAAAGTTAAAATACAGGTTTTATTTTTAAGAGGGCATAAATCTGCAACCCATATGAAAGAAACATAGGATCATATTCACCGTTTCTGTTAAGAATTAGGTCAGGATGCCAGTTTTTAACACCTGATCCTCGGATGCAGAGTTTCTCACTTTTCAAGAATAACGGCTCCGAATCTCGCCAAAATAGAAATCAGAAGAGATTAAGGAATGGCAAAAGCTACATTCAACAACATGAAATAGATACTAACATCTAACAACTAACTGGACAATTCAAACGAGAATCCTTCAAATGCGAATATTTATTTCTTTACTACTGTTATATTGCTGAGAAATGGACAAAGAAAAAGCAATGAGAAGAAAGAATTGAGGCCACTGAGAGTGGACATCATAGAAGAATAGGAAGTTCTTGAAAAGGAATAAGTAAAGATGGTCGTAGTTTACTAGGATTGAAAAGAGAATTAATGAAGGAGATTCAAATTAGACAGCTAAACATATTTGGCACGATAAAAAGACGATCCACCTTGCTGAAGATCATAACAGAAGACAGTGTTGAATGCACGGTGCAAGAAGACAGCGCTCTAAGTGGGAAGATAACATCAAGAGATGGACGGGAAGAGTCTGTCAGAGTGTACCACCAAGACAAGAGAAGAAGACGTTGGAGATCCATTACAGCCAACCTCCGTTGTGGAGATATTTTTTGGCAATGATGATAATGATAACTTCTGCCGGACTTAAGTCCAAAAATGTGTTTTACCAGCAAAGCCCAGCTAGGGGTTTTTCAAAGTGGTTGCGGAAGTCTCCAGATGGACACCCGTCCCTTTGTATACTGTTTGTACGCTTGACGAGCGGGCCGGTGCCGCTATTTTGCGCCCAAGGCCAAGGCTAATGTACTTGCACGCACCCCCCCCCTCCCCAAAGAAAAGATTGAGACAACATCACCCATTGGTGCTGGTCTTCCTCCACTTTCTTCATCTTCATTGTGATCACGGTCATCGCTAGCTGGGCCAGCATCATCCCTGGTATGGAATATCAGTTGCAGATTGCAATTCTAACGGAATATTTGTTGCTAAATAGTGGAATTCTAACGGAATATAAAATTCATCGGAGTATGTGTTAAAAATTAACGCTACTGATTCTATTCAATAAATCGGTAAGTAAACTAGTTTTCTTCTTTTTGTTTTGTTAGTTGAAATACAAAGAATAGTACAAATATTTGCTACTGTATTTGCATCTAATTTTATTTCATATTATTAGTTAACCTAAACGAAAATGCATATTGGGTCTGAAACTCGCGATTGGGTCCATTTTCCTGCATTACAGGTACAGCCGAAAATGGCGGCCAAATTTTAGTTCGCGTAACTCTTATATGATAAAGGGGCTCTAAGGAAAACGAACTATTTGTGGTAAACTGAAAAGTAGAACGTAGGGGCGAAACAATTGCATCAACAAGCAAACGTGCTAAGCAAATGACTGCATCCGACGTAGGGGCTTTTCTGGAGGAGACTGATAATAGTGATAGTGAAAGTGATGAGGTAAATATACGAGTATATGACAGTGATTTTATATTAGACGATTCTGCAACAGATGATTCCAGTACCAGTGATGATGCTGGCAGTAGCGATGACCGTGATCACAATGAAGATGAAGAAAGTGAGGAAGTACCAGCACAATGGGTGATGTTGTCTCAATCTTTTCTTTGGGGAGGGGGGGGGGGTGCGTGCAAGTACTTAGCCTTGCCTTGGGCGCAAAATAGTCTGGCACCGGCCCTGCTCGTCAGCGTACAAACAGTATAGCAAAGGGACGGGTGTCATCTGGAGACTTCGCACCACTTTGAAAAACCCCTAGGGCTGGCTTTGCTGGGTAATACACTTTTTTGGACTTAAGTCGGCGAGAAGTATCATTATCATCAGGTGCCATCTCCACAACGAAGGTTGGCTGTAATGGATCTCCAACGTCTTCTGTCTCTTGTCTTGGTGGTGCACTCTGATACACTCTTTCCTGTCCATCTCTTGAGGTTATCTTCCCACTTATAGCGCTGTCTTCTTGCACGCGTGCATTCAACTCTGTCTTCTGTTATGATCTTCAGCAAGGTGGTATCTCTTTTTACGTGGCCAAAATATGTTAGCTGTCTAATTTTGATCTCCTTCATTAATTCTCTTTTCATTCCTAGGTTATCTACGACATCTTTACTTATTCTCTTTTCACGAGACTTGCCTTATTCTTCTATATGTCCACATCTCAGTGGCCTCAATTCTTTCTTCTCATTGCTTGTTCTTTGTCCATGTCTCAGCATTATACAGTAGTAAAGAATATATATCGCATTTGATGATTCTTCGTTTGAATTTGTCAGTTAGTTGTTTAGATGTTAGTATCTATTTCATGTTGTTGAATGTAGCTTTGGCCATTCCTAATCTCTTCTTGATTTCTATTTTGGCGAGATTCTGGGAGTCCGTTATTCTTGAAAAGTTGAGAAACTCTGCAGTCGAGGATCAGGTTGTAAAACTGGCATCCTTGACCTAATTCTTAACAGAACGGTGAATATTATCCTATGTTCTTTCATATGGGGTGCAGATTTATGCGCTTCTTAAAAATAAAACCTGTATTTTACTTTAAAAGTGTCTGAATTTTATTGCTGACACAACATATTATTATTTCTTATTTTGGTTCTGCCAGTGAGAGCGTTGTTCATCTTTGAGTTTTCGACAGAGCAAACAAAAATCTCTAAAAAATGTTAGTCCAAAAACAAGTACTGTTGTAAGGGGGTGAGATGTTAGAGTTTTTAGGTTGAGCTGTTGGGTGGCCAGTTACCTTTCCCGCATTCTTTGCGTTCCCTAACTCAGCAGTAGAATCCGATGTTCATTTACGACTTCAACAAACAATAAGTCATCTAAAGCAGCGGTAGGTAACCCAGCAGCTGCTGGGATCTACGTTAGAAACACTGAGGTCTCTTAAGATCTACCATATCGTGGATGGCATAGGCAGAGACAACGATCAAGCAGGTGACCATTGTTCAAAATATATTCACAGAGGAAGAGTGGAGTAAGTCAAATGAGAACTGGATTAACTACCAGCAAGTCATCATCAGCCTTGGCAGAGAGTGTAGAACTAGGGGCAACGGGAAAGCAGAACAGGAAATCATTCAACTAATACATGAGCATGCCGGCGATAATGATGCCATTGTGAATAGTCATGGGTCTGTGATCCGTGGTGAGAAATCAGGTTGGGGCTTCTCTGCTAGGGTAAAGGGCAGAATCGTCGCCGAACATAGCAGGGCTTACAAGATAACAACTTCTTGCATGAGAATGGTGGTAGAGGCAGCTACTGCAGCCTTAAGGTGGCTAACTGAAGCTTCGGTAACAAAGGCAGTCATTGTGTCTGACTCTCAGTCCATCCTTCGAAAGGTTCAAAATGGTTGGCTACGGCATGAATTTCCATTCATAGAAGCTTCGAATATGCAGGAGCTGTTGTGGATCTGCAGTCCTGGTCATGCAGGGGTACACGGTAATGAGAGAGCTGACAGACTAGCATCAAGATCACCCACAGTGGGGACACTGGATATGGATAAGGGAGAGATACTGAGAACAATTAATGATCGCCTTTTAGAGAATGACACTGCAATAGATGAATCATCAATGTTAAGACTGTTGGAATTAGGCATCAAACGTAAGCTTAGCAGAGATGGACGTATGAGAGGAAGCATCCGTCGTGTATACAACAAGCGAGCTACAGGAACAGTTAGCATTCACGCTTTTCGACATATACTGAGGGAGACTGAGCACATGTTGGTTTGCCCAGACTTCACTGGTGTCGATTATTTTCAACAATAACAGTAACAGGATCTACATAGACAAAATCATGTTTTTTTTTTTTACGTTTTCAGAGTAACTTGAATTTTGAATAAGCCCAGTCTATATGTAACTTTTATATCTCTGGCGCACGATCTTCTTCTTACAGTCCCACCAACAGAGTGGTGACAAATTGACTTGACTTTGATCCACTGTCATTGAGAGTCAATACTTGGTTACCTTGATACCATTATGTGGTACTGCGCAGTTCGTATAAACTGTTTTGGGCTGCCATAAAGTGTATTCTCTATGAATGGTGTCACAAAACGGTTTGAGCATGTACTTTGGCACACTTCTGTCTCTTCTTCATCGTCCTATTATTTGGGTGCATTTTTCATAACTATCGTTCTCTCCGGCAGTATCACTTCATTTCTTCATTCATCGTCCTATTAATCGGCATATTTTATGCCCTACATTTTTGCCTCGCTGCTCCCAGACTTGTTTACGTTTCGCCAGGTGAATAGTAATAATACCAAGCTAATTAGACAGGTCATCGGTAATACGTTTATCACCTAAGTCGTCTAGCCACCTTTGATAGAGGCGATCTGTGTTAGTACAAGATGGTCGTGCACGATCGACGTAAAGAAAGCCATATTGTGTGTATGAGAGATCCGTCTGGGGGATCTGCGCAAACACGGGTGAGAATGCGTAATCGCTTTCGCTGGCCCATCTCGGTATCAATATTACCGATACGATAACCTGTCTCAGGAGATTATGTTGGGCAGGAAATGAGTTTACAGATGTGTTTGTGAGTTTGCATACAAGGCATCGGATGTTTTATTTCCATATATGGGAGAGGTGACCTTTTGCATCACGCACATTATTTCGGGAGGAAATAATTTTGAAATTACCCCACAAAACACGCATATTTGAAACGATTGGAGCTTTCTTAACTTCGTAACAAACAAATGCGGGGGAGGAAAGGCAAAATAACCTGACCTGTTCGCAGTTTTAAGACACTGAAAATTCACTGTGAGGATCGCTTGCCAAGACGAAACCAGACTGCCAGAAGTTAGAATTCAGAATTCTCTTTATCAGACCGGACTTTGTGGAACATCTTGAAGGACTTAAAGAGCACAGGAAACCATTTTAAAAAGGAAGACCGGCGTCTGAGGAAACTGAAGGAGTCATAGTGGAGTTTAGTGCTAACATAACGACACCACAGACACGTTAAAAAGGCCTTAAACCTACTTCTCTGAGCAAACAGTCTGTGAGCCAAGATTGGTGTAAGTCGTGCATTTTACATTCTATATTTTACATTACTAACATGTGAACTAATATGTATATATTGCCATGTGAAAATTAATATGTGAAAATTGCTAAATGGATGTCCAAGTCATTTGAGGCTGCCAACCTCATTGTGACGAGTAAGGTGTATGTGGGTGGATGTAGAAGATCAGACAACACTTATACACCGCTCTTCTAGCTCACTGTCTAAGGAGTAATACACCAACTCCAACAACCTTATCAATCTCCGTGAATATACAGTGTGTCCGGCAGAATCACTACCAATAACAAATGTCAATATTTCTTATACTAATAATAGCAGACCGACCGGATTTTGATTTTCTGTTAGGCAAACTCATTAAGTTTCAGTAGATCTCCACCAAGTTTCAGTAATCTCCACATGAGCGCCTTTAGTGGCTCGACGAATGTCAAGACGGTATTCTATCTCTCTCCACGTGTTTTGCAGCATCTGAGGTGTGACGGATGCACAAGCGTCAGTTATTCGCTGCCGAAGATTATCCAGTCCCTGTACCGGATTTTGATAGACAAAGCTTTTTACGTATCCCCATAGAAAGAAATCTAAGGGGGTCAAATCTGGTGACCTTGGTGGCCAATCAATGGGACCTAATCTTCCAATCCATCTATCTGGAAATTGTTGATGAAGGTAGTTTCTTACTTCATTGGCATAGTGTGGAGGTGCTCCATCTTGCTGGAATATGAATCCTTCTGGTATCCTAGGAACTGCAAAATTTTGCAGCATGTTTAGGTATGTTGCTCCTCTGACTGTGGCTTTGGCGAAGAAAAATGGCCCGATCACACGTTAAGTTTAGGGCTGTCTCACTCATGCTCCATTATGACATGAGGGTTTTCATTTCCCCATATCCTACAATTACGCCGGTGAACTTTGCCACAAGTGTGAAAGGTCGCTTCATCGGAGAATACCACACGATTGAGAAATTCATTGTCATCATCGAGGTGACATAGCATTGCATTTGCGAACTCGGCCCGTCTGGGTTTATCATTTGGCTGTAACTTCTGCACTAGCTGGATCTTGTAGGCTCTAAGCCGCAATCTTTTGTGCACAATGTCGTGAACAGTAGATTTTGGAATACCCAATTCTCCACTTGCCCGTCGAATGGATTTCCGCGGGCTACGTTGAAAAGCTTCGCTAACTGCTTCAACTCTCTGGAGACAACGCTTCATTGACGCTTCCCTTCTTTCTCAATAAAGAACCTGTTTCCAACAGTTGCTTGTGCCATTTCACTATGGTATGCCGCTCTGGAGGTTTCTGTCCATATTCGTGCCTGAATCTCCTTTGCACAACAATGGGAAACTTTAATTCCGCAAGCCAATAACAGCATTGCACTTTCTGCTCCACCGTGAACTCCGCCATTTTCACTACACGCGTCATCACATTCCGCGGCTGCGCATTACATATGCGTTATCTGCACATTATCGGACAATTTATCAATTATCTCACTGCTCCTAAAAATGTGATGGTTTCTATACGAGGTAACCATAAAAAATAATTCTAACTTACATGGATGAGGAAATACTGACATTTGTTATTGGTAGTGATTCTGCTGTACTGTATAATATCACAAATAAGTCACAATGGGCGCAGGGCCATTACAACCATTGGAGACATAACAAGTCCCGAGTATCGTACAATCACTCTGATTCTCGGAATATCTACAGACACAAAATAGGATACTTCATAAATCCACTGCACCACTCTGGCCCTCTACTCGCGCCCTACTATAGACATCCACCCTTCTCTTCTCTACGCTCTTCGCTGTCTACTGTCTACTCAACTCTCTACCGACCCAACACACTACTAACCCAACACACATCTCTCTCTCACTGACCCCTTTCATTCGTATTCACCAAACACGTGAAAACCTTCCACACTCCACTGAGCTTCATTCACGCATAACTATAGCTAGCAGCTTGTCTTAGTCTCTGCTCACAACATTGCTTGTAGCTAAATTATTACAAGGCAAGCATTCCCAACTCACAACCACTCAAATTACTAATAAACTCCCGCTGGAGCATGGGAACATTCATACATGCAAAATACCCTCAAAACACTCCGTGACACTCATCATATAGAATGATGATTTCATGAACCACCACTGCAAGGGCTGGTGACTGCTTTATTGCTAGTCTCTTAAACAGAACTAAAAAGCATATGTAGTCCCAAGTTCCATATGGAGCAGGTAGGGAAAGATGAAAGAAATTATGTACATTCTAAGTATAATATTCACACGTTCAAACCAGTGTAAATGTCTATTTAAACAAATGCACTTTAAAATTAATGAAAGTTTCAAAGCTTTTCAATCAGTGTAGATGTAAATGTAAAAGTATGTCCGGGATGCTAGAGTGTGGAGGGGGACAGAGATTGGAAGTGACCACTACTTGTTAACAATTAAAAGAACAACTAAAAGAGTTACTCGGCCTAGGAACTGCCTAACATCACGCAAGAAGATAAGTAAACGAACAGGGGAAACAAGCATTAAGACCTACAAGCTGAGAGAGCCAGAAGTGAAGACCAGATACCAGGGCTTATTGCTACAGCAGTGAAAAACACAGAACAACAACCTGATGACCTGGAAACACTCTGGCTGAAATTCAAGGACATCATAAAAACAGCTGCAGCAGAAGCATGTGGTGAAGTTCGACTTGGGAACAAGAGAAAGAGGACACCTTGGTGGACAGATGAGGTTAAAGAGAAAATAAGAGAGAAGAAAAAGGCATCAGGAAAAACAGAGAATATATGATACTCAGAACAGAAGTAAAGAACAAGGTGCTAGCAGCAAAACAGAAGTCCTGGGAAGAATTTGGAGAAAAGCTAGAAAGTGATGCGCAAGAAAACCAGAAATTGTTCTATAAGACCCTAAAGAATATGAGGAAGGTAAAACAGTTCCCTCTTAAATTTATGAAGGACAAGCAAGGCAAATTGCTTACTGCCCCAAAAGAAGTAATGGAAAGAATATTTTTCAGAGCTCCTGAATAGTGAGCAAGGTAAAGCATCAGAAATGATAACCACTGACACAGAAGAGGAAACCAATGGTGATGAAGATGACATAAAGATGGAAGTACTTTTTTTTTTCTTTTTCGTACGCCCGCTAATACTGGAGGCGAAATCTCAGGTTATTATTAATGTCTAGTCTAACCTGACATTGATTTTTACGTCAGTATCCCTTTTTTCTTGTACAGAGACAGGTGTCCCTCGCCATTCAGGCAGAATACTCGCCGATTTCGGAGGTACCCATTAGAGCTGGGTCGGCTCAGGAGCCGCCAATCCCTGGTCGACGACCCTCCTTCAAATGTCCTCGCCAGGTCTCGAGTTAATCCAGTCCAAATCCCGGTCGACGAAAAATCCTCAAATGCCGTCGCCCGGGTTTGATCCTGGATCACCCGGTCGCCAGAGCGGTGTTGTAACCACTACGCTAGTGCGGCTCCCTATGGAAGTACTGAAGGCAGCACTGGAGAAAATCAAGATGGGCAAAGCAGCAGGACCTGATGGCATAATACCAGAAATGGTTAAGTACACGGGAGCAGCAGGCGACCTTTTACTCCTAAGGGTCCTACAGGCAGCTTGGTGCAACAAGACCATACCAAAGGATTGGGAGATTGCTATAATACACCGATTTTCAAAAAGGGTGACAACCGACAATGTGGAAACCATAGAGGCATATCCCTTCTCAGTGTCACTATTAAAATCTACTCTAGAATACTGGAGCAGAGACTCAGACGCCTAGGTGAGCCACAATTGGATGAGGTTCAGTGCGGATTCCGAGCAAATCGAAGTACTCAAGACCTAATCTTCACATTCAGACAGTTGAATGAAAAGGCCCTTGAGTATAAGAGTGAGATCTATCTTTGCTTCTTAGATCTGAAAAAGGCATTTGACGAGGTCCCATGGAACAAACTCTGGGACTGTTTGGCAAGGAAGAACATTCCAAAACCTCTGATTCGTGCTATACAGAGCTTCTACAAGTTTTGCAGAAATTATGTGAGGACGGCAAACCATAAGCCAGAAGAATTCAGGACCAACACTGGTGTAAGGTGATATCCTTCCACTTTATCTTTTCATACTCCTCATAGACGATGTCATCAAGGCATGTAAGGAGAGGACAAGAAAGTATTCAGTGGGGTACTGGAAGATGAGACAGGTCTGTATTTCAGATCTGGCACTTGCTGATGATGTTGCCCTGATTGCTAAATCAGAGACACATCTCCAATCCAACCTGCAAGTCTGGAAGGAAGAGCTGGAGAAGAGAGGGATGATCATAAGCAGCTCGAAAACAGAAACCATGGTGATATCACGAGAGGAAAGAAGACATTAGATTAAGCTGGGAGTACAGGTCCTGGCGCAGGTCGACCACTTTAAATACCTTGGAACTGCCATAGACCGGAAGGGAGGCATCAAAGAAGAGTTGGCTACCCGAAGAGCAGCAGCTGGGAGTCTTTTTCAAGCCATAAATCGGGGATTCCTCAGCAAAAGAGATGTTGGTAAGAAGACGAAGATGGCTGTGTACCGCTCCATCTATGTCCCAGTCTTGACGTATGGATGCGAGTCATGGGCAATGACTACAACCCACAAAAGCCAGATCCAAACCTCAGAAATGAGATATCGGAGGAAAGTGGTTGAAGTAACAAGAAGAGGCATGGTCCGCAACCAGACGATACGTCAAGGCCTAAAACCCAACCCCTGCAGACCCAACAGTCCCAACTGAGATGGTTTGGCCATGTCTGCAGAATGGGTGAAGATCGGCTATCACGGCAAGCATGGGAAACTAAGAGCCAGGGATCCAGACCTCCAGGACGACCCAGAGTCCGCTGGGAGGACAAAAATTAGACAATCTTTGAAGGACCGAGGACTAGCATTGAACCAGGCCAGGAGGAAGACAGCCGATAGAATAGTATGGCGCCCTCTCTTACAAACTTCTACACCTCACTGTAGAGGAGGAACGACAAAGTAAGTAAGTAAGTAGATGTAAATGGAAACATATGCAATCTATATTGTGAACACTTTTCAATCAGTGTAGATGTTAATGTAGACATGGGAGCCGCGCTAGCGTAGTGGTTACAAAACCGCTCTGGCGACCGGGTGATACAGGATCAAACCCGGGCGACGGCATTTGAGGATTTTTCGTCGACCGGGATTTGGACTGGATTAACTCGAGACCTGGCGAGGACATTTGAAGGAGTGTCGTCGACCAGAGACTGGCGGCTCCTGAGCCGACCCAGCTGCAATGGGTACCTCCGAAATCGGAGAGTATTTGCCTGAATGGAGAGGGACACCTGTCTCTGTAGAAGAAATAAAGGGATACTCACGTAAAATCAATGTCAGGTTAGACATAAAATAATAACCTGAGATTTCGCCTCGAGTATTAGCGGGCGTACGAAAAAAAAAAAATGTAAACATATTCTATCAATACTATTAACCTTTTCATTTGAATGTAAAGTAAATATAAAGCTATTCAATTTTAAATGTAAAGAAAGTTTCCTCTCGAGGGATTAAGTTTAATTCTCATCGAGGGTAAAGTCTGAGGTAGATGGGATGGTGGAATAGGAATAAGGGACCCAAAACTATGTGTCGGAAAACGCAACACTCAGGAGAGCGTTTTGTTTCTATTCACCCCATCGAGGCCAGCTATTTGACGTGGAGATGGGGCTCAAGTACAGCCATCAGCGGCTGAAAAACCAAGACTGGCCAGGCCCTCCTACACTCGAGCAAGAACACAGTCTGCCCTAGCAAGTCAAGGTGCTGAAGACGGAGGCAACCAGCCAAGATGCGCACCACAGCAATCAGGATGCCACGCACATGCGCTATGGAAGTATGCCTATATCTGCAAAACGTTATGGCACTCGCCCTGTGACGGACACCCAGGCAGGTGCAGTGCCGGGCCCTCTGCCTCGGAAGGGCCCAACCCCTACTACTGGGGGTCCTTCTCAATTGCCCCGTGGAGCCAGGAGGCATGAGAATAGAGCTACTGGCCAAGCAAAGAAAAGACCATTTTAAATAATGCACTGTAATGCTGAAGGCGTCAATAGTAAAAAAGACGGCTACAGCAAAAAATTAGAGCTCGAAAATATCTTGAATGAAGAGCAAGTAAATGTATGTTGCTTGCAAGAAACCCACCTCAACAAGGACATAGCCTTCAAAATCAGAGGCTACCAGTGCTACCGATCTGACCAATAGACAGGCGAAAGGGTGGAATACTGACACTCGTGAGGAATAACATCAGTGCATATCAGCTTGAAACATATATGGAGGGGGCGGAATACCAGATGCTTCATCTCAGGACAGAAAGTTCAGAATTCCACCTGCTCAACTACTACTGTCCGAGCGACCGCCCACTGGCACTAGATACAATCCCAGCAAAAGAAAGACTGATTGTATGCGGAGACTTCAACAGCCACTCACAGAGCTGGGGCTGTGATCACATGGACAGGAGAGGTGAGGAGCTTGAAAACTGGCAGGATGACAATGGGCTTATCCTGATTAACCAGCCAATCGACCCACCAACCTTCTACTCGAGATCATGGCACACCACCTCTACACCAGACCTGGCATTCCACCCAGCCTGGAGTGGAACACCACACGCGTTGTAGGGAAACAACTTGGAGGCAGCGACCACCGGCCAGTCTTCCTAATTGTGGAAAATGAACTTGTCAAGGAGAGCAGCACTCTCTCTAGGTGGAACTACAAGAAGGCAGACTGGACAATGTACCAGCACCGTACTAGTATACTGGCTAGAGATCTGACTGCAGACAAAGACATCAATAAGCTAGTTGATGAATTCAGCAGATGCATATTACAGGCTGCTCGTGAAACAATACCTAGAGGGGCTCGTAAGCACTACAAACCATATTGGAATAGTGAACTAGAGCAGGTGCACAACGACGTGGAAACATCTCGAAAGCAGGCAGAGACCAGTCCATGCCAAGAACACCACAATAACTCAAGGCCAAATTTCAAAGGGCCAAGTTGCAGGCCAGGCGAAGAAGCTGGAAGGAGAAAACAGAGTCCTTGAACTTCGAAAGAGATACGAGGAAACTGTGGAAGCTGGTAAAACAACTTAACGATGAAGGTACAGAGAGAAACTCAAGGATTGCTCTGTACAAAGATGGAAACATCCTCATGGGAAAACAGGCAGCTGATCACTTTGCAGACTCTTTTGCTAAAGACAACAACATCGAAGTTAGCCCAGAGAAGCAACAGGAGACTCGTGAGAAACAACAATACGCAGGACGAGATGGAACCATACCTGAAGTTATGGAGGCACCAATCACATTTAGAGAACTGGAGCTTGCAATATCCAAATTGAAAATGAGAAAGTCGCCAGGAGTTGATGGAGTGTCCAATGAAATGATTAAGAACTTGGGAACCGCAGCAAAAACAAAGCTGCTGCAGATCTTCAATATCTGTTGGAACTCAGGCAGAGTTCCACAGACCTGGAGGGAAGCAATCATGATACCACTCCTAAAACCAGGAAAAGACAGTTCCACTGCCTCCAGCTACAGACCATTCAGCCTTACAAGCTGCCTCTGCAAAACAATGGAACGTATCATCAACCTCAGGCTACAGTGGTACCTTGAAAGTGAAAACCTTCTTGTACCACAGCAGGCGGGCTTTAGGCAGTGTTATTCCACCACCGAAGATCAGGCAACTTACTTACCTTTCCCAAGAGATTGAGGATGCGTTCCAAGATAAGAAACTGGTACTAGCAGCATGGATAGATCTAAGGAAAGCATTTGACAAGGTTTGGAAAGAAGGGCTTCTGAAGAAACTGAGAAATTGTAGAGTGAATGGTAAGATGTACAAATGGGTGAAAGCATACTTGCATAACAGAAGAGCCAGAGTACAACTAGATGGCCTCAAGAGTAAGAAAATTCTACTGCGTCATGGCGTCCCTCAGGGAGGGGTTCTGTCCCCCACACTTTTCCTAGTCTACATCAACGACCTGGTTGCTGAACTACCACATGGAATGAAAGTGGCAATGTACGCTGATGACCTGGTAATATGGTGCACAGATGAGCATGCAACAGTGGCCACCAAACTGCTACAAAGAGCTATAGATGCCTTAACCTCATGGGCAAATAGATGGTGTGTCAGCATCATTACAGACAAGTGCAGCACTACGCTCTTCACCCTCTCTCCCAAACAAAAAGCTGGTGTCATCAAGATAAACGAAGAGCCCCTGAGAGAAGATAAACAACCCACCTATCTCGGAGTTACATTCGATGATAGGCTGACATGGAAGCAGCACATCAACAAAGCAGCAACAAAGGCCAGGAGAAAGTTAGCCATCCTGAGAAAACTAAGTGGAACCACATGGGGAGCCAGCGGGAAAATACTTAGTAAAGTTTACCAGCAGGGCATACGACCACACCTGGAATATTGGTCAGCTGCGTGGTGCCCAGCATCAAACACCACATTACAAGAGCTAGATAAGGTGCAAAACCAGGCGCTTAGGGTCATCACGGGGGCAATGAAATCAACGCCTATAGTGAAGATGGAGAAAATGGGGAGGATACAAGCACTGAGAGAACGCAGAGACACGAAAGTGCTAACACAGGCAGAAAAGTTCCTCTGTATGCCGAGCCATCCAATGAAGGACAGATTCCAAAACCTAGCAATGGGGCGACTGAAAAGAAGCAGCTTTATCCACCAGGCCAAACGATTACGTAGACAAACCTCAGACCTGCCTGAAGTTAACAGCCCCCTAAAGTCTGTGCCAGAACAAACCCCTTGGAGAGAGGAGCATGGGCTACCAGTACACATCCACACAAAAGTGAAAGGAATATTAGACAGGGATGAACAGAACAGCGTGCAACGTAGGACAGTCACTCTCAGTTTCCTGGATGATGAATACCCACAGGACCTCTGGGTCAGAGTATACACGGATGGGTCAGCACAGAATGCAGTAAAGAATGGAGGAGCAAGAGTGTACATAGAATACCCAAACAACACTAGGGATACTGTCAGAGTACCAACGGGGAAATTCTGTAACAACTATGATGCAGAAGTCCAGGCAATCAAGGTGGCAACTGAGAAACTATTGAACACCAATCTCGGTCCACAGCCTGTAGTATTCCTGACAGATGCAAGATCAG
This sequence comes from Oreohelix idahoensis, assembly GCA_024509875.1. Taxonomy (NCBI): domain Eukaryota; kingdom Metazoa; phylum Mollusca; class Gastropoda; order Stylommatophora; family Oreohelicidae; genus Oreohelix; species Oreohelix idahoensis. The sequence goes on from JAMPIV010001355.1 coordinate 22,739, forward strand.
CACTCCAAGCACTTCAGTCCAGAAAATTGCCAGGCATACAAGCCCTACTTTCTGAACTGTGCAACCAGCGCAGGGTCACCATGCAGTGGATACCGTCTCATTGTGGAATACCAGGAAACGAGAGAGCAGATGGACTGGCTAAAGAAGGTGCTGCAGACGAGCAACCGGATGTACCAGTTACATACCATCAGAAGAAAAAGATGATCAAATCTATCAGAAAGCCACCAACACCAACGCAGGATGACTACCAAGCTATGAACAGATCAGAACAAATAGTCATTCTGCGCCTCAGAACAGGACACAACCGCCTCCGCAGCCACATGTATACAAAATTCAAGATTGGCAATTCAGCCATGTGTACATGTGGACAGGCACCCCAGACTGCGGAGCACGTACTTCAAGATTGCCCCGAATATGATATATTGAGGCAAACCCACTGGCCCAGAGAAACAACACTGGAAGCAAAACTATATGGACCTCTGTATGAACTACAAAAGACAGTGAAGTTTATACAAGAAACAACATTGCAGATATAGACAATATAGTTCAAGCGAACGAAAGAAGAAGAAGAAGAATTGATTTTATCACGCTTAGCTAGAGTTTTTTGCCGCCATTAATCACTACATATTTAAATCTCAGTTCACACTTCGCAATGGCTGCACAAACCACTATAGTTGATGTGAAGAGTATTTTGAGTGTTGCTGCCAGGCTTTGGAGATTGTTGGACCATCACTGCAGAGCAAGGGGAGGCAAACCATGACATTGTCCACTAACTTTTTGATAAGATTGTGTTTTTTTTTGAGCGGGCTTGGTTTTTTGGTTGGTGTGTGGATTTGTATCAATAAATATATATATAACTTCTAGCAGTCAGAATTTACTTATATCCTACCTGTCACTGAATGTTAACCTGTGTTGTCCTTTATGTAATATTATGTCTAGTCAATTTAGCTAAGGACGGGTGGTGCTATGACATAATAATAAGAATTCCACTGAGTATAGAGAGGGAAACAAGGGTGGAAACAAGGAAGAGATTAGCCCCTTAGGCCCATCTTCATTATCTCCTGTCGTCATATTCCACTCTCTATTTCACATTCGTGACTCTATTTTTTTCTCTACACTCTCACAATTTACTTAGCTTTGTCTGTCTGACCTCAGACTGTATCTCAACTCAGACATAATGTATCACCACCTGGCGACAAATATATACCCTAAATATAACCCAAATTGGGTTGAAACAGGTAATTCGTGCAGATGACGAACACCAGATTTCAAATGCATGGTCCACAAACTAAAATAAATACTGCCACAATGTTTGGCTTATGAAGAGAGTACCAGTGCAATTACACCCCAGGACCAAGAAGTGCCTGGACCAGAAATAATCGTCAAATCATTGTCAATGCCAAACCAGTAAAGTGCCAAAGTCGTCTTTAGCACGAATTTTTTGTAATTTTCAATATCTGCGGTGGTCGACTTAATTCCCGAATTGATGATAAAAAAAAAACTGTTTCATTTCCTTATATAAAACACTATTTTTTTTCTCTATTCAACCATTAACTGGTTATGAAACCTATTTATATGTAAATATAAATCTGTAGTTGAATTAATCAGTATTGAGTGAATTAGCGCTTGTATGAAATAACCATCCGTCTGCTCATCACTCACTCTATCATTACATTGGTCAGTTAGTTTGTCATTCATTCATTCAGTCCGTTAGTAAGTTGGACATTTAATATATTTCGTCAGTCTGTGAGTTAGTCCTTCAATGGGTGGGGGGCGGGAGGGGGGGGGGGGGGCTGTTATTAAAAAATAAATTATAACAAATAAAAAACTATTAAACTATAGCACGTTTCACTAGCTTTGCCCTCAAACAAATGTAATTATCTGATTAACCGTCCAACGTATTAATGCCATTTTTTGCATACGATGTTATATTGGGTTAGACCCAACAAATATATACTTTATATCTGTGCATCTTGTCCAGTTCCCATAAACGGATAAAATCCTGTGATCTTTGTCGGCATACTAATTATTGTGTATCGAGAAAAGAAATTTTACCACTTCATGCACAGATTCTGTGAATTGATTAGGCATAGGCGTGTCTACTATTACAATAATGTGGCCATCACGTTTGCAATTGAATACGTGTTGAAGATGATTTCTTAAATGATCTGCATGCGAAATACTCGTGACATTGTTTGTCATTGACATTTAATGCGCTACCAAACTGGACCTTCCTTGTTCTAATTATTTCAATGGGTATCATCTCTTTGCGGTTCATAAATATCATAATGGAACGTTGCTCCTCTAATGTGCTTGTAAATAACGGTAAGGTCATATTTAAAGAAATTAAACTTCATCCGAATCATAATCAGATGTCTCTGAGAAATTGAAAATCAATCTCGGCTGAATGAAGGACAAACCATCATTCTTCCAATATTCCTCTTCCTCTTGTAACACATGGTTCTCACTTTTCTTCCAATAATCCCTGGCTATATTGGAGATGGCGGCTTTTATAAGTATTTCAACATCTTTTAATTTGAACGTTCTATTTTCTGTTGCTACCTGTTCCTTAATTTTAGCCCATACTAATTCTATTGGGTTTAAGTGAGAATGGTAAGGAGGCAATCTTAAACATCTGTGAGCATGTTCATGGATTGCCTTGTCTATGTGAAATATCTTTGTATGCTGTGTGTCTTTTTTTACAATTCCAAGTAATTCAGGTTCATGGACATTTCGTTGAATGGAATGTTGTTTATGGTCAGCCAAATCTTTATTACATCTTTAATACTTGGTGAATTAGAAACTTTATCTTCTGGTGCCACAACGTTGTGATATGAGGCATTGTCCATTATCAAACACCACGGTCTATCCAAGGAAGGAAGTACATGATTCACAATCCAATCTTGAAATATCTTGCCATTCATCTCTGCATGGTAATCCCTATTATCTGTGGATTTTGAAACAAATATGAGTTCAGTATTATTTAGAAGCCCATGATGGCTGCTTCCTGGATGTGCAATTATTAGGCGCTGTCCTTTGCTGCTTGGTACTAGTCTCTTAGTTGTTCCATCAGATGATTGCCATTCTCGTTCATTACTGTGGTGCGCATTGATCCAAGTTTCATCTAAATACACAAAATCATAACAATCTCTTCTCATTTCTCTGACCTCGCGTAAATATTTGCTTCTCATTGCAACTATATGAGGCTTCTCACAAATAAGGTTTCTACCACCAACATATTTTCTAAAAGTGAATCCCAAATTCCTAATAGTCCTCCATAGCGTAGATTTGGAAATATCAATGTCATTATTCTTTCTTAGTCAAATTTTCAATGTCTTTAAAGTCACTGCCTCATTATTGTGAAACATATTGCAAATTTCTCTGCGGATCAATTCTCTGTCAAAATTATCCACCACTCTTGGCCTAATTTTCGTGTGTAAAACACTGGAATTAGACATTTCAGATGTCGCTATCCAGCGGTGCAATGATCGTTTGCTTATCCCCAAGGCGTGAATAGTCCTCTTTTGTGGGTTTGAAATAGAATGATATAGTTTTCCTCGAGTAGCTTCATTGCAGAAATACTTAAAAATCCGATTTGTGATTTGCTGTAATGTCATAAAATGTACTCGCAGACTCATTTTTCCTTCTTAACCACACAATAATTTTTGTAGACACACCTCTGATTGACAATGTGTGCGTTGCACCGGATATAAACTGTTTTATGTTCAAGAAGTGCAATTTCACGCAATTTCACTCAAAAATCATGCCAATTGCTTGATAAACCAAAAATGTGCAAATGAGGTCGTATAATTTACTGTAGACATTTCAATATGTGTGCGTGTGATGTGTGTTGGCAAGTAGGATTTTATATTATATCGCAAAGAAACGAAAATTGAAACCAATGGCCGCATTTTAATGAAAAATTTAATTCATAGGGTCTATACCATTTCAAATTCACACACAAAATTTCACTTATATGAGTTATATATTCGCTGAGATATAGCATTTTGAAGTTGGGCAAAGCTAGGGAAACTTCTTTATAAATATTTTATCGAATGTTAAGTGCAATTCAAAGAAAATATAGCTTTCTGTATTGTGCAGTTCACGGCTAAAGGGAATTTTTTACCTCTTCGTACGCTTCTCTTTTTTTTCCATTTGTGACTCTTTGTACTCGTCGTCCGATTTCCATTTTTCTTTTTCGTACCCATTTTAGGAAGATACCATTCAGCGAAATATTTTATTTTTGAAGTTTTGGTTCGTTTTGGAGAGGCTCGTCTATGCAACCTGGACGCAAGGTCTATCGGTTATATTGGGGTGTATGCCCAAATATAAAGACCATGTAATATATACTTAAGAATGATATGATAGGAAACTCTTTACAGGGCGATACAACAGGAAGCAATCTGATCATCAGATGAAGTCCCCCCATCCGACAAGTGTTTCGGCCCAATTACTCCTTGACACTCTAAGGGGGGCGGGCCCACTTGGGTCATGACTCCCAAGCGTCTCAGCTTCCTGTTGTCTTGTATCGAAAATGAACCCATTTCACATATGGTAGCAACTTTTAAATCCACAACGCCAGCCGTGGAGGCAATTGTGAAAGTAACAAAGAGAAGACAAATTATTCCGTTCGTTCCGTCGCCCTTCACAACTAAGGACACACACTGAGACATTAGCGCGCAGCCGACGAGCTGCGCGCCGGAAGGCACTGAAATTTTGTACCTGACACTCTCCCTATAGTATACATCGCCTGTTGCCCCAGACTCGCATCTCTTTCACTAGTACACCAAAAATACTCAGCGTTGTGGACTTAGAAAAATTTTGGTGTTTTCTGTACCGCAGCGTTTATTGTCACGATGTCCATCGCCCATTGCGGTTGTTCCACAGCCAGCCTGATGCCTTTTCGGCAGTTTCACTAAGCCTCTTCAGTGCCCTTGTTCTAGAATGTCCCTTCAGCCCCAACAGTTTCAATAAATCATACACTGATGCAGACACAAGCCCTCTTGCGCCCACTTCAACCGCCATGACCCTTGCACTGAATCCATCGTGTCTCAGATCCGCGGCCAGATCGCTATACTTGGCCGCTTTGAATGAATGTTGCTCGTCTAATCTGGATTCAAATGGCACGGTCAGTTCAATCAGTATGACCTGAAGCGTTGCTGCAGAATGAAGCACTATATCCGGCCGTCTCCGCGATTTTCTGATACACTCTGGATATGCCCCCCGTCCAGGTAGGTCTACCGCCATCTCTCAGTCGTTTGCACAGTCAAGAAGAGATGGTAAACTGCTACCAGGTTTACTCGGTTTGGGGTGTGCTGACTTTCCTGCCCTCCGAAAGTATGTGTTTGCGGTGTCTGGCAGGACTTTGCTATTCGCTTTCATTCTTGCCTGATCTATTGTCGCAGCAAGCTCATTTAGCACTTTGTTATGGCGCCAAGTGTATCGCCCTTGCCCTAATGCCACCTTACACGCTGAGAGCACGTGTTCAAGTGTCTGCCTTCCCTGGCACAGGGGGCACTGCTCATCATCCGATTTTCCCCATTTCACAAGGTTGGTGGCCGACGGCAGCAGGTCATACATTGATCTAACCACGAAGCTGAGCCTAAGAGGTGCCATATGCCATATATCATTCCATGTCAAGGACCTCTGCAGAGCTCCTTCCCTTGTGGTCCATTGGCCTTGTTGGACCTGCTGCACTGCTTTTTGCAACCTCTTATCATTCTCAGCTCCTCGTATCTCCTGAACTACCATGTCTCTGCGCTCCCTGCTTGATGCCTTGGACCACCAGCGGATGTCACCATGCCCAAATCCCCGTCTATTCGTTTGTGTGTATCCGATTACCTCTCTCAGTTTGAGTGACTCTTCAGCAGCATCAACAGCTTCTTCCACTCTCCACTTCCTTCCCGTTTTCAGTGTGGGCTGAATGGACTTAACCACGTCATCAGCTGACTCGCGTAGCATCATTGCAAGCCTTGCTTTTCCAACTTTGTATTCTTCAACAACTGACTTGAAGGGAAGCAGAAGTTTTGACTTTTTGCAGTACAGTGCTACATCTGACAGACCTGGTGGTACCCCTAGTCATTTTCTCATGAACTTGTTGACCTTCTGCTCTATAGCTTCCACGGTACTTGTGCTTATTTCATATATAAGCAGTGGCCACAGCAACTTCGGTATCAACATGAACTGGAGGAACCACAGTTTGAACTTTCCCAGGAGTCTGCTTTGGTCTATGATCTGTAGTCCTCTGTCTGCCATTTCTATTGTCTGTTGCACTGCCTTCGAGTCTTTTAAAGAGGCATCGTACACCCTGCCAAGACTTTTAACAGGTTCCTCAATGACAGTAGGGATTCTTTGGCTAGAAACCGTGAATATGACCTCTGCTATCTTCCCTTTCCTGACTGATAGGCTTCTCGACTTCTTGGGTTTGAAGCTCATTCTGCACCAGCTGACTAGTTCATCCAGGCGTGCTAACATCCTCCGGGCCTGATGTTCATCTGATGTCAGAATTGTTGTGTCATCCATGAATGCTTTGAGCGGTGGCATGTGACACATTCCACCGAGCTTTGGGCCTATAGCCATTCCTTCAGCCGCATTGAGGATTACCTGCATAGCCATGACGAATAGTATCGGAGAGATGGTACATCCCATCGCAATTCCAACTTCAATGCCAATCCACTTCGTTGTGTACTCTCTGGTTGAAAATCTGACAGAAAACCCTGCGAAATACAGCTTCAGCATTGTTGCAATCTCTTGTGGAACATGATACATTTCTAGGGCATGCCACAACATCTGGTGTGGAACGGATCCATAAGCATTCGCTAGATCCAACCAGATTACATGGAGGTTTGTTCTGTCAGACTTTGCCTTTTGGATTGCTTCCCAGATCATTGCGGCATGCTCTAGACATCCTGGTGTACCTGGGATACCTCCTTTCTGAATGGTAGTGTCAATGTACCCATTTGACAGGAGGTATGTAGTGAGTCTTTTCGCCATTACTGAGAAGAATATCTTCCCTTCCACATTGAGTAGTGAGATTGGCCTGAACTGACTGATGTCTGTGGAATTTTGTTCCTTCGGGATGTAGACTCCGTTTGCCTTTCTCTATTCCTTGCTTACGAGTTGGGTTTTCCACGCATTCTTCAGTAAACGGAGCAGTCGTTTGAGAACGTCAGGGCATCTTTTATACACCACATATGGAACACCATTAGGACCTGGAGCTGACTTGCACCGAGCTTTCTGGACAATGCTCTCTACCTCTTGCACTGTTGGGGGCTTAGTGTTAAATTCAGCTCCTGGCTTCCCCGGCCATTTAAAGCCTACCATGCTGCTGAGCGGCTCATCTTTGCGACCATCTGAATATGTCCTTCTAAGGTGTTCTTCCAGGTCTTCTTTCCTGATGTTTAGCGTACCCGACCGTGGCTGCTCAAACAGTTCTTTGGCAAACTTGAAGGGGTCCCTAAAGAATCTTTCCCTATCCCTTCGAGTCTTCCTTCTCTTCCTGCACAACCTTTCTGCTCTACAAAGGGCATTATGTTGGCCTTTCAGGTGCTCCCAAACTTGCCGTAACCCTTCCTTCTCTGTGGCAACTGCGTTCTTGAACAGTTTTCGGGCATGCTTCTTCTGTTTCCTGATTTCATCTATTTTAATTTGTCTTCTACTTTTCCGTGGTGGGTTACTTTCCCTTGCCTCCCTCACACCGAACTCTTTGCGACAGTGCAGATATACTATGTCGCCGAAGATTTCCAGCTTCTTCTCTTGGATTCACTGAAGTTTGTTTTTATTTTGTTAACATTTGTTAATTGTGTGTTTTATTTTATTACATTTTCTATGTTTTATTTTGTACCCACCAGTCCTTTTTTGCTTCTATCATTCCTTTGATTTATTTCTATATTACTTAAAAAATTGTGTCATTTCTCTCTGTCACTATCACCTTTGTCAGTTTGAGCTAGCTTTTAAATTTCCTTCTCTTCTTGTTGTTGTTGGTTGTATAATCTATGAACACGTTTATTACGCATTACCTTTCAGCTTCCCTTGGGACAGGGCTGGATTAAGCCAAGAAGGACCTCTAGCCTTTTTGGTGTTTGGGCGCACCCCGCCCCTTTTTTTCGCCTAATAAACTTCTTCTTCTTCTTAGTTCGTCCTGAAAAGGATGTTGGTTGCGTTGTATCTGTTTACAGCAGAGCTGCGATATCTGCGCCTTTCGGCCGGCACATCCGACTTCAGCACGGCATTTTTTGGGACTGGGTTTGCCTTCCCTCTTCGATCCCTATTCTCTCAGCCAGACTGCAGTTATGCACCATC
>JAMPIV010001357.1:0-31038 GCA_024509875.1 Oreohelix idahoensis
GTTTTTAATACTGAATGTTTTCTACTGTATGTTTTCATCTATGAACTATTCTTGTCATGTTTTAATACTGAATGTTTTCTACTGTATGGTTTCATCAATGAACTATCCTTGTCATGTTTTAATGTGTTTATATGCATGTATCCTGTGATATGATTATACCATCAGGTTATATGAATGCTTATAACATAAAAATAGACATATGTAAGGATAGGCACCAGCACTGTAGCTATTTTTATGAATGTAGTAAGTTGACTGACACTGTACACCAATGGTTCTCAAGGTTTGAGACCAGGAACACCCTCAAATAGATATAATGCTCAAGTAGCAAGAATGTAAATCAGTGGTTCTCAAACCTTGGCAGCAATGACACCCAGCAGGTTTTATGGTACCATGGGGGATTATAACCCAGTGGTTCTCAAATCATTGGTGTCAATGACCCGAAACTGATTTGACTGCTCTATGGTCACAAGGTAGACCAGTGACTCTCAAACATTTGGTGAAGCTTACCGCCCATAGGTTGGAGATCCATATCGTAAACCAGCAGGCAGCCAGATATAGGTTGAGATCCACCATGTATGCTTATAACGTCAGTTAAAACATAATATTTTATAGAAAAAAGATAACACCTTGTTATTTGATGTTAGCTATGATTGTTTAATTAGATGTCTGATGGATGATTAGCGTCCCACAGATATGACTTCTTTGGCAATGCTACTAATGGAGCTTCAATTGTTTGTCCTAAAAGGTTGTCCTACCAGGAGACCTACCTGTCCGAGGTCTATCCAGTAACCATAAGCAGTGTTCTGGGGGCCGACTTAATCCATCCCAGTTGGTTATGTGCCCTGTGTCAATGCAGAGGAAGCAGTCCCAGCCACCCACTGAAACCCTACTAGATAACTTGCCGTACTGGTCCTGAAGCGCTGGGACAGACTGAACCCCTTAGGCAACTAGAGAACATACATCAAGTAGCAGAAGTACACTCATCACTACAGCTACTTCAAATCTCAGATGAGTAGTGTAAATACCAAGCAGAACCAGTACAGAATACCAATATCGATCCACATGATGTTAAATTTATTCTGACATTTTTTCAGAACCGTTGATAGTTTAGGTTAAGAAAGCTTATAGTTGTAGATTTTTGAATATACGTGAGAATCTATTATCATTTATGTAAATTTAATATAACTGAGTATGTTTTCACTTATTCTTGTAATTAAATGTACACCCTGGGGGCTGAGCCATAACTGAATTAACACTATTGGGTCGGGCTATTTTTAATGTGGGCTGGCACCAAATCTCGTTCTCAACTTTATGTATTTTACATAGTCCTTAGTAGGATTCCTGAGAAAGATTTTATCGTCCACAAAATATTCTGTTTAGCTTCACCAGAATTATCTTTGAATTATGGTTTCTAGTACATTAAATCCCGAGGATAGAAAGTTCCTTTCAACCAGAAGACTGAAATCATATTATCTAGATATTATCTTTTATTCTTTCATCAAATCTGTCACTCTCCTCAAAATTATGCATCACAAGTAGTATACTAAAGAAGGGAGGGGGTATGCGAGAGGGCAGTCCATCCCCAAGTGACAACCAGGAAAGGTATGCAATAGCACATTATGATGACAATGCGGTACTATTTTAAAAAATCCACATGAAAGCATAATACATTTTGCAGTGAAATAACTTTGGAGAAAAGTGCTAAAAACCCCAAGCACAACTAAATTGTCCTCTAAGTGGTTTTAGAGAAAAATGCAAAGATTATCCTTTGAGAATGTCCTAAAAAAAGATACATACAGCAAGAAATAATTGCCAAGATGAGTGGGAAACAGACACGTCCAAGTGAGTGTTTTATGAAGATTTATTATGTTTGTTAACATTGTTACAATTCACAAATTTATGGGGAAAAAATGGCTAGATAAATTAGCAGATAGGTATACAATTAGATACTGTTAAGCCCTTTTTCGCGTGGGAGTTAAGTGTTTGAGATCCTCACATGCGGCTAAATTCTTTTGTAGACCCACATGTGAGCGCATCTAAAGTAATAATATGTTTAATTATTTGCGTGCCTTCGTGCACTATTTGAACAAAATAGCGCAACTTGGTGCGATTGATTTGTTGCCAAACAGCAATGATGTTTGAGCAGATCCATAGAGTCCTTTGTTAAGGGCAGACGTCTTCGACGAATATTGATATAAGTCTTAGCCCCTAAGTCGTGGGAAGACTCAATGAAATATATGTTATAGTATCTCCCTGTGTGGAGCACATGCATTAGCCAAACCTGGCTCATTCATGTATCGTGATTGATACTCTATTTATCCTTCGCAAGATTTGGTAGAGCTTCGGCACGTCTTGTTATGGCGTGTCGCTAGTGTGTCCAGATTCTTGCTGAGCTTTGTCTGGATCATAACGCATTTGATCTTCATGGAAGATACCCTACATATTATTCAAATCTTCGTAATGAAAACTATTATTTGATGATGTACTTTGTTGATGTTCACCTGCCTATGATGTCGCTGTACCTCGTCCCAATAAAATGTGGCGTAATTACTGTTAAACAATGGGTACAGCCTACTTGACTTATCAGTTAGTCAATCTTACGACCCAGTCGTTGCTGTTACTCTGACATTATCACCATTGGCCATCCATACGGCCCACGATAGAATTCGCGTCAGTCACAACATCACAACACGAGAAAGTACACGTGTAACAGATACGTAAGTTATTGTGTTTTCAATCATATTCATGTTCATAATTTTCTGCATTTGCCTCGCTCATTCGGCGATTTCATGACATGCTCACATGCAACAGCTGAGAAAGAGAAGCTTTGTAAGCACCCTACATGCATTTGCGAGCTAACAAAAAGTCTATGCTTCGCTTTTCGGTGATTTTCGCTTTACAGCGGGGGTCTGACCACCGAAATGGCAGGGTATGACTGTATTTCAATAGAACACAAAACACAATCCTAGAACGGTCATTTTAACACATTCTTATAATGTGTTCTGTTTCATGAAATGTGGCTTTCAAAAATTACCAGAACGATATATTTTATCTGGGTAGCTGATTATGTTTTTTCCCTTGCTAGGAGATATCTACCTTCATTACACATTGGTCCTTTATAACCAGCCAGACATCCTTGTAGACATGATCCATGAATGTGATGACAGACAGGCCCACTGACGTTATATATGTTACACAACTCAGGACATGGCAAGGTACATCCTGGACCGAATGCTCCATTTTCACATACTGTTAACAAACAAAATGCATTGAATTCATTATAGAATTTGTAAGGTTTACATTTTTACTAAATTTTATTTTATTCTTGTTTATCAATATTGATTTTTTTTCCGTGTGTTAGGGGTAAACAATTTCAGTATCTTCTATTCTGTTAACCAGCCAGTATCTTTTTTATCTGCTATTCTCCATTTCTTTTCCCATACATGTCATCCACAGAACATGAACAAAGTGACATAACAAATGTTTTTTTTTTGTTTTTGCATACGCACGCTATTACTCGAGGCGAAATCTCAGGTTAGTATGTCTAACCCGAGACTGATTTTTACGTGAGTATCCCTTTTTTTTCTTGTACAGAGACAAGTGTCCCTCGCCATTCAGGCAGATACTCGCCGATTTCGGAGATACCCATTAGAGCTGGGTTGGCTCAGGAGCCGCCAGTCCCTGGTCGACGACACTCCTTCAAATGTACTCGCCGTGCTCGAGTTAATGCAGTCCAAATCGCGGTCGACGAAAATCTTCAAATGCCCTCGCCCTGGTTTGATGCTGGGTCACCCGGTCGCCAGCGCAGTTTGGTAACCACTACACCAGCACGGCTCCCACAACTAATGTTTAACTGTTGATGTGATGCAAAGTTCAATTATGTGTTTATATTCAGAGTTGTTTTTATATATGTTAAGGTTATAGTCTTTGTCTTTATCCACCACTGACAGCCAATTTGTTTGTAAAAAATAAAACACTTGCTGGTCATCTCTTTCTCAGTTAGAATCCTTGTTATCTGGTACGGCACCACTTCTCTTACACCATTTTTAAAGGCTTCTTTTTTTTTTTTTATCTGCAAAATTGTATCTGTGACTTTTGACTTGCCTGGCCAACACTTCAGGGATCGACTAATCATACCATGAGTGGTCCAACATCATGATTCTCTGTGGTGACACATGGTGAGAACCCAGCATGGCACACTTATTGAACCCCAAACTTAACTCCGGCTTTTACTTGGCTGGCTGCGTGCAGGAGAATTTTATAATGAAGAGATGGCGGGCAAGGGGAACTGAAAGGTGGCTCTGTGCATCATGTGACAATTCCTTACGGAAGCCCATAACCAGAGGACAGAAATTTAGCCCTACATATTTGGTGAGCCTCCTTGGATAGTGGGGAATAATGGTAGGGGTAGGCTGCATCCCTTCCCCCTTCCAGCTTGAAACCAGATGTGAGGATTATTTAAATGTATGCCAAGCAAGGATATCCGGGAAACAAAATGGAGCTCATGATTCCAACTCAATACGTTTTGTAATGGCAGAAAAGCCACAAGGTAAGCCTAGATCTTTTTCTTCTTTGATCCGTAGCCGCCGACCGACAAAGCAGTCAGTGGCCATCACGCCTAGTGGCGTCTTGTAGGGCAACAACAAATTGATTCCACTTTGCTCGGTCGATGGCCATCCTTCGTACAGTTCCCCAGCTCTGGTTCATTCTTTGCATCTCAGCCTCCACAGTCCTCCGCCAAGTTGTTTTTGGTCGGCCTCTCTTTCGTTTTCCTTCAGGGGTCCAAAGCATAGCTGTTCTTGTGATGGCATCGGGGTCTCTTCTGAGGACATGGCCAACCCATCTTCAGCTTCTGCCAGCTATGATGGTGTGCATGTCCTCTTGCTTGTTCCGAGTAAGCAGATCTTGGTTGGTGATGGTATTCGGCCAAAAGATTCGGTGAATTTTTCTTAGGCATGTTGTGTGAAAAGAGGACCATTTCGACATTTCCTTCTCTGTAACTCTCCAGCATTCCGCACCATAGAGAAGCACAGAAAGCACACAGCTCTGATATAATCTTAATTTTGTGCTTGTGCTGTATTGAGAGGACTTCCAGATGTTGTTTAAGCTAAAAAAGGCTGTTTTTGCCTTATTCATTCTGATGTTGATGTATTTGCCTGCCCCGCCGTCTGGTGTTACTATGCATCCTAGGTATGTGAAGGTGTCTGTCTGTACCAGTTGCTGATTCCTTACTGATATGGGCTCAGGGTTGCTCACATTGAGCGTCATGACCTCTGACTTCTTTAAATTGATGTTCAATCGCACCTGCTGGCTAAACTTATTAAGTCTATCCGTTTTTTCCTGGATGTGTTGATGTGAATGTGCTAGTAGTGCAATGTCATCTGCATATTCCAGATCTTTTAATGTAGAAAATGTAGTCCATCTTATTCCTCTTGGATTGCCCTCTGTTGTCTGGCGCATCACCCAATCTATGACTGTTAAAAATAGTGTGGTTGATAAGGGGCATGCCTGTCGTACTCCTGTCTTCACCTCAAAGGTTAGGTTGCTCTGCCTAACACTACACGTTAAGTTGGCAGAGAGTCTTTTTTATGATTGACACTATGCAGCTTGGAATTTCATAAGCCCTCAGTATTTTCCATAAACTGTCCCTATGTATGCTGTCAAAAGCCTTTTTTCAAAAACAACGAAATTAATGTACAGCTGTCTTTGCCATTCTGAGCACTGCCTAGATCTGCATTGTAGATAATGCCAAGGATCTTTTAATTTGGCATTGGTTACAAAAGAGCCACAAACTCAAGAGCCCTAGTCAAACAACAACTTTTCATTCCACTTTACTGCATATCGTGTATGTGCATGTCTTTAATAAAACATAATTTTTGATCTTTTTTAAATATAATATTTGTCCTCGTTTTGGCGCGTCCCGTTGAACCTAGTCGGTTATATTAGGGCGCATGTCCAAATATTTAAAAAAAACCTTTGGGTCTGAGTTTATATTACATACTAAAAGATAAAACTAGGTTACTGGGAAAAGGAACCTGTATAACAAGTAGTTAACTTTGAGACATTTCAAATGTCTCATAAATTGTAATTTTTTTCAATTGTTCAAAGTATAACTAATGCATATTTTTGTCTTGCTTGTTTAATCTTGATGATGAATAAACTATACCGTTTTTTTCTGTGTAACATAGTTCCACCTTAATTGCTTGTTGTGTTAAATATGTGAGTAACACCACTTGTAATTAACAAATAACTATTTATAGATTTTCAATCAGGTAAAAAGCATTACAGCTGTCACAGGTAATTTTCACAGCTGTAGTATCTTCATGAGTGACATTTTATAGTGCATCCACGCGTTGTGAGCAGCCTGCAAAGGCCGTAAAATTAATAAGATACTGGCATGTCAGTATCTGCCCAATGGGCTGATCACCCGTTGGCTTGTCACACCGATTACGGAAACAACGGCAGATGGATCTATTTGTTGTTGCCCTAAAGACGCCGCTAGGCGTGATGGGAAACTACAACAGAGAAAATCAATCTGCTGTTGCCCTTAAGACGCCACAAGGCGTGATGGCCTCTGACTGCTTGGACGGTCTTTGGCTAAGGACGGAAGAAGAAGAAGAAGATGTCAGTATCTCTGAGTCTAGTATTTAGTCAGCTGAGACTGCGGCGTTAGTGTCAGTGAATTTAACATGTTGATGTGCGTGTGTTAACAAAGAAAGTGCTAAGCAGCATTATTTTTAAACTAGACTTAATAAACAGCACATGTTTTAAAAAGGTGAGCATAATGTCAAGGTGACCTTGCAGAGAAGCAGTAAACTGATCCATGGCACAACAAATAAAGCTAACTCGTTCAAATAAAAGTACAGATGTAGTGAATTTAAAGATGAAACAAACTCCTGATAATACTTGTTTATTACTACTACTGTGGATGCTACTAATATTGTTTGTATTACTGTATGTATTACCAGTACTGCGGATATGATCCACATATAATTTAGCTCACAAAGATCAAAGAGCTAATAAAGATAAGCTTCTAAGATAAGAATGAAGTTTGGTTTTTTTTTTTAATGGCTGTTTAGAGTTTGAAATCTACTTAATGTAGGACCGTTGCTCTAGTAGGTGATGTCCGGTCGTATGGTGGTAGTGCTGGCTGACTGTTACTGAATGAGACAAGGCAATATTTTTTGTAACCAGTCACTTCCTGAATTCTGCACAATGTCTATGTCCTACAAAAGCTTACAGACACTTTCTGCTCCGCGAATTACTCGCTGTCTAATTACGTCTTGAAACGTCTACTTCTTTTCACAGTCTATATCATAATTCTACTCACCGTCAGAGTTCTTAGGCCGCTTACACACGAGCGTTTCTTGACGCGCGTTTCTCTCGCGTGACGAATGAAAGAGTACGGATTTACAGACAGTCTCGCTCGGCTGAGCAGCCTGTAAATCCCTTAGGGCCCTTACACACGAGCGTTTCTTGACGCGCGTTTCTCACGCGTGACAAATTAAAGAGTACGGATTTACAGACAGTCTCGCTCGGCTGAGCAGCCTGTAAATCCCTTACTCCTTCATTCATCACGCGTGAGAAACGCGCGTCAAGAAACGCTCGTGTGTAAGCGGCCTTAGGCCTACTTGCGTGTCTTTCTATGATTCTTTGAATATTCGGAGTAGACACTCTGCTACTCTGGCCAGTGTTCAACTAGGGGTAAAATTAGTGGACCACGCACACAGCCCTGCAACCCGAACTCGTAAATGTCACCACAAAAGCAGTGTGGACAATATACAGCATAGTTTATTGTACTGGACGTTGCTCCAAACGATATATCGTCTTCAGTCTAGCTCTGTACCGTCTGTAGCTAGAACACTGTCCTCGACAGCTTTACCCATTTTAATATTGTTCAACCCACGTTCTTCACAGAAATCATAATTACTTTTTCAAATATACTAGCATCATCTCACATAGGTGTATGGATGATCCAGTGATGGAATACTTAAGAATACGTCAAGAAATACTATAATTCTCAGCAGCTCAGAAACACACGTCCACCTTCCACAATAAAACACACAGAAGAACATAGCAGACGATCGTACACTTTTGGAGATACCGACCGTATTTTCTGCTAACTGAACCTCGAGGTAGTGACGTAACTTCCTGTTACCACGGACTACAGATAATAAACAAATATGAATCCTTGGTCGAACCATTTTGGTATTGACAGACATGTTATGACTTTAACTCATAACACCTGCTTACAAATTCTTAACCACGAATAACTGGTTGGACACGTACGTCTTAACTCTTCTACAACTTCTAACGGTCTGCTCTGTGGAAAAACGAGTTAGCTTGGTGAGTTCAATTTATCTCCAACCAACTCATGCACACTGATTTGTGGCAATCCTAATAAATATTCAATCAATTTTAACGTTTCATAACTATAACCACTTTTTTATTGTAATAAGCTAGATTGAGCTCCGCGGGTTGAATTTCACCATGCATTTTTTATCCTTTTTTCGCACCAAAACAGTTTTATTTGTTTGTCTGCCAAGGTTAGAGATATTTTGCTTTTTCTAACTCAATACCTATAATCGTCAAAATCTTCTACCAGCACGAACCTACCTTTATACCTTATTCTTCTCGTCTCTAGTTCGTGAACAATTAAAGACCTGACACGATATCTATGCTATGTTTAGTTTTATAGTTACAATTATAGCTTACTGTGCATATAACCTGCAGTGATGGTTCTAGTACTCTATCTTCTTAGGGCTCTATACATTCACAGCTACATTGCTGAATGATGTAAATTTATTGAATGTGCACCAGAAGTGAATAATTCTAGAAACGTTAGCTAAGATTTAAGACCATAATTGTTTAAATATGACTAAAACTTACAGTTGTCCCTCCACAGTTTTCTCCCTGTATAAAGTCAACACATCTAACAGAATACGAAATGCTGTCATGGTACAATCATTCAGTTCCACTATTTATCAGAAGTATCTGATACATTTACATAAAGGTCCAGAAAATAATCCAGACATTTATAGACAGAAGTATTTTGGCTTGTTTGTGTCGTTTGGCTTATAGAAAATGTATACAGGTGATTGAGTCTTTACAATTTTGGGCTGTTTCTGTGACTTTTATTTGAAAGTTGCTATATTGTGTCATGGCCGTCACCAATGAGGCATTTCTTTCTGAGTATTTTGTTGGCAACATGTCCGTTTATGGTTTGGTCTTGAAGTTAGACGATGATGTCATTTGGATGGTCCATGGTTCAGTGACTTGTTTATTGTCACGTGTCCTCTTTGTTATTTTCTTGCAAGCAACAGCATTTGACTTAATTCTCATGTATTATTTATTGCCATGGGTTTCACTGTTTATTTACTACTAATTTACTGACATAGGTAAAACTAATAAACTGACTTGAAACTAACAATATTTGTGAGAACATTAGAATAGATGAAGCTGGAGATGGATATGGCACAAACTGAGTAAACTTGTTGACTGTATTAGAAGATAATCCTTGTTCTGGAATTCCCAGGGTAAGGGAGGTAAGAGTGTGGTGGGTTTTGATGTTAAGAAGGTTGGTGTGTGGTAAAGTTGTGCTTGAGTGAGGTCAATCTGTGAAGGTCCCTGATGTAGACAAGTGATAGCTGTGTTTCAGAGAACCTTGCTGATACCACCTACGATCTCACTCTAAGTTATATTTTGGCCTAGTATGATTGAGAGCTACGTTTAGTGTCTAGGGTAATGTAAGAGTGATGTTATAGGAATTCAATACAAACACATAACATACAGATACTAATTGCTATTATGAACTTAACTAACACCAGTGGGTAAATTTATAGTTTGGAAAATAACAAAATTTCTGAATACATTTTTTCATGAACATCAGTTGGAAAGAATTCAAACTAATTAAGACTTTGTCCTGAGCCGAAATTTTATTTTGGCCAGGACCACAAGAATACCACTACTCACTTGGGTTCCAGTGAATCAATATATATATATATATATATATATATATATATATATATATATATATATATATATATATATATAAAATATATATATATATATATATATATATATATATATATATATATATATATATATATATATATATATATATATACAAATATAAATATATTTACATAAATAGGACCATATGTCCAAGGCACATTGTTACACTTAAAATCTTTCAAATAGTATTACTTAATATATGATGACTACTGGTATTTGGAGACAGGTTGGAGATTTATAATCATTCCACGGTTCTTCTGTTACACCTATACTTGTTTATTTAATCCTTGGGTGGAAATGTTATTTCGTATACAGGAGATTCGCTTAATGTTTATGATAAGTTGTCCCAGGTCAGATATTATGACTTATCTGGACCCAGGGATTACAGCAGTTGTCGTAGAATCGGCCACAAGCCACAGTCTCCTCTGGTCTTTCAAACGCTTGAGTACAGACTTAGTAAGAGGGACTCCTCACAATAATGTAGGCTTTCTCACACAGACAATTCATTGACACCATATAATTGCCAGCAGAACCCCTGTAAATGAAAGTTATGTTCCTGTCTTAACTTCACATTAATTCCACCCAATTTACAAATAATAATACAATTTAACAAAAGAACCTGGTCAGCTTTTTCTGACCAACCTTACTTCTCCACTTTAGATTGATGGAACAATTTATACCAGTTTTTCTTTTCTTTTTCCTAATAGTAGTTACGCCATTGCCATTTGCACTGATCTTTTTCCATAAAATATGATGGGTGATATGATTCATGAGGACCCCTGCATGTCTTTTGGTATCTACCTCTCTCTGGTAGCTAATGATATAATAGATACCCTATAGGCCCTGTCTGAGTGCTGGGGACCTATGTACTTACTAATCATGATGGATTTTCATCTAACATTTTCTCACATTCCAATTTATTTTAAATAAAAGATACTAAATATTCTCCTTACCACAATATTCAATGAAAAGCACACAATTAATACGTTGACTGGCAATGAAAATACACTTCTGTTCCTTCTGCCTTTGTCCAGACTGCTGATATAATATGGTCTACAGCAATGCTGCTCTCAACGCACCTACTTCAACTAAGGTTTTGAAAAAAAATGGCATCTAAGCCTTTCAAGTTTAAATGCAGCTTTGGTAAGCTGATCAATGACTACGCATATCTCAATTGTAAACAAGTCTTGCAAAATAAAATTCAAACTTTCCCTTTGTTACTCGGTTAGTATATTTTTATTTTGAGGTCGGCCAATAATATTTCGCCTTCCTTCAAAATCCATCCAATCCAATCTCTCGTACCTTCTTAGTCTTTATTTCCCCAAAGCTTTTTTTCAAAAATAGGCCCCAAAAAAAATCAAGCAGGCATGACTTGTCCTGACAGTCTGTCCGATCCACTATAGTATTATTACCAATATTTGATTATTTAATGGACTATGTGTGTAACTAACACCATATTCGTGCTCAGGAAGTCCTAAGGTAAACGAAGATATAATTTTTATTGGGCTAGGTGGCTTGGTTCAAAATTCCATATTTTTTCTACAATAACCAACCTATTCATGTCTTTTTGCACTAATTTCAAGCTAATTACGACAGTCTCTCGTAGTACGTGAGAATTACGTAATAAATGCTGTCTGCATGACCCAATTGTCTACATGTTCTAACTTTTACATCGTATTTTGAAAATCGCCCTAGGCAAGGCTAGCAAGTTGGTTTTTATTTTTGGAAACAATGCGAGACGCGATTAGCATTGGGCCATCTATCCGTTCCTCACCCTCTCTCCACTATGTCTTTTAGGCAAATACTAAGTTGAACTTGGGAAGTGTTACGTTTATCTCAAGGACGAATTTGAAAAATTGGGTACCCTTTTTGTTCGGCTAATGCGTTATCAACTAATACGCTGAAGGCGTGGGTGACGAAAACAATTCTCTACCAAAATTTTTTAGTATTTTCCTATCTTTGACTTTATGCACTATACTGTTATATTCTAATTTAGATATTGTATTTAGAATTTCACTACAAAGAGGAAGATCAAAGAACAAAAGGTCAAGATAATTGGAGAAATACATGAAGGGGTGAACAAGACATGAACAGACCTTGAGCTGATGGCAAGGGACAGGAAGACATGGCATGTGTTTGTTGAAGGCCTATGCTCCTGTGGGAGATTAATGATTGTGACGAGATGAATAATTTTAGATGATAGTATCAAGTAGTTGTCTGATATAGTTAAAGAATAGATTTTCCAGACTTGAGAAAGAGAACTGGTGAACTATAGGTACAGATGGCACAAGATAAAGTTGAATAGTCAACCTTACAGTTTAGATGATACAGAAGTAAAGAAAAGGCAGGTAATTCACCCTCTTGCTAGACCTATCCTAAGCCTCTAGGGAATGTTAATGAAGCTGGAATTTATTCCTACCTCTAAAAAATGATGGATGACTTCAGAATAGTGCTCCACAAACTATGTCAACGATTCAAAAGTGTTGTGCTCCAATGGATCCCATCTCATTGTAACATCACCTGCAATGAAGAGGCTGACAGACTGGCAAAGGAAGGTGGAATCTACCTCAGCCTGATGCAAGCATAACTTTCGAGGAGGCAAAGAGTTTTATTAGAATGAGATACAAAAACAAATGGGATATAGAGCATCCAGGTCACACACAGAATGATGCTTACTACCAGCTCAACAGAAGAGAACAAGTGGTAATCTTCAGACTCTGCACTGGCCACAACAGATTGAGATACCATCTATTCAACAAGCTAAAGATAGGAACTACCGATCAGTGTAACTGTGGCACTGATAAAATGACTGCTGAACATCTGCTTCAAAGTTGCCCAAGATATGCGGAACAGAGAAAGTGCATTTGGCCGACACCAGTACCATTCGTGAAAAAGCTATCCGGAGATCCAAATAGCTTCAAACTGACTACTGCTTTCTTTGAAAACATTCACGTGGACGTCTGAGAGTGTACGAAGGAATAGAAGAAGAAGAAAATTGCTTTAACATAAAAAGACATTGAAAATAATTCAATAACTTCAGATCTAAAAAATAATCAGATTGTGTTAATGATTTATATTTGTTATAGCCAGGAGTTGTAGTGAGGATAAGCTCTCACTGCAGATAAATACTTCTATGGCACGAGCTTCAAAAAGCCTCTGACAACCAAGTCCAACTCCCAGCCTTCACGTGGCTCAATGGGAACTCGGCGGAACTGTTTCCACAGACGGGAGTGGGGGGGGCGCGGGGGGGGGGCGAAGGCAAGCGACTGGCTCCTTAAAACCAGCAGCTTCGGGCAGATAGAGCTCGCAATCCTTGGTTGGTAGCTTATCAAAGAGAAGGAACTCTGAATTCAAACCACCGCTGCCTTGCGGGAGAATTCATTTATGGAACTGGTTTCGGGGGTAAATCCTAAGGATAAATCCGGATTCAGAGTCCCCAAGGCAGTCTAATGTTGATTCGACATTATTCTAGCAACTCCTGCGACGTGACTGGTACTAAACTGTATCGGCTACTGCCGTTTCTTTGGATCTACCGACTGCGTGGAGAGGGGGAATATGCTGCTCGGGCAAGAGCTTGATCTACATATAACTGTGCCCAAGCTCGCGTCTTGGAGAGGGCACTCCAGCTTCACCCTATAGGTGTCGGCAAAACATGGGAAGTAACAGTTACCGGATATAATCATTTTTCCCAATACTCTATTCTAGGTGGCTGAATGTGTCTAAAATTGTCCAGCATATGAGCTGCACCTCCTTCAGCTTCCTGCAGCTCCTCCTCTCGCCTTTGTCTTCTTTTTACATGTTTGTCAGCCTCATATTTCTGGCTGTTTGCCAGACATTTCCTTAATCGCATTTGTCCAAAGCGTTTCGAGTTTGTTCGAGATGGTTGGCCATACAGCTTTTTTATTTCTGCACTGGCTGATGTACCAAAGTTGAACTGTCCAATGGCCACAAGGACACTGAATTTGACCCTTTTTAATTACACAAATGTCCGCTTGCTGCAACGACTTCATATAACATTGTGGAGACTTTCATTTGCATTTTGAGTTGCACCTAGCTCACACCGCTTGAGCAGATGCCCTCTAGTTAGCCAAGTTGCATCAAAGCTGACAGTGATGTCAATGACTTTTTTTTTATTAATCGTAGGATGCTGACTCTTAGCATGTTCATAAAAAAAAAATTAAAAAGCAGACTGGTGTATATATATATATATATAATCGCACAAGATAAATCATTAACTTGAGTCAATGTCAATCCTAGTCTTTATCATAATCTTACAGTGTTAATGTTGTGTTGGGTTGGATGGTAATTTCTTGAGATATGCATTTAACTCGTGAATAAGCTCCTGGTCCTCGTGGACACAATGCCGAGGCAAGATAACAGTGATAGTTCACTAGTTCTAGAGTTATGCACACAGTTTGCAGTGAATATGGCTGCTGGTCTAAAGACACAATTCTGTTGCCGAGTAGTAATGGCGGCCCACGGATTTGAATAAATTACACTCCTGGTCCTAAGAAACAATGCTGAGGTCAGGTATTATCTCATGGTACACTCACAGACAGAAACCATCAGTTTGACAACCAGGACGCTGATGGGAACAGTTTTAGAAGTTGCATGCACTCAATTGGCACAATTTTTCTTTTCAGTAATTGTAGAGGCTTCGATGTCGACTGTTGTTCATAGCGTGTGTGTAGCATTTGAATGTTCCCGCATCCTTATATAGTAGCTGAGCGGGTGACTGGGAGAGCATGCTGGATAATTTCTGTTCGTCTCAAGTTTGTCGGACGAAAAAGCCAGGTTTTGTGTTTCTTTCATACCAATATTTTGCAATATGTCTAGAATAATATCATGTAATTATTCAAAACGATATTTCACAGATTCAGTCCCAGTTCTGACTTCTTGTGTAAAACTATGATTCCATTCCAAGCAGTTTTCACTTAGATATGTTGCGGTTGCTATTCAATGGACGCCAAAAAGCAATTGTCTAGTTGATGATCGTATTGTGGTACATTCGATCTCTGCCCTTGTTAACGTTAGCTCTCTTTTATTTTTGATAACTCTGTCAATCATTCAACGACAACTGTACGACAGTGACATGTAGATAAGGAACGAGGCGTATCGCTGTTTTGGTTTTCATGATTTAATGAGTCAGTGTATTTACAGACATGTTATCAGGAGGGTTTCATATATAAAACAAGTCTCTCTCTTGTTACAAGCTCTTCAAAAACTGCAATTGCTTGTTTCATTATACAGTCTTTCATAATCATGACAGTCCTACTTTGAAAACAACTGCACTAGTCATTGACATTTTTATCTTTGTTATAATATTTCCTCTCACTGTATCCCTTGCCACTTTCTGTTTTTCTGGCACTGTAAAATTTAAAACTGGAGAAAATGTTGATCTTGTTTTTGCTTGGCTACGAGTTCTACTAGCCTAACTACTAGGGTGTTGAAATTTCCCAAGACTTGCCAACTTTTGATGATTCTCTTACACGTCTTTGTTACTTGCCATTTTTAGTTGACGTTATATTTTGTCTATTTCACTGGAAACGATTCTCAATTCACTTATTAATCAAAGATATACATACCTTGATATACTGAAAAATTTCCTCAAGAAATAAACACTACACAATTCTTTCATAAATAAAACTCTTCATTTCTGAGCTAATCTCTGGTCTTCTCTGACGAATTGTTTTGTAAAATCTATTTTCAAAGGACGCACAGCATCTGTACGCTGGGTGACAAACTTACAGAGTGCTTCACAATTCTCTTTTCACGATCTAGACTAGTCGACTACTTAGAAATGACTGCCCGCAATAAACCCGTGTTTCACGTTTTTATCTTATCATTACCCCAGACCTAAGGGTCTTTATGTTTGGACATGTGCCCTAATATAACCGACTAGATTTAACGGCCAAAACGAGACAAAACTTTATTCTTTATTGCTTTTTTTGCTGTTATGCCATGTTATTAGAATTCTACTAGAAAATTATGTACGCTCTGGAAATCATTAAAGGGAACCTATTCAAAGGACATAACAGATCATATAAATTTATCCTAAATTAGTAAGGGATTTAAATCCTCTCTTCATCTTCTTTTGTCATGGTTACTTCTCTTTGGGAAGGCTACAGATAAATATATACTGTTCAAAAAAAGAAACGCATAGCTACTGAAGGCACACACATAGCAATAATTTTGACATTCAATAACTTTTTTAATTTAATGAGTTAATTGTTCAAATTTCTCACAAGAATACCGTAGGGTTCAACCAATCAATTGACAGTTGTTTTGCATCTGGGTCACGAGAGTTTTTTGGCGTACGGGCTTTCCCGTTAGTATGGTGTGTGGCCTCCTCTTGCATCGATCAGCGACTGGCATCTCCTGGGCATGGATGCGATCAGACGTCTGATATGGGCCTGTGTGATAGCTCCCCACTCTTCCTGAAGTGCCTGGAACAGATTACAACGATTGGCTGGAGCAACGTCTCGGCGACAAACACGTCTATGCAGCTCATCCCACAGGTGCTCAATCGGACTCATGTCTGTAGACAGGGATGGCCAGGGAAGGGTGAGAATGTTGTGGGCAGTCAGGAACTGCGTGGTCAACCATGCACAAAGGGGTCTGGTGTTGTCCTGTTGAAACACAGACCTTTGGGCAGCCAAAAGTGGAAGGACATGGGGTCTAAGAATTTCATCGACGTATCGTTGCGCATTCAAGCCTCCTTCAATGTGCACCAATAGACTCCTTCCGTTGTAACTGAACATTCCCCACACCAATGCACCTCCACCACCGTGCGGCGGAGCTTCATCAACGCAATTTTGGGCAAAAAGTTCATTTCGCCTACGGTAGACCCTACGCCGTCTATCATGACGCTGCAACAAAAAGAAAGATTCGTCACTAAACCAGACACGTCTCCATTGATTGTCACCTGCCCAGGGACGATGCTGGTTGGCCCAAAAGTCAATTTTGTCGATGGCGGTGCGTTAGGACAGGTCCTCGGTTAGGTCGTTGTGCCCAAAGTCCAGCGTCATGCAGTCTATTCCGGACAGTTTGATCAGACTCATGACGTCCTGCAGGCAATGACTGGGCAGTTGAGGAAGCTGTTGTAAACCTGTCTCTGAGGTGACGAAGCCGAATAAAGCGATCCTCCGCTGCTGTTGTCACTCTGGGTCGTCCACTGCGATGCCGGTCTTCAACTGAGCCAGTGTCTTGGAACCGGTGCCAAAGTCGATTGATGGTACGCTGATGCACGTTTAGATGCCTGGCAACCTGACTTTGACTTTCGCCTGCATGCAGTCGGCCAATAGCAATGTTCCTTAAATTTATCGATAAAGACGCCATTAATGTCTGCTTGAAAATGAACTGAATGTTTTTTGTGTAGCATTATCATTTTATAGGGTTTCAGTTGCGAAGTCAGTGAATAGTGTTCACCCCAAATTTTGTTGCTTTCACGTGCGCGCAACATGAGCTGTGGTCAAAAATTGCGTCATAAACAATATTGACCACTGCGTTGTAACGATTACAAAAACGAACACAATTTAGGTCAACACGTGCATTTGACACTGTAAAGAACATTTGAGGCTGGTTTTTATATACCCTAGCACCAAATTTTACTTACAAACTCATAAAAACGCGCCCTCGGATATCTATGCGTTTCTTTTTTTGAACAGTATATATATATATATGCAAAATCGAGTGTTTTTGTAACTATTTACATGGTCCAAATAAGGAATATTTCCGCCCAACGAATTTTCCAGAAGATTAAATCGATACATAACAAAGGTAAGTGGCAACGGACATGCCGATCCAATGAAATAGCAGAGTTTTACGCCGATTCATACCAATGATGAAGAAGAATATTATATGATACGACACTTTTTCAAATGTTCCTGAAGCAGGAGCCAAAATCAAAGCAACTCCAGTAAAGGAACGTACTGTTTTCATACTTAAAGACATATTTATTACAAGGTTTCTTAACTAGAGATGAAGGAACAGAATAAACTAATGTAAAACTTAGAGACAAAACAAGGGTTAGGTCGTACAATGAGGAGAAAATCCACAGAAAAAGGCCAAATTTTGTGAAGTGATGACACCAATTATGGGTTCAAGGGCGTGTGTTTCTAAGATAGTTGAGGCTGACATGTCACACCGTGAATCATGGTAAGAAAGCATTGATGAAAGTACTAAAGCAAGTGAACAGATTCACTAAATACAGAAACTGCTCTCAAATGAAAAAAATATCACTTATCCGATCAGGCACTTAACATGCAATTTAAACACAAATGTAAGCGATTTGCAATGCGGTTAACATTTCCTATGACTATCAATGAGACTTAGGTCACACTTTTGACAAAATCTGTCATTACGTTCCTAAACATTTGTTCAATCAAGGTCAACTTTATATTGGTCTCTCATAGAATTAGATCGTGTCTGTGTTCAAATAAATGTGTGTGTGTGTGTGTTGTCTGTCTGTCTGTCTGTCTGTCTGTGTGTGTGTGTGTGTGAGTTGTCTGTCTGTGTGCGTGCGTGCGTGCGTGCGTGCGTGTGTGTGTGTGTGTGTTTTTTTTTGTAAAATCATTCCATTATTCCCAGTAAAGTATTCAGAAGAATGCTTACTTTCATTACACATCGGACCGATATAGCCAGCCTGGCATCCTTGCAGACATGTTCCATTAGCTAGGTGGCATATAGAATCACTGATATTCTTTACCTCACAGAATTCAGGACAGAACAGGCTACAGTACGGACCATATATTCCATTTTCACAGGCTGTAAGAACAAAATAACAAAGTTTCAACTCATACAAAAATACAGCTGATAATATTGATATCTCAAGCATGAGATAAAATGAAACGAAATACAGTTACACGTTGATGGATTTCCATCAATCATAATCCAGATATACCAGGTTCGAAACCTGCTGTAAGCGGTTTGGTAGCAGATCGCTTTGTGTGGATTTTTAACAATGGTATAAGCGCCGTACCGTTCAGAAAGCAATGGCAAACTACTGAATGAAAAAAATTGCCTAGAAAAATCACAAACAGCCAATAAAAGCTGGGGTTGATTGCCACGTCCTGTAAAGGATAAGCAACTAACTAATACTATACGAAAACGGACTGATACAATAACCAATGAAAACGCTCCTTTTTCTGGTGTGTATAATGAAACCATTTAGACTTAACATAGAAGCCCATTTTGTGTAAATGATAGTAAGAATTTATTTAATTTCTCAAGGACTAAAGATGTTTAAACGGAAAGGTATAGATATTTCAGCAACGGGAATGTTACTTGAGAGGTAGGTGCAAATACAACCTCGAATAGTAGGTCAATTATAGAAAAAATTGGTTAAAATGATATCTATACATCAGGGTAGTCCCCAATATAGTTAGTTAAAGTCTGCATAGATTAAAATGCATTTTGCTAACTAAACAATTATTAGATAGAACGATAGAAATAAATTCACAGTATAATTCTAACTTTTAATGATCAAAATCGGCCCAGAATTAAGAGAGATAATAAATATTAAAAATTTTGCACATTGAACAAGAAGGCAGAAATCACTTCAATTTTAGATTCCTAACGCCGTTTTTACCCCATGCCATCCGAGACGGAGGGTGCGGTACGATAAAAATCCTTGAACTTGGCTGATTTGAGGCCACAACTGTTTCAAAAACAAGCTGAACCGAAAAGAGAGCGGCAAATTTGTGCTGTCAAATATTTTGCCACTGTATCTGCATAGCAGACCTAGATACATTTTAACAGCCTGTTACAGCTTATGTGTATTGCCTGAGGGTAAAAAAGAATATATATATATATATATATATATATATATATATAATTATGTAATTTTCCTGTGATTAATCCACTTGTGTGTTATGAAGTGCGTTGAATGTGTTAAGAAAACAATTACAGGACCAGTGTGCTGCCGGCTTGATCGCAAGCATGTGTTGACTTTTAGAGACGAAAGCCAGCATTAGAAAATGTGTAGAAAAATTGAGAATGTAAGTTTAATAATACATTTGAAGGAGTATTTCTTAAAGGAACGACACACTGATCAGGAACATAAGAAAGGATGACATGATTTGTTAACATGTATTAATCAATGTGTCACTTAGTAGTTTGTATTAAACCAAATCATGGAAGCAGATCATGGACAAAGCGATCTAACATAGGATTTATAAGGAAAGCGTAATCACATTGAACTGGCTGTGAGTGGTACTGAGGTAATTTGTCCTGTGCAAATGTTAGCACAATGTCTGACACTGTTTGTTACGTCCACTGTGTGTGTTGATAGAATAGTGCTGGACCATACACGGGTTGTGATTATTTGTATTACAGGTTTTATCTGTGGTGCAAACGTTCTCAAGTTACATAGAACTAGCCACCCTGTTTTTCCCGGCGTGGAGATCCAGACATTATGTGATCCTGGCTATAGCTGGATGCTTCTTATTTTACAAGATAAGTGGACCACAATTCCAATGGTCAGCCTATCCAGAAAACATTATCAACCTAATAAAATACAAATAACAAAAACAGTTTGAGTGATGACTTTATTAAACTAATTTACCCACATCACAGTCCAGAGGAATGTATGTGAAATAAATAATTGACACTTTAATATAACTTTATCATATTGAAGTATTATGGAAATGACATTCCATGTGTATTCATTTTGTAAAAACCTTTGAAATTCTTTATCATTTTCCTAACCGAAAAGAGAAACGGTAAGGGATCAATAAATTGTACATATATTTATATAATCAGTCTTGCTTAATTATTCAATTTGAGTTAAGGTTCTGGTTGTTATATATATATATATATATATATATATATATATATATATATATATATATATATATATATATATATATATAATATTTAGTTATATTGACACTTTAATATAACTTTATCATATTGAAGTATTATGGAAATGACATTCCATGTGTATTTATTTTGTAAAAACCTTTGAAATTCTTTATCATTTTCCTAACCGAAAAGAGAAACGGTAAGGGATCAATAAATTGTACATATATTTATATAATCAGTCTTGCTTAATTATTCAATTTGAGTTAAGGTTCTGGTTGTTAAAACAATATATATCAGGAAGTGATCGACATGATATGATATTTACTCATATCACCAGACATTATGTGATCCTGGCTATAGCTGGATGCTTCTTATTTTACAAGATAAGTGGACCACAATTCCAATGGTCAGCCTATCCAGAAAACATTATCAACCTAATAAAATACAAATAACAAAAACAGTTTAAGTGATGACTTTATTAAACTAATTTACCCACATCACAGTCCAGAGGAATGTATGTGAAATAAATAATTGACACTTTAATATAACTTTATCATATTGAAGTATTATGACCCTGTTTTTCCCGGCGTGGAGATCCAGACATTATGTGATCCTGGCTATAGCTGGATGCTTCTTATTTTACAAGATAAGTGGACCACAATTCCAATGGTCAGCCTATCCAGAAAACATTATCAACCTAATAAAATACAAATAACAAAAACAACTGATGCGGGTAAATCTTAAGAATGATTATCCTTTCAGGAACCGTCCTCCCGACGTCCTGTGGTAAGAGTGCATTAGACTTCAGGCTTGACACTCCTTAATATAATGGCCTGCTGAATACCTTCCAGGGTTGTCCTTGCATATTCCGTTACAGGAATTAATATATATATTTTTATGTTTGGCCAGTCACACATAATCTCCCTGGCCCGCACCTCAGGTACTCAATAACAAGGCACAACTTCTTGGCACGATTCACATCCATTTAATATACATATTACTCCATTGAGTATCATATGACATCTTAGCCTTTACTAGCACATGTCTCTACTGTCCTTGATTTTGCTCCTCTCAGTTTTAATGGAACAGTCAACTTACGTGCCCAAGAATTTCTAATACACACTGCTAAGACTAAACTGACATTATACTGTTAGATGAAAGCATAAGGCAGTGATGGTAATCGATCTTGCAGGTGAAATATCAAAATGCCCAAAGGCAATTAACACATTTTTAAAAGCCGGTCCTACTGGACACATTCCGTGCGTACTGGTCAAACGACACAAGCAGACTCCTCGTTCGAGACGCTAGCTCGTCCCACATCGAAACTGCCGTCTGCCGATAAATCAGGGCAGAAGTCAAGACGTCACTTCCTGCAACCACGGGATACCGTGTGTAAAAAATATATATCAGGAAGTGATCGACACGATATGATATTTACTCATATCATTTTCTCCCCCCCCCCCCCGGATTAAAATAATCAAAAGGAACTTTTCATTATTTTCATAGTACAATCTTACAAGGTCACTGGAGAAACCATGTGACAATATCCAAATACTCAACTGTCATCATTATGATAGCACCTAGAGGCGTGCTCCATAATCGACAATTTAACACACAAGGTGTGGTATTTAGTAATAACATACTAAACCCATTATCGTTAGCAGACGCTCTTTTGACACAAATGTGAGGTAACTACATTAAATAGAAGGCAGTGAAGAAAAGTCAATATGTCAGTCATGGCACTCACACAGCATACCATGTCAACAAACGCCCTAAGTCGTGTCGGTATGTAAGTCTACCTATCTATCAAATGAGATGCATAATAGCAATCAAAGATAGAATAGAACATATGAGGCAGACAAGTTAAAATATAAGTGGTGACTGTGACAATATGTCAAAATAGTTATTAACATTTGTATGTATGCAATGTCATGTGGTGAATGACAATGTTAGTGAGATGTCATATGAAGATATATTACTTAATATCTATACATATGAAGGATATAAGTTATAATAAGTGGAAGCACCACTGTAATTCATTTGATATAATGATACATCAATGAACCAATGTAATGTATCAAGTGATAATAAAAATGGTCATGTTAGACCAAACACAGTTCTTCCTGTAGAAGTATTTAAAAGAACCAAAGTTTCAGTGAGTCATTGTTTGCACATTAGTGATACATTATGCCGGAAAGGAATCGTTCATTGAAGAAAAAATCCAATTTCCATCTATGTTGGTTGTCGATGTTTGTCTTCCATGCAATATCATATGCAACACCGATACTATTGTTCATTCTGTACCTGAGAATTTCATACGTATGTGATGACGTGTCATTTGTTGGTTATGTCCCTTTTTGAACTTTGTAGTCAGTAATTTTAGTTACTTCCCTTCCTACACAATGTTTGAGATAGTCCATTCTGACAGAAAGTTTTTTGAAAATGTAAGAAAGTATCTGAATTGCACCGACTTGGGTTGATATACTGCCAAAAGTCATTGTACACTGTGCATGAAGTAACAAAGTATTGTTCTTGAGCAATTGCATTAGACATCATGTGACGAACGCTTGAATATATATCTTGATTTTGGATGTACAGAAATTCATCATCATCATGTTGCTTGGCATAGTGTCTCTAGTTTTTCAAACGGTTTAAGTGCATGACGAAGCAATGTGGCTGTACTATTTGAAGTATGCAATATGAGTTAAAAGAAGGTATGTTCCTTAGTTCGTGATGCTACCTTTGCGAAATAATTCCTGACTTGTCCCAAAGGAAGTAGTGTTATTATTGAGCATCACAGTTGACTTGAAGCAGCATTTGCGGATACAATTGGCGATATTGGATGCTTCATACATCTGGATAGCACATCAGCCATCACGTTCAACTTTCCTGCGATGGGTTTAATCTGGTAATTGTAGGGTTGAAGGGCCAGTGAGGCACGCGCTGCTTTAGCATTCTTGAATCTCGCTGTTTTCAGGTAAGACAGTGCTCTCTGGTCTGTCTCGAGTGTGAAACTTGCACCAAGCAGGTAGCGTTGAAGTTTGGAGAAGCAGAACACAAGAGCCAGTAGCTCTCTCTCGATGACCGAGTAACGTTGCTCCGTCGGCGTTAGCTTCCTGCTAACATACAGTGTTAGATGTAAACAGCCTTTCCATTCTTGCAAAAGCACACCTCCAATTGACATGTTGGAAGCGTCTACTGCAAGAGTAAAATGTTCAGATGGATCAGGCAATCTCAATATAGGCAACTTGGAAAACAGACATTTTAATCTATTTAAGGCCACATTAACATCATGACTATAAACACACCTATTTGGTGACTCCTTCTTCACCAGTGATGACAATACAGACGTATACTCTGCAAAATTAGGGATACACTTACGATAAAAGTTTAGGAGCCCTAGAATACTTCTAACTTGTTTTTTGGTCTTAGGCATATCAAGGTTTAGAATCCTAGAGATAGTAGTATCCTCTGTTTTCAAAAAACCTCCTCCTACTTTATAACCTAAAAATGAAATCTCCTGAAATCCAATTTTAGTCTTAGATGGACGTGCAGATAGATTATGACGACGTAGAGTGGTAAGTAAGGATTGAATACCCCTCAAATGTTCATCCCATGATTGATGAAACAGACAAATGTCGTCAATGTAAGTAATAAGGTCGTCTCTGTCAGAGAAGAGTCGTCTCATCATGCGAACGAAGGTCGCACGTGCGTTAACTAAACCAAAAGACATATAGTTAAATTGAAAGAGTCCTAATGGAGTTGCGAAAGCAGTATAAGGCTTGGATCGTTCCGTTAATGGTACTTGAAAATAGCCTTTAGATAGATCAAATTTAGAAAAAAATGTAGCTGTAGCTAGTCTATCTAATAAAGATTCCAACACGGGCATTGGTTCCGCGTCTTGGATGGTGATCGAATTTAGACGTCTAAAATCTATGCATATACGTATAGATTTATCTTTTTTCCTGATCAAAACCATAGGAAAACTATAAGGGGAATGAGATGGAGAAATGACATTTAATTTCCCCATCTGTTCTAGTTCCTCTTTAACCTGACATTGTAAATGTATAGGAATAGGGTAAGGTTTCAACTTAATGGGTTGAAAGTCTGTCAGAATGATATCATTTTCGATGATATCAGTGTGTCCTGGGACATCAGTAAGGACATCAGTAAAAGAACGTAAGATAGAAGTAACCTGTTCTTTCTGGGAAGAAGATAGAGTTGAAGATATATCAACATCCTTCCAACTTTCAGTAGCCAAGTAGTGAAGACTAGGTAATACCAATAATGAGTCATTACCATCAGTCAAATCCGAATTTTCTTCTTGTATGACAGCCAAAGAAGAATGACGACAGACAGATTGATCAAGAGCCTCAAAGACTGGTCTCAGATATGGTGGACGTGTATGAAACTGCTGTAACATATTGATATGAAAAGTTTTTTTCTTTTCCCTCTACTGAGACCATATAATCAACATCAGACAGTTTTCTCCACAATCCTGTAAGGTCCTCTCCATGAGACTAATAATTTGTTATCTCTCCTGGGTAATAATACGTAAGCTTCATCACCAGGCCAAAGTTGGGCGTAATTTACGGTTTTGGTTAATAAATAACCTCGCCCTAAGCTTTGCCTTTTCAGATGAAACCTACTGCTATCTGGCATGCGTCTATTATTTTTTTCCTCAAATTGACCACATACTGATATGAGGTCTGAACCTCCGTGTGTTCATCTCAGCACCAATTAAAAGTTGTTTTAATATAGACATTGGGCCGCGTGGTCGGGCGCCAAAAAACCAATTCAAATGGACTAAAGCCTGTATGTTCGTTTTTTATCTCCCGATAAGCAAATAATATAGCTGGCAGGACTCTGTCCCAATTTTGAGGATATTTAATTGTAACCTTATGTAGCATTTGCTTTAAAGATCTGTTGAGGACTTCTATTTTCTCATTCGACTGAGGATGGTATATTGAACTAAGGGATCTTTGAATCCCAAACATATCCATAACCTGTTTCATAGCATCTGAAACTAACTGAGTTCCTCTATCAGATAGGATGTTTTCAGGAAAGCCTATTCTACTGAAAATCAAAAATAATGCATCAGCAATATCTACTGTGGTGATGGTTTTTAAAGGAATAGCTTCTGGCCAGCGTGTGCACATATCAATGCAGGTCAACACATATTGATGACCTCTGGCTGATGTCACCTTTAAAGGGCCAATAATGTCAATGGCCATCTTTGCGAAGGGACGCAAAGAAATATCAGATGCTTGAATGGGCGCATCATGTTTTGGTTTTCTTGTTGCCACACTTTGGCAGATGGTACATGTACGACAAAATAATTTGACGTCTTTCGTAATTCCGGGCCAAAATATATGACAAAACTCTTTGTTTTGTTCTAGCAACACCTAAGTGTCCTGCACATTCAATGTCATGTGCATGTCGTAAAATGAATGGTCGAAAACAAGCTGGTACCATAATTTGTTTCTTTAAGGAATTAGCAAATTGATAGTTTCTTAATAAAATTCCATTTTTGATAGTATACCAGTGTTTTGCACAGTCATTTATCATTACATCATTCAAATGAGCAATATGAAAATAATTTTTTAAGGAAATATCATCCTTCTGTCTTTGTATAAAGGTTTCATTTATCAATGAGCTCCATCTGAAATAAATTGTCATCATCATCATTCTCAACAATATTTATCTTAATATCATCATTATTTTTCCTGTTTTGATAATGACTTATATCATCATCATTTTATTTTCCTTTTCTACTTCATCTTCTGAAGTGATATTCTTCAGTTATATCTTCAGGTAACACATCAATGACTGGTTGTGGATGATCATTGTCCATGCGAGACTGAGCTCTGGTTAGTAACAGCAGCATTTGAACATAATAAGTGTTGTCTTTTCCATAATCTCCAATATCTTCCTGTGTACATTCATGCAATTTAGGTATGTTTCCCATAATAATTCCAGCAATTGGATTGTCCAAGAGGCATACTAGTGTTCGTCCTGTGAAATAAGGTGTGTCCAAAAACACTTCTGCTGTGGGGTAATATTCCACAGTACCACCCAAAGATATGCATTTCACGTGTTATCCTGTATCACCCACCTTACCAACCAAGGCCTTGCGCACTCCAACGGTGGTTGCCCCTGTGTCTCTGAGTAAAGATGCTAATTTATTATTGACAAAACCTCTGTTCAAGATCAATGAACCAGTACTTTCAAAAGATGACATGACTGGGAGAGGGTGTCCGCATAATAATCTTGGCACTCCTTGAGGCTGAAATAAAGAATTGCAATTAGTGCAGTTATCACTATTTGCTAAATCTACACTGCATGAATTTGCATGTGATACAATATCATTATGGTTCTGATTATTATCATGAACAATGGCATTGGTACTTTCAGTGTTTCTTGATTGTCTGGAAGTATTGTTATGATAAGATCTTTTATTTGCATTTGATCATTTCCTCTATAAAATGATTTCTGACCTCTATTTGCTTTTGAGTTATAATCTCCTCTACTTTGTCCGTTATTGGACTTAAATGAGGCTTGTGGAGAAAAGTTATCCTCCTGATCGGAATTCCAATGTCTTTGCGGTTGGTATTTATTAAAAGTGTATCTACCTCTATTTTGACTTTAATTATGTGATGGTTTAAATCTTTGATTTCTATCCATGCTGTTAGATCTATACCTAGGTGCATTTTCTTGGAATGATCTGGCCGATGCAGCCGGTAATGAGTCTCTTACATTGTTTTTGCTCAGAACTCTATTAGGATGAGCAACTTGATATTGACGTCCTAAGGTTTGTAATTTAGTCCAGGTTCTCTGGTTTTTTTTCCTGCAGGAACGCAAGAAAATCAGGACTAATCGATGACAAAACCTTGACTCTTAGAATCAAATCTGACACACTCTCAAAAGTTGTTTCATTTTTGGATAGTTCAATCCATCTAGAAAAATTCATTTTAACAGCTGAAATAAATTCAGTGAAATCTTTTCCAGAATCAGGGTACAAAGATCGAAATTTCTGACGATAGCCCTCATCATCCAATTGATACCTCTGCAATAAAATGACCTTAACAGCTTCATAATCCTTTCTAGTCTGGTCATCCAAAGTGGAGACTACAGTTAATTGTTCACCAACCAATAAGTTCATAAGTCTACATGTCCATGTAGATTTGTCAATCTTATATTCTTCACAATAAGTTTCGAACCTATTTAGGAAGCATGAAATGTCATCTATGGCATGCGTTAAATTTTGGCAAATTAATCCTTATGGCAGTAGTATGATCTTTATTTTTATCTTCACCTACCCCAGGATGCAACAGTGGTTGTTGTAATTTTAATTTTTTTTCCAGTTCAATCTCAGCTAATCTTATAGCTTGCGCATGTTGAGATTTGATCTCTTCTTGAGATATGGCATAGGCTAATTTTTCTCTTTCAAGAGCCAACTCTTCTGATCTCCCTTTTTTCCTCCAATTCTTTTTCACGGAGCTCTTCTTGTCTCCTTAATTCTTCCTTATGGAGCTCTTCTTGTCTCCTTTTTTCTGCCAATTCAATTTCTTTTTCTTGTTTGTGAAGTTTCCTCTTGTCTCTTTTTTTCTGCCAATTCCTCTTTGCGAAGTTCCTCTTGTCTGTTTACTTCTTTATCAATAAAAGCTTGCAAAGCTGGACCCTCCAAATTAAGATCTTTTTTCCAATCTTCAATAAATCCTTTAATGAAGTCATGGTTGCTTATTTTTGTGTTTATCAATAATACAAAATATTTTAACTTTTAAATATATGAATATGTCAGCAATATTCAATATTCACTCCACCAATCTCAGATCAATTTATACTTGCAATAGTAGATGTATCCAGCTAAACAATATGAGTAATGAAAAAAAAAAAACCACAACAAGTGAGGACAGGGTTAGAGCAACTAAAGGAAATACAAATGGGAAAACAAAGGAATAACTATAAAATATATATGAATTAATTTAAATTAATGCTCTATTACACATAGACAAGACAAGACGTATATCACAACAATTAAGACATCTATGAAATAAATGATAGTAAGTTTAGGTTAGACAATATTACAAACAATATGCAACAAACTAAATAGAAAATATAACAATGACAGTACTTATGAGAACAAACAATAGATAAACATGACTACACAGCTAACAAAAATGGATCTGTTAAATTCAATAAAGGCAAACTTTTATACAATCAGCAGAGTATGCTGGGTCCTCTATCTGAATCACACAGATACTGCCTTATAGAACGCTTGATTTGCTCATTCGACCTAGCTTTCGCGGTATTGAATGATCACAAGTCCCTTCCAACCAGCCCGCTAGTTACAAAATCAAAAATACGTAGGCCTAATGAAAACACATATATGGCGAAGTCAGAGATAAGGCAAATAGATTATATTTACAGCCACGCTGCATGTAACAATAAATAGACTTATCTGTTGCCGAGAAACCACTCCTTCTTGAGACTTCGACAAGCAAAGGAGGTAGCGATGATTGAAGCCTAGTATCTGGTTAGGTTTAGAATGGCTTCATGCTGACATCGAAGGACATCGATTTATGGTCCAGATGATTTTTGATATAATATTTGCTTCTTGAATGAAGATAGTCAGTTCCTATGACTGCTGTGTAATAATAGGTCACTTTAGTAACTTAGTGACAGTTTGAGGCACATTTATAATGATGGAAATCCCTTCCATTTATTAAAACAGTCTGGCAGACGATGCGTGCCGCCATTTTGAAAAAATAGTCCCCAATTCGTTAGGCGCTGTTAGGCATCCAATGGCTTTGGCCCCCAGAAACTGATGCGGGTAAATCTTAAGAATGATTATCCTTTCAGGAACCGTCCTCCTGACGTCCTGTGGTAAGAGTGCATTAGACTTCAGGCGTGACACTCCTTAATATACAATGGCCTGCTGAATACCTTCCAGGGTTATTGGGGGGGGGTCCTTGCTATTCCGTTCAGGAATTAATATATATATTTTTATGTTCGGCCAGCCCCCCATAACCTCCCTGGCCCGAACCTCAGGTACTCAATAACAAAGGCAACAACTTTCTTGCACGATTCACATCCATTTAATATACATTATTTACTCCATTGAGTATCATATGGCATCTTAGCCTTTACTAAAGCACATGTCTCTACTGTCCTTGATTCTCCTCCTCTCAGATTTAATGGAACAGTCAACTTACGTGCCCAAGAATTTCTACTACACACTGCTAAGACGAAACTGACATTAATACTGTTTTAGTATGAAAGCATAAGGCAGTGATGGTAATCGATCTTGCAGGTGAAATATCAAAATGCCCAAAGGCAATTAACACATTTTTAAAAGCCGGTCCTACTGGACACATTCCGTGCGTACTGGTCAAACGACACAAGCAGACTCCTCGTTCGAGACGCTAGCTCGTCCCACATCGAAACTGCCGTCTGCCGATAATTCAGGGCAGAAGTCAAGACGTCACTTCCTGCAACCACGGGATACCGTGTGTAAACAGTATATATCAGGAAGTGATCGACATGATATGATATTTACTCATATCACCAGACATTATGTGATCCTGGCTATAGCTGGATGCTTCTTATTTTACAAGATAAGTGGACCACAATTCCAATGGTCAGCCTATCCAGAAAACATTATCAACCTAATAAAATACAAATAACAAAAATAGTTTGAGTGATGACTTTATTAAACTAATTTACCCACATCACAGTCCAGAGGAATGTATGTGAAATAAATAATTGACACTTTAATATAACTTTATCATATTGAAGTATTATGGAAATGACATTCCATGTGTATTTATTTTGTAAAAACCTTTGAAATTCTTTATCATTTTCCTAACCGAAAAGAGAAACGGTATGGGATCAATAAATTGTACATATATTTATATAATCAGTCTTGCTTAATTATTCAATTGAGTTTAAGGTTCTTGGTTGTTAAATATATATATATAATATATATATATAATATATATATATATATATATATATATATATATAAATATAATATATAATATATATATATTATATATATATAATATTTAGTTAACTAATCCCCTAGCAAGTCCAATATAAATGTACATAACCATTATTCAAGGGAGGATCTGAGAGGGTAGCACTATAGACTTCAGGAACAAACCACAACCATCTATACTTATACCAAGCTTGACCCTACCTTTGATTGTATGAAACAAG
>JAMPIV010001358.1:0-70000 GCA_024509875.1 Oreohelix idahoensis
TGGGGATAGGACGAATGCTTTGTCACCGACAAAAGTTGTCGTAAGACATCTATTCTTGTTAGCAAACTGCCTTGCCTTCTCTTTAGCAATTTCTGATGAAGCAGTTGCTAGCTTACATGCCTCAATGATCTTTTGTCTAAGAGCAATGACATACCATATGAGGATTGAGTTTCATCGCTAATATCATCGGCAGTGATGAGATCGTGTAATAAAGACATAGGGCCGCGTGGACGCGCGCCAAAGACAAGTTCGAAGGGAGAAAATCCTGTGTGTTCATTAGGGACTTCTCTATAGGCAAAGAGAGCCGCGGGTAAAACCCTGTCCCAATCTTGAGGATGATCTTCAGTTATCTTACCAAGCAAACTCTTGAGCGTTCTATTCAGACGCTCAACTAACCCATTAGACATAGGATGGTAGATACTACTGAGAGATCGTTCAATATGTAAGGTAGACATTACCTGTGACATAGTGTCAGATATGAGTTTAGTGCCATGG
The DNA here is from genome assembly GCA_024509875.1 of Oreohelix idahoensis. Lineage (NCBI taxonomy): Eukaryota > Metazoa > Mollusca > Gastropoda > Stylommatophora > Oreohelicidae > Oreohelix > Oreohelix idahoensis. Next base: position 496 of record JAMPIV010001358.1, read on the forward strand.
TCTGACAATATTTCTCTGGGGAACCCCAAGCGAGAAAATATCAACCAAAGAGCATCTGCGATATCTGTAGTAGATATGCTCTTAAGAGGAATAGCCTCTGGCCAACGTGTGCACATATCGACACATGTAAGGATAAACTGATGTCCTCTGGCCGACTTGACCTTAAAAGGGCCAATAATATCTATGGCCATTTTCTGAAACGGCCGAATAGGAATGTCAGCAGCCTGGATAGGCGCAGCATGTCGTGGTCCTCTAGATTTGACCTCCTGCCATACCTTGCATGATCGGCAGTAAATACGAATGTCCTTATTGACAAAAGGCCAAAAGAAAGCCGCAAGGACTCTCGACTTCGTACGGGCAAAACCCATATGTCCAGCACATTGCGAGTCATGAGCATTTTGTAATATTTGGACTCTCATGCTCTTGGGAACAAGAATTTGCGAATGTGCCGACGTAGTCGAATCTTGTACCATACGTACAAGTACGCCGTTTCTCATTGCAATCCAAGATTTTCTATTTGTATCCTGATTCGGATCACCTTTCTTCGCAAGAACGAAGAATTTTTTTAAAGAAGGATCTTCTTCTTGCAATTTTATGAAAGAGTCACGAGTGATTACTAAGTGACTATCTTGGCTATCAACTTCATTATCACTATTCAGTGAAGTTTCGGGTGTTTGTAGAGCTTGTGCTCTTGTAACTACTGCATTTGTAGCTTGCATGTTATTATCTTCCCAAGCAGCAATCTGCTGTGGGGTACACTCCCTAACTCCGTGAATACGACCAATAATAAGGTCCGCAATAGGATTAGGTAAGAGACAAGCATGCACATCTCCAGTAAAGAAAGGAGTGGCAATGCGAATTACAGCAGTAGGATATTTTTCTAGAGTGCCGCCAAATGTGACACATTAATAACCCTTCCTGTAGCACAAGATGGATCTACAAGCGATTGTCTAACACCAATAGTGGTGCATCCGGAATCGAAAAGTAGTGAGACCGGAGTATCATTAACAAGACCCTTATGTAGAATTAAAGAACCCCTCCCGGCATGCGCAACAGCAGCAGGAAGAGCGGGAAGTGGGTGACCACAACTCAAAGTAGTTATGGTACCCGGTTCGAATAAAGTACTGCATTGGGGGCATTTGTTTGCTCTCTCAAAGTCAAAAGCAGAACTAGTGACAGCGTCAAAGTTTTTACTATCAACAACATGATTACAGGCTCCCTCAGTTTCCTGTTGTACAGCATTAGCCTGCTGATATCTCTTTTTTTGTGTTGAGATCTACCCCGACTATTATTACCTCTGAAGTTATCAGAGTTATTATTATCTCTGCAGTTATTATTGTCTCTATTGTAATTGTTATCCTGGTTCGAATTCCAGTTTCCACGATTACTATCATGTTCACATTGATGCGAACATCTATTTGTTTGGTTCTGAGGTCTTCGGCAGGAATAACCTCTATTACCATATCCTCTTTTGAAATGCCTATAATTATTAGGGTGATAGTAACGCGTACTATCAGGTTGTCTCCAATTCTTCGAAGAAGAATCACCATGAAATTGATTTCCATGATTTTGACAGAAATTACCGCTACTCTTTCTATCAAAATTTTGTTGGAATCTACGAGCAAAGTTTTGGCCATACGGAGCTGCCGAAGCAACTGGTAAACCTTCTTTCACCTAGAGTTACCCATGGTTATGTGTGGGTGCGCAGTTACGTATTGGCAACAGAAATCTTCCATTTCTTTTATTGTTTTAGGTTTACGTTCATGAAGGAAAGCAAGGAAAGACTCATTGACAGACGACATGACTTTGTCTCTAAGTATTAAGTCCATAAGTCCTTCATAAGTTTTTTCCGTCTTAGATAGTCCAACCCATCGTGAGAAAGTAATGCGTATTCTTGCAATAAACTCGGAGAATTCAACTCCATTTTCAGGTAACATGTTTTTAAATTGTAGACGATAGCCGTCTTCGTTAAGCTGATATTTCTTTAACAAAGCGGCCCTGAACCAAATAACCTCAAAATTGTTTCTTCGTCAGGTTCCAAGCCTCCATATTTAATTATACTTAAGAGCTTTTACCTGTCAGTATACCTGAATAAACAGATAAACATATTTTGCTTTTGTCCTAAGTTATGAGCTGTAAATGCTTGTTCAAATCTGTCCAGATAGAACATTATGTCATCACTGGAAGGACTAAATGTTGGTAACTTAATCTTAAAAGTATCATTATTAGCCTTACCAGAAGATGAACCCTTGTTTGAATCATTACCATTACTCAGGCTCGTCAATGTCAATTTTTCCAACTCTAAAGCTAAGACCTTTTCTTCATGTTCCATTTTTGCTTTCTCTTTCCGCTCATCAGACCCACTCTGTAATCTTCTTTCCTCCTCAGCCTGGACTCTTTTTTGAAGTCTTTTCATTTTCAGCTTCTTTTTCAAGATCTTTTTTATTTTCAGCCTCCCTTTTGAAGTCTTTCAGCTTCTAGCTGTAGCTGGAGTTTTCTCTCCTCAGCTTCTGATTCCCTTTTTTGTTTTTCCATTTCCATTTGGAATCTCTTTTCATCCACCTGCATCTGCAGTTTCTTTTGTTCAGCTTCCATTGCTTTATCATATCGAGCAGTTGCAAATTCTTCTAACTTATCACCAGTCTTCCCAAGCAATTTACCCTGCTCAATAAAGTGCTCAAATGTAGACATGTTGTCTAACATATGAGTCCAAAACCTGAAATAATTAACTAATTTATTTCAAACCTAAGTGTAACAAGTCTTAATTAAGCACTTGTATATTCACATCACCTTATATTATCCCAGTCTCTGTGGGAAACAAGTCTCCAATCAAAGAACTTGTATATGAAATATCAACAATCAATTCTTGATCATAAGTGCACTTCTCATTCAATAGTGCACGACACTATTCATCATTCATTTATCATCAGTGTAGTAGTAACAGTGCATTAGCATAGCCCATTAACTAATTACTATAACTGTAAACAATGACTATGTAAACACATGCAGAATGTAAACATTGAAAATGTAAACAATACAAACAATGTAAACAATAACAATGTAAACAATAACAAAGATCAGCAACAATACAAAAACGTTCGCAGAAATCAACTAAAAATAAAGCAGAAATTAATGAAATATCACAAAAAATGTGACGATATCTGCGATAGAATTAAACAAAATACATGACACCACAGTGTATAAACAAAAATGTTGTATGAAACTAAATTATAGACAAGAGTAGGCTAACAAATACAAACAAATCAAAACAAAACTAAAGAATGCGAAATAATAACGAAAACAATATTAAAACATGTCATCACAGCTAACATAAATAGCAACAGAAGTCGCTTAGCAAATTCCAGTATCGGAAATTTGCAAACCTCACAGAAAACGCTCACAATAGACGACCTCTATGACGTGGCATAATCTAACGGAGACACCACCCAACCGAGAACCCGCTGAAATATAAACATATAAATATACGAATAACATATAAACATATAACCTATAGAATGAGATGATACACAGAAGACTCAGCAGAAGTATAAGGGCACAGTTTACATACAAACAGGCCACTTAACTTATAGGCTTCCAATCGTAGAACAGCAGAAAAAACGGATGTCAATCAACGTCCTAAAGAGCGAAGCTCCAACGATGATGGCACATCTGAACTGCTTCCACTGCTAACACGATGGTACAAGAGCTTCTGAAATACTGTGTGTTGAGTTGTTTCGGCACTTGACCTTCTAATCCAAAAGTAAGTTGATGGAAATCGTAACTTGGCCTTCTTCAGAATACAACATGTTTCAACCGGCCCTTGACCTTCACAAAAACGACAGCACTGGAACCTTGACAGCAGCAACTTGCTTGACTTGCGTAAAAGATAACAGCAGTCCGAGTTATCCGGCAACATGTAACAACGCCGGGTACTGTCAAATTCTTGTTTCCGTCAAAAAGTTGAAATTTTGACTGTTACCGGGCAACGCCGAGTACTTTGAAAATTTTGAAGATGTTGACTGTATTGAAGAATGTTAATTTCTTGAAGGATGCTGATGAATTCTTGTTGAAAATGAAGTGGGTAAGGGACCCCGTGTTTGCTGGTACCAGAATCAAACCAGCTTATGGCCACCAAATGATGCGTGATGCCATATGATGATGGATGGTATCCGCATGTCTGGTTTTGTGTGGTGTGCAGATGTGTTCAGTCAAAACAATGTTCATACAAAAATAACAGGGCAATCCACATAGGACGTCAGTAAACTCACGACGTATAAAGTCAATGATTCTTGTAACAGCCGTTGACGTTTTTCTTCATTATTTATTGTGGACGCCACAGTGACAAAATGGTTACGCGAATATGTAACACATCAAACAGTCATTATCACAGCAACATTCAATACAGCAATAGACGGTAGACAGCATTACAATGATGAGTCAGATGCATGTTATATTTCATAGTGCTGTAAATGTAGTCAGGTGGAAAACTCCATCCTTTTCTATAACAGCCAGAGATAACCAGATATATGAGATCAGTTCACTCTCCTTAGTTTGACTTCAGCAAGACAGACACGTCTGCCGAAGTATAAATAATGTCCTCAAAAATATCCTCTAGATAATAAAGGTTTTCCAAACCTAGTTCATTTAACAAAGTAGCAAGTAATAGTCCTTGGGACCTGCATCAACCGATGCAGCACAATACAGCGACATGTGAGCTGGGAAAAAACATCTCGTGACGACGACTTTCGAAGACAGGCTATGAACCAGAAATCGTTCACGACCAAAAATCGATAGAGTTAATGAAAAAGTCAATTTACCTTGCTTTCATGAAATACACAGAAATATCACGCCTCCCGGCATGTGGGAAAACACTAGAGGTATTATCTCGAATAAACGAAATATCCATTAAGAGGACTACACATCCCTGACAGAACAAAAAATAGCGGAGATCCCCTCTTCAACGAGGCATCTCTTTCGCCATTCTTATCACGCAACAATTGGGTTAGGTGCAACTCTACTACAGAAATCAGATGCATTGGATGGGGAATTAAGCCCAGTGGCATATGCTAGCAGAAAGTTGAATAAAGCTGAAATCAACTACTCAACTAGCGAAAAAGAATGTCTTGCAGTAATATGGGCAATAAAGAAATTCAATATTTATCTATATGGGAAGGCATTTAAGTTGCAAACAGATCACAAACCTTTATCGTTTCTAGCACAGGCTAAGCATGAGAACTCTAGGTTACTCCGATGGTCTTTGCTTCTGGCTCCATATAATTTTAGCATCGAGTATATATCTGGAAAAACCAATTTGGGAGCTGATTTTTTTTAAGCCGCCATCCGTGTGATGAGAATCACCGTAAACCCCAGAAATAATAATAAATTTCTCTATGTGTATATAGAATAAAGGACTGACATATAATGTCTGTTTTAAGAGGGGAGGTGTCGTGGAATATTCTAATCCACATATATAAATTATCAAGTAAATATAAAGCCTAATAAATACATATAATAAATAAAGGAAGAAGAATGGTAAAGAACAGTGCTGTCACAATGACTGTACTCGAAATCCCCCTTGTTTTCTGCTTCGTCTGCAAATTGTAACGCTTTCACGTTGATAGTAAAGCTTACTGTATTATTACCCGCCTTCTTCAATGAAACGTGTGCTGTATTTCTTGGAAAAAACATTGAGAGGCCCTGCGTAATGACCTAAATTAATCCTAACATTAATTATACTGCGTTACCAAAACGAAAGACAGATGGACAAAAGGATAGCGGGAAGGGAGAGGCAGAAAGCCGAACACTAAACACGCTTCGCGCGATACACAAATGCTGCCATCACGCGTGTAAGACTACATGCACTAACTTTTTTTTTCAGACGGACAGTGATAAAATACATTACCCATCCCAGAGTTAGGTTTATAAATCATAAAAAACGCTTATTAGGAAAGATAACAATAGATGGGTTTACGGTTGAAAACATAACAGTACCCAGACAGCACATCTTCGAAACAGGAGGTAGAAAATACATATTTTGAACGCAGCCACGTAGCTCCTTTAAATTGGGATATTTGGGTTCCTTAGGGCTTGCTGACAAAGAATATGTAAAACGTTACGCAAATAGTCCAGGAATTAATAAATTATACCCAAAATAAAATAGTGAGGATGCCTGACAGCATGAAATCATTTCTGCTCATAAAATTTTTTTTTATAACGTGTTTGAAAAAACCTTGCGTTACAGAAATAGCCTACCATGTAAACTCCAAATTGATTGGAGCGCAACAAATGAAAGACTAACCACGATTGGTCGGGCTATAAATACTATCTTTCGTTGTTAGGGGAGACGGGGAAAGGTAACATTTTTTCAAACACTTGTCGAAACGGGGCCTCATTGGCTAGACTCGCTGATATAATCACTTAGGAGCGTTAGTTCGAAACCACTTGTTTAAATAAGCTTGATAAAGCGACAGTGCGTTGAAGCCAGCTCACATTTTTGCTAAAATAAAAGCCTGGAACATAAGCAGATGGGAATTTGTGCCAGTAAATGTGCTAGAATTCATTGCTAATCAACGTATCTGTGTTTATTTCCATGAAATTGTGGTAAGCTTGAACCATTCAGTATCTTTTAATGAAAATTGAATGTAAATTGTTAATTTATGCCTGTATATATATGTGTAGTTCAGTGGCAAACAGGAGATAAAGCCTATAATGCTCCAGCCTGAACAGAGGGTGTCGGAGGGAAGTAAAACGGCATGGAATGGCCAAATAGTACACTGACACCTGGATGATTGATTAGACAGAGGTAATGCTGGAAGTGCAGAGGCGTGGTAACCATTGAGGAGGTAAATACTGGTGTGGGGTATTTCAGATGAAGCTGACAGTTGGCCTAACGCTCTGAACTCTATGTTTGTGTTGTATTGTGGTCAGTGTAAAAGAGAATATAAGTTGGTTATGAAGTGGAAGGTACGTCCTTCTTGTTTTCAGGGACCGTGGTCTTGATGGTACTGAGCAGCACCTGGTCAGAGCTTTGCTGAATCCAGAGTCGGACAGCATACTCCTTGGTCTTTTTAGCTATCAGTGAGGTGTCTCCAGAGCCCAGGGGAGAATTCGAGCAGAGGAGTCCTTTCCTGCCACCATCACTCAAGATAAGCAGATTTGGCCAGCTGAGCTCAACATTATGTCCCCTCATCTTGAAATAACTTTGTAAAAATAACATTCAGAGGGGAATTTAATTGTCTTAATATCAGGAACTGAGAACATCTCCAATACTAGTCCCTAAAGACAAACTATTGAAGTCATGATGACAAATACCAACAGAGCTTGAACAAAACAAAACCAGTATTACCTCATTTTACTACTACACAACTGACACACATAGGATATTTGTAATAATATATGTCACTACTATATTCATATTGGTAAATTCTGTACATATAATTTGTAATTTAAATTGATTGTGATTCCTGGTTCCCTTGTAGTTGAATCAGGACACATATTCATTCATGCCAGTAATGAATACATATTGTTATTTGAAAAGTTATCAGTGACTCTTTTAAGATATCCTTGTAGAGTGTTATATGTATGTGAGTGTCACAGTGTTGTCAAGTGTAGTGGAATAAATTAAATTGTTTATCCGTCTGTTGTTGTTATGACTTACACTTCATCATACACATACCCTAGACACATAACGTAGTCATCACACTATTCCAGAATAATTCTGACTGAGATATATAGATATGTGGTAGCAAGTAAGGTTATCTATAATACACTACTCTTAATAGATATAGATACCTTCACAGCTGATCTCAGTCAGTACACTAAGTCCCCTATAAATATTTATAACATCCCACTTCACCACAACAGGTCAGATCTCTCTGACCATACAGCACATTTTACCATGGTGGTTTCACATCAGATAGGTTCTCCCAGACTACAGATTCTGAAATATGTTTATTAGTTTCCTCCCCTAAAATAGGATAGGTAATATGTTTCATTGTTCTCAACACTTGATCTGTCCTTCTTAATCCTTGCTGGAGTTTATGTATTTTATTTGTCTCTAGACCCTGAACTGGGGCGGGGGGTCTAGAGCGAACCCTTACTTGTTGTAAGGAACAGATTATGCTATTGCAGTATCAAATCACTCGAACCTTAAACAAATATTAAAATGTATAAAGAAATAAGTTCAGTCTTACCAGAAATATGAATATAGTACACAGTAAATAAATGCTAGCAAAACTCTGCTGAGCTGCTGGCTATAGTATGGTGTCCCACTGAATATTATGTATTATTTCTGGGAAATCACCACTACAAGTAATGACTGTGTTACTGGACAGACTTATGTCGAATGGCAAATATGTGCGTCTCTATCCCGCTACTATAAAATGCGTTGGCCAATCAGATCAGAAGACCAAGCTTTTCAATTCAAAATTTGAAAATAAAGTCAAAATTACATCTTATTTTCTCAAATGTACGTCCGTCACATTTTATCTTTTCCCAAAAAAGTCAAAAGTACATCTCAATTTTTAAAATGTACGTCGGTCACAATTTATCTTTTTCCCACAATTTCACTTGTTTTTTTTTGGACTAACACATGTAAAACTGCACGAACCTGCCTCCTAAGTTATTTTTAGCCACTACTGTCCGCTCCCCCCCCCCCCCCCCCCCCCCTCTTGCATTCTAACTAAATTTGAACACTTGAGTCTCAAGGTTACGATTTTTGTGCAAATAGTGGCATGTTTGATTCAATGCAGTCTTCCGCTGATGTGAACAACCCCGTCTTTTGTCATTATCTTTCTTATTATCTGTCCGTCTGTATAATATTTTGACGTTGTATCACTGTTAATTTTTACGACAGTCAGTTACGTCTATATCTGCAGATTCAGTCTAGCAGACTATTATCTTAAGGCCTGGGGTAGGGGGAAATTCGATTCCCAAGTTCCTATAGCCACAGTAGCCTCTCATAACTGAACTTACGGCTCCTTAGTTACAAACACAAACAACAACCAAAAAATCATTTCCTTTCTGAACCGTGCCTCGTCTTAAACGGAGCACGATGGGGCGCATACAATGTTTAATGTGAATTAAGCTTCACACTTAGCAAAGGTCATTGATCAAAGAACAGGTCTTGGAGCGAGGATAATTCCATTAAAGATTAATAATAAATTCCGAACTGCAGGTAAAGTGGGTAGTAATGCGTTGTATCGCCTCTGTCAGTACTTTTTATTTACAATGTTTTGTTTGTTTGTTTTTCATTTAGCCCGAGAGCTCAACACTAAGTTAGTCACCGTAAATATCTGGATAGTAAAAAACAAACGGAGCAATGATATTGGAGTGACTTTATTCAAATGAACATTACACTAGAAATAAAAAAAATAGAGTAGGTATAATACACTAGACAATAATAAATTTAAACATAACACACTAGAAATAATAGATAGCAAGTTATACGGCATTGTGATGACTTTACGCGATCATATACTGTTATAGAAATTATTCGTAAAGATATCAGAAACTGTCACTGGAGAAACATAATTACTGGAAGGATAAAAATGTACGGATATTATAATCATATATGGTTGTAATATTTTCAAAATTGTGAAGATGGACATGTGAAGATGGGGTGAAAAATTAACGATTACTGTGTTACTTAAGGTCAACAATGCAGAACTGATGACAACAACCAGACAAGTGCCTGTGGAACAAGAGATGAGAAGAAGACGCTTGCGATGGATATGACATTCGTTTAAGAAACCTGTTGGTAGCATTGCCAGGCAGTACTTGTCCTGGATTCCCCATTGTTAAGGGAAGTATCGATAAACTGAAAAACACATAGAGAAGACACATGGAGACAGAAATGAAAATGATGAGGAAGAGGCGGAAAGACCGTGAGCTGACGCTAACAATCAATATATATATATATATATAATCCCTGCTTTTTCTGTCAGTAACGCTAAGGGATGCAAATTAATATGAAATTAATATGAAACAAATATAAAGGTATGTTATCAGGCACTCGCAGGAAATAAAGAAGTAGAACACCAGACAACAGAAAAACAACAGACATGAGTGGCTTACCCAGGATTTGAACACTGGACCTTCCGCACTATTGACCTGCCATTGAAACATCATTTTTTGATGATGCGTAGATGGCAGAGCGGATAGTGTGATTCGCTTGCATGGCTAGGCGGGGTTGTCGCACGGAAGGTCCAGTGTTCAAATCCTGGGTAAGCCACTCATGTCTGTTGTTTTTCTGTTGTCTGGTGTTCTACTTCTTTATTTCCTGCGAGTGCCTGATAACATACCTTTATATTTGTTTCATATTAATTTCATATTAATTTACTGTTTACAGGCCTCAGGTTTCCCTCCCTTATTTGTAATAAGGGATGCAACTTTGGTTGAAAGTTAGACATTAATTGTATTGTTTCCCTTATATGTACTCTTCCGAAAATAGTAACACTTACCAAAGAACAATGCGCAAATGACGGTGTGCACAAAAATATACTTATAGAATGTTTGATCCCGTATACACACATTGGGATCCTCGCTGCTGCTACGTAGTTCGTGTACTGTGGTGATGCACAGTGGTTTTTTTAATACTTTTGAATAAGTAAAATTGCCGTTAGGTATTGGTGCTTTTGAATGTAATTCCCGTCTTATGACGGGCTTTTACACTAGTAAATAAATATTACTTGGGAAATCTAAAACCCTGTGTTAGAACATTTGCCGTAAGGAAAAAAATGGATGCTTGCGTAGAATAGAAGGATTTTAGTGGTATGACAAGATCGCTTATGTGGAACTGATTACAAGAAACAGACAAGTGCCAGTGGATCAAAAGATGATAAGAAAATTCTGGAGCGGCATATGACACTTATTGAGGAAACCTGTTGGTAGGCTTACAAGGTAGTCCTTGTTCTCGAATCTCCAGAATAAGAGAGGTAGAAGAAGAATGGAGAACACATGGAGAAAAGAACTGGAGACAGACATGAAGTGGATGCAGAAGATATGGAACGACTTTGAGCAGACGGCACGAGACAGGAGAAATTAACCCACGTTTGTAATTAGAATATTGGCCATTAAAAATACACTATTACTGATAAACTGATATAGGGCTAACCTGTCGCAGAAATATTAGGACCAGACAAGCAGAGTTCAGAGCTAACGAGGTGGTCGAAGAGATGATAGTCAACCTTCAAGCACTCAAATCCATCCATCCATCTAATCAGATAGATTCTATCTATCTATCTATCTATCTATCTATCTATCTATCTATCTATCTATCTATCTATCTATCTATCTATCTATCTATCTATCTATCTATCTCTCTATCTATCTATCTATCTATCTATCTATCTATCTATTTATCTATCTATCTATCTATCTATCTATCTATCTATCTATCTCCTCTGTATGTCTGTCTATGTGTCCGTCTAGCTATCAGTCTGTCTTTCATTCTTTCTATATATCTGTCTATTCATCCATCCATTTTTCTGACTAACTGTCTATGGACTTACCTACCTATATATCTGCCTGGCTAACTGTCTGTCTCCTTTGTTTTATATTTTTTTTTTAAATAAAATGTTACCTCGTTTTGGCGAGGCGCGTCCCGTTCAACCTAGCCGGTTATATTAGGGCGCATGTCAAAATATAAAAGACCTTTAGGTGTGGAGCATTGTTAGAGACCCCTTCCGTCTATAGCACTTATGTTTTTGTCTGTGCGCTCGCCTGCATTTGTGTTTTTACGTGCATCTCTGCCGATCTATATATCTGTCTTCCTTGTTGTTGTGAGTGTGTTTTAATAATTAAAACGAGACCTATTGTCTAGCTATATACTCTGCAGTAATAATTAGAAAATACTAACATGAAACAGTTACCTTTCAGAAACCCTACCTTATGCTTGTGCCCTCACTTTCTTGAAGCCCCTTAACACACGCCGGCCGAGTACTTGAGTTTAGCATTCGTGTTTGCGTTTATCTGTGACGTATCAGTACAACGTGTCCAGAACTTCATTATATTTTGAGGTCAAGTCATTCTAAGGAAGATAGTTATTAAACATATTTTTTGTTGTTTTGGTAACTATGCTTTTCATTTGGAAATCATGAACTGTTTTGTTTTGTTTGCTTGCTTGTTTGTTTGTTTGTTTGTTTGCTTGTTTGTTTGTTTGTTTGTTTGTTTGTTTGTTTGTTTGTTTGTTTGTTTGTTTGTTTGTTTGTTTGTTTGTTTGTTTGTTTGTTTGTTTGTTTGTTTGTTTAGTTTTGCGATCCTCTCATTCTCACTGTCTATCTTGTTCACTTTGTTTTCCACGATGATGAGAAACTCTATATAGAGCATTATACTTACTTACTTAGTCGTTCCCCTTCTACCGAGCATTATAACAGAAGATAAATATTACACAAACATAAAGGTATGTTTTCAGGCACTCGTGAGGTATAAAGAAGTAGAAAACTAGACAACAGAAAAACAACAGACGTGAGTTGCTTACCCAGGACTCGAACCCAGGACCTTCCGTGCGACAACCCCGCCTAGCTATGCAAGCGAATCATACTATCCTTCCCCCTCCCCCCCCCCCTCAACCGGTCAAACAAGCGTTTTGCCCCTTTCAACTTCTTCACCATGGGGGCAAGGGGGAAAAGTGTGGCCACTTGTAGCATGATCTCCACGTGACAGCATCCTGTTGTTGTTGTTGTTTTTTTTTTCTTTAGCACTGGAAATTGAAACCACCCACCTTGCTCGCAACTTCCAAATTCAGTTCTCGTTTAAACATACTTACTCTCTCTTTCATCGTTTATTCACTTGTTTCGCTGTCTTACTCCTCTCAAAAATCACCATCTCCTACAACTCACTCACTCATTCCCTTCATTCAGCACTCAGATCCCCGTTTCCTGTTTCACACATCGACCTTTTCGTGATTTCCGTTAGGGGTAATGATGACAGGTACTGACAAGCGGAAGCGGGGTGTATCGATTGTTCCGGCCCCTTTAGTTGTGTGCCTGTCAGTAGACGCAGATATACCATAGTAGCCTTTAATTTCCTTGGAAAGTATAGGGGGAAAAGTATATCTGTTTCTCTACATCAAGGGGCGGCAACCTGTCGATCGTGATTCATTGGTAGATTACATGGATGATTTGGTAGATCTTTATATTACACAGGAGTAAAAAAAAAAAGCTAAGGATATTTCAGACTAGCCCTCTCCGGCTGGCATTTAAAAGCAGGTATCTCCAGGATTAACAGTACTGTGGATTGTATCCCGTGAGCTGCCGTGAGATATATCCCCAGGATTAACAGTACTGTTGATTGTATCCCGTCAGCTGCCGTGAGATAGGAACGCAATCTGTTACTAAGAAGTGAAATTAACATTTGGTAAAATATCATTTAGTTTGAATGTTTTATCCACCGCTCAGTTGATGGAATTGCATGAAGGAAATAGTCCGGCAGAGACAAAAGTTACATATAAAGGTACTTATTCTAAATTCCGAATACTCTTAAACCATAAAACAGATATGATTTTATCTGGGCAGATCTTTGGAGAGTTCGGTATTCCTAAAGTAGATGCCTACGGTTCCTTGCTTGCCTGCGCTGCTTTACATATTCTATGGTTTCAAAATATATAAAAAATATAAAAAAAGGTAGGACGTCCGACAAAAGACACAGAAAACTGCCAACGTTACGGCCCCAAGGTCTTATTCAGGAACAAACGAACAAAACCAGAAAGGAAAGAAAACGAAAACTAGATTTCAACACACACAAAATAATAATAAAAAAGTAAGGCAAAAAAAGTTGTTAATAAAATATACAACCGGTGACTCGGCGAGGCCGAAGTCCCTGAATAAGCGAAATCAAAATCTGCATATTTCTATATAACCATAAACACGCACAATATGAAAGATGTCGGATCGATTTTATGTCATCCTTGGCTGAAAGTTTAGCTGTAAATAAATCCCTTAGTATTTTCTATCATTTGTATGGATGCTTGATTGCTTCCTTCCAGGGGATATCAACCGTTTTTATCCCCATTCAACTCTCTAAGGAGCACAGGCCTTCAACAAACGTATGCTAAATCTCTTCTGTCATGTGACTCTCTTCTGTCATGTGACTCTCTTTTGTCATGTGACTCTCTTCTGTCATGTGACATCAGCTCAACGTCTTTCCATATCTTCTTCATCTCCTATTGCCAGCTCTCTTTTCCGTGTGGTTTTTCATCTTTCTCTGCCTCTTTTACATCGGGGATTCCAGAACATGGACTGTCTGATAATGCTATCAACAGGTTTTCAACTGTTTTATCTCTCATAAAAGAGCCACGTTAGCATAGTGGTTAGTGCACTGAGTTCCTAGCTCAGTGGTCTATGGTTCGATCCCCAGATGAGGTGGGATTTTTTTTAAGCCGCAAAAGGCTCCTGGGTCCACCCAGCTCCAATTGGGTACCAGAGCAACTCTGGGAAGGTTAAGGCGGCCGGCGTGATGCTGACCACATCACCACTAGTGTGCCGATGGTCAAGAAAATATGGGCCTAACACCATATTCCCAATATGCCTCAATGGGCGTGTAACGGGATCCTTGACCTTTTATCCCTCTTATTTCTTCTTGAATCACGACTCCGTAGCGTCTTTCCATTGTTGTGTTTTGTTTTCTGTTGCATCACAGATTCTTGTTGCTGGTAAAGGATTTGATGCCGATGTAAATGGGGAAGATGATAGTGGGGAGAAAAGTACCATTATGGGACTTGGAAGTCATGCCTTGGGAGTGACAGGTTACCAGTAGTTCTTGGTCGATAAAAAATTGTTCTTCCTCCGTGAAATGTAAGCCGGTTACTGTGAAGATGAAATATTCTGATTGAAATTGGGGAGAGGATGCAGGCGAGAGATAGAAAGACTCAATAATTTTTTTGTCGTCATAAAAGGAGTTGTAAACATTTTAACTTGAAATAATCTTTCTCTGAACTATATGACGCAATCATAACCTTGGTTTCGTCTTTATGTTTAACTTCAGAGACAAATAATTCAGATATTGAATATTAACTTTAGTCAGTAATTAAGCCGTGTGTTTTTGTTTGTAATCAGTAAATCAGCCGTCTGTTTTTGTTTATAATCAGTAATTCAACCTCGGATGTTTTTATTTCTATTCTGTGTGTGAGTATGGGTGTGTACGTGTGTGTGACATTAGTTTACAATCAGTATTCAGCTGAGGTAGGAGTAAGTTTCCTTTTTGTGTGTCTAGTCCTTTTTTGTTTCATCTTCTTGCTTTGTTGGTAAGAACGGGGTGGGGTTGTTTTTTTTTTTATTATATTTTTGACGAGAGAACTGTACTTCCGACTGTCTCTCTCTCTCTCTCTCTCTCTCTCTCTCTCTGTCTGTGTCTCTGTCTCTCTCTCTCTCTCTCTCTCTCTCTCTCTCTCTCTCTCTCTCTCTCTCTCTCTCTCTCTCTCTCTCTCTCTCTCTCTCTCTCTCTCTCTCTCTCTCTCCTTTTACCGAATTTTCAGTAATGTATTTATAAATATCTGTATTCTGTTTTTGAAGGTGCTAAACACAAACCTTGTCAATGGTTAATTTAACCATTATTTTTTTCTTCTATTTGACAGTAAACACATAATCCAGTACCTGATATTCATTTGAATATTTTTGTTCGCAGAATTTAGAGCACGAAGTCAAGTTTGGATCCATGCTACTACACCAGAAAGCCGTGTCTGTAAGTGTTTACATTTAGATTGTGACAAACTAAGTAATGTAGGTGTGGCGAGATGGATGTTAGATAGAAAAAAATATAGTTCCCAGAAAGGGAGAAGAGAACTGATGAACTAATGGTTGGGATGGCACTGGACAAGTAAGGTAGTTAACTGTACCGTACTATGTGGTAGTTGTCGAAGAAAGCTGTGCAGTAAGTCACCTTCTCGTTTGACATATCCTATGCTCCAAGGGTGTCCCTATTAATAGTTGATGTGAAATGCAGCGTGTTAGCTCCCTACCGATTTCAGATATTAAATATTCTGTTGAATACACGGAAGAGCAAAATTTTGAATTGTAACTGAAATTGAACACAATCAATCAACTACAATTTTAAAATATATTAGTACACTTTAATAATTAAAACAGAAATTAGTATAACATTTGATAGGTAAATACAAAATCACAAGCTGGAAATCAATAACTTCGTCAATGTCTTTTATTATCATAATCTGTCTTAATCTGGGTTAATCTGTCTCTATTTGAATCTCCGTTTCTCGTTCCGATGACTTTCTCGTTTTCGCTCCTCTATGTTTGATTGGCTCTTTTTCCACACTTCTGATTGGTTGTTTTTTTTTTCTTCTATTTTTTCGTCCTCGAATAATTGGGTGATTCCCTCGTTGTGAACTTCAAAATATACATATATATATATATATATATATATATATATATATATATATATATATATATATATATATATATATATATATATATATATATATATATATATATATATATATATATATATATATATATATATATATATATATATATATATATATATATATATATATATATAAATTAATACTAAAGATTAACAAATACGGGAAAATTTTCAGAGTTTACTTTTCCGTGTCGTTACACGCCTACTCATTGACATTTCTATATGTCGATGGATCTTTAACACGATCACGAGATCTTCGTGTAGCGAAAGGTTTTTCTGGTGTGATGATAGTGGTAGAGAAGAAGTAGAATCTCTCTCCAGAAAGTATGAAGTCCCAGTGCCAGAGAAGTGCACTGGTATCACAATTGAGTTACGGCTGTGAATACTCTGAGCTGGACAATAGATTTAGGCTTCAGAAGTATACTTTGCCACTTTCGCTATAGTAACCTTATGTGATAATCAGTGGCGGTTCCAGGGGGTTGTCATTGGGGGTGCTGCACTGTTCATTCATTTAAAATACTATACGGTACATAACACTCACAAATTGTGACCACCATGTAAAATATCAACCCAGACACAAATGATTATTATCTTATCTCATCTAAAATCTGTCAAGAATATCTGAAAAGTTATTTTAAAAGTTTACTGCAACTAGGAGTAATCCTTGTCAGTCGAAGCAGTTTCCCGAGTTTCAAACCAGGTTACACAGACATTTATGCTGCTATTTCTCGTGTTTAAAATTTTCATTGTAACTTCCCTTTAATTACAGTTCATTGCACTTGGAGCTGTCTTTCGTTGCAGCACTTGTTAACTCTTTGACTCCGCAATTATTTTTCACCCTGTGCCGTAATTTTCATTCGTGATAGTCTAAAAACCACGCTCAGAGCGTTGTTCCGGAGTCAAAGAGTTAAATAAATTCAACCCAAACGCAGCTGTGTATAACAAGCATTCGCTTATAAGAGGTCAAGGTCACTTGAACTGAAATCGTTCGCAGTACTCCACGATACGGTCTTAGATAATTTTTTGTGTGTCTTGTATTCAAGTTATTCAACCCTTCCGGTGTAACCTCAATTTTTTGGTCTGTCCGGATTACGTTAGTAGAGACAGTATGCAGTCCTTTTTTTTTATAGGGAGTGCTGCAGCTCAACAGCACATTAAAGAAAGCCGCCACTGGTGATAATATAATTAAATTAGAAAAAGTAACTCAAAATTTAACAGTTAAAAATTTACCAAGTCAAATGAGTAAAATTTCATAATTTATTATGTACATCTATATATTCTTGTAATGAGAAATTGGTGTTGGAAGATGGTAAAATGTATGATTATTTATATTTACAAATTAAAATAAATAATAGTAACAAATCTTGGATGAATCTTCCAATGAAATTATAAAAGTCTGTCACAGTATATTTTTGATATATCTTGCTATCTAGTCTCTAGCTGTTATCATCATCGACATTAGCTTTAGAAAATGCTCACAGTGTTTGTTGGATTGAATACAGAAAAACTCATCTTGTGTTTGTTCGAGGTTCCTGAGACACACTGATGATCAGGAAGACTTTCCTTCAGCCCGTCCTATAACTACGGGGGATTAAGGTGTTGAAGATTGTTTGACCGTGCTTCAGTTAGCAGGATCAAAGGTCCTCAAGTCTTTTAGTTTAAACTCGATCACGAACTCGATCATGAGCTCGATCAGGAACGATCATAACTCGATCAGGAAAGATCATAAATTCGATCAGATACGATCATAAAACCTGGAACAAAAGGTAATAGGTGGCCATGGTGTTCCAACAATCTCACCAACTACTGCTGTTCATGAGGCAACCATGTCTTCAGCGTTTGTGTATAAATGAATGAATCGTGGTAGTATGTTACAGAGATAGCATGATAAGATAATGTCCACTGTGCAGAAAATAACAAAATACATGAATAAATCACATGTTATGTTACATGGGTAAGATATAACCTTTGCCTTCCACTTATGGATGCCAAGTCACTTATGTACTTGCTGGTATGTCGTAAGCTTCCAGGCAAGAACTAGCCATGATTTATTTGGCTAACCAATTAATGGTTATGCCTCCTGACAATGCCGGTGGAGGTTATCTCTGGCTAGCGTCGTTCCCTTTTTATTATGTCTGATACAATCAAATCGTAAACAAAATCTGAAATAAATTGATATTAGTCACACATATCTTTAATAAACTTACATACCCTCTTAGGATTAATAAGCGCACGGTGAGGCTGTATTGGTTGAAGTCTATCTGCCCTGCATGCAGCGTGAAAAAAGAACTTTTCTTGCAGATACTGTCTTCCAGTTTCCCACTCTGGCTTCTGGATTTGGTGTGTGTGATTTTAAACGCACCGCTGTGTCCTTATATTTGGGCGACTCTCCCATACGAGAAAGCACCGTCTGAAGTCCGCTAAGATTTTCGTTTAATCTCTTGGTTTGAGGCGATCTGTGCTTTTTCTGTACTTGTTTTCTCTTCTTGTCACTACACACTTATCTCTTTCCTTCCTTCCTAGGTTTCCTTTCATTTCCCCCATATGAGGCGTTCATTCTATCCAAATTTTAAAAAAATCCGTTTAGGTATGCAGTTATAATAAATTTGTAAAGATTATGAGCTAACTTTTAGCAGATGTGATGACGATGAAAAATATGAATTATTTTTAAAACTATTTACATTTGAATAATATCCTTTTGGATATCATTCATACTCTATCTCCTTTTTTGAATTATTATTATTTAAATGTCTTACAACCAGGCTTGCTCTTGTAGATTTAGATTCTCTTTCCAGCTAATGCAAACTTTTAAGGTCGGCCATGTTTCATAAATTCGCTATTTCCTACCTTCTTCAATGTTCGTCGGCTAGACGAAGTGCACATTTGTCAGCCACTTTCAAACTTCAAAGCAAGACCCGCCGCGTAGTCCTGCGCTGTGTGTGTGTGTGTGCGTGCGTGCGTGCGTGCGTGCGTGTGTGTGTGGGGGGGGAAGGGTGTGTGTGTGTGTGGCGCGTTACACATTTTTTTCACAAACAAAGCAAGTGGTACCAAATCTCGCTACACTTCGGTTATTATAAACATTATATTAGCTTGTCAGTATTATATTATCATTATTCCTAAGTGGTTTCGCCTATAATTTTAAGCCTTTGTTAACGCAGAACACTTGACTTCGGCTTCTTTTTCGCTCCAAATGAAACATGGATCCACTCCATACACGGTCTCCTTGGCTGAGGGAGCAAATCCTTTTTTTTTTTTTTTTAGGTAACAGTTCTTCTGTTCTTTATTTATCTCCTCAGAGACCCCGTGAACTACATTGCAAAACTGTAACACATTTTAAGCCTTTGTTAACGCAGAACACTTGACTTCGGCTTCTTTTTCGCTCCAAATGAAACATGGATCCACTCCATACACGGTCTCCTTGGCTGAGGGAGCAAATCCTTTTTTTTTTTTTTTTAGGTAACAGTTCTTCTGTTCTTTATTTATCTCCTCAGAGACCCCGTGAACTACATTGCAAAACTGTAACAGTAGCAAAGATGATAATACTAATAAGAATAATAACAAAAATAATAATAAAGGTTGCCATCTTATTTACTAAAGTATTATTACATATTATTAATACATTTAAAAAAAGACGTAACAGAGATGCTGGAAAGCCATGGAGAGCCTCATTCCAATGAAGACTTTGAAGAGCTAGCTGGCCGCCCAACTACACCAACAAAATGATATGGAGGAAAGAGAGGATGAAAAGCTTCTACAAGAGAAATGAAGACAATAGAGCTGCAGTGGACCCTTTCAGACATTAAGAAACTCACTGATGAGCTCTGTGATATTGATGACTTTCTGGCAGCGTGGAAGGGAAATAATTGACTTCCCATTGACTCACATTATAAAATGATTGCAATCTCACTCAATCAATATCTTTTAGCTCCCCAAGGTGCATAGGCCTTCACTAAAAACAGGTCAAGTCCCTTCGGCGGGGTGGTCTATTTACGACGGTTACAATTGCGTAAATTCGTCCTGGAACGTATTCCAGACGTAAATCGAGGGCTACCTGTAGTAATAATAAACACTGTAATAATATTAATAATGTACTACAATTAATCGCTTTATTAGACGCGGAACAAAAATGTTTAGCTTATGTTTGATTGATTGGTGGGAGTTTAAATAACTCATTAGTTCTCCCAATTATTGCACGTCACCTGCTCTGTGCCTGTTAGTTCATCGTGGATCATCGGCCCTCTGTTAATTCATCGTGGATCACCGGCCCTCTGTTAGTTCATGACACGCCGTCTTGTCCTGTTCTAGATTTGTTCATGTCTTCTACATCCATTGTATGTCTGCCTCAAGTTCTATAATAAATGTTTGGGTGTTTTCTTGACTCTTGGGAATTCAAATAACTCACTGCCTCGTACATTTTCGGCTGCTTTTCTCATTGTGGGTCCTATATATCCTCAAAATCATTCCGTTGACCACTGACCCACATGTGTCTGTCTTGTTCTTATTATGAGTCCCACATTGGTCATATTTTCTTAGTATCTTCTTCCTATTATTGGCAAGATCTCATTTATGAATGTAAGGACCTTCTTTAGTGTTTGTCTTCACCATGTTTCAGAGCCATACAATAGCATTGGTGCCTTGACGTTTGTGTTGAACATTATGTTGGTTTTGGACCTTAAATCCTTTTATTTCCAACTATTTCCCTTTACTGTGACAGCCTCTTGCCTTTTCTATTCATTAGTTTTTAATGTTGTTGTCCGTTTCTTCAACTTGTTCTACTTTCTCTATGTAACTGCTCACGCTATATTTCGTTGGGGCGTGATGGTACCATTGAAATGACTTGATCTACTTGCCCATGAATAAAGCTATTTGTGTATTACTAATTACAATAAGAATTTTTTTTTTTAACTGCACAGACATATACTGTCCCGCACACATGACAGTCACATGGGGAGAATAAACATTTCTATCTATTGATCCAGCTTAAAGCAACCACTAGTTTTGAATTGTGTGAATTACATTTCTAATAAAATAATCTGATATAACTGACAGGGCACGTCTATAGGTGAAAGAGATGTGCCTGGAACGAACGAGGGACATATCTAACGAAATTTGCAACGTACACACCCACATTAACAACATTTGTTTCATATGACGTCTTGAAAATCTTTATTTTACCAGTTATGAATTTGTGTTAGTGTGTTAAAATTATATGAAATTTAAACTTTACAAAACGTATTTAAAAATTACTTTTTAAAACCACGTGTTTCAAACATCTTACAATTACCATTCCCTCTCCGCAAGATCTCCTACGTACCACCATGGGCGTTATATGATATAACACAATGTGATTCTCATCAAATAGGATACTTTTTAATGCAATGTAAAACACTTTTTAATACACAAAGGCTCCGTACAATGCATTTCCTTACGTACTGCTACCGTGCGCTGTGCACCAATTCAGTTTCCCTGCGTTCGTTGTCCATTAATTTTGTCTCATATTACCTTTCAAAAATACATATTACAAAGACGTTTACCTGAAAAGTTTGAAATTACTGGAGATCAAATTTAATGTGAAGAACATAAATAAGAGTAAACATCATTGTAACTAGTAGTTATTTACGTCCTGTGGTTATTCATTCATTGATTCGTTCATTCATTCGTTCGTTCATTCATTCGTTCGTTCGTCGTTCGTTCGTTCATTCGTTCCTTCGTTCATTCAATAATTCATTTATTCGTTCATTCATTCGTTCATTCAGTCGTTCGTTCGTTCATTCGTGCATTCGCTTATTCATTCGTTCATTCATTCGTCATTCATTTCCATTTCTCGTTCTATACGGAACATGCGGTCACCACTACATCTGGCTCCTCACCATGAAACCTACGTGAATGCCCCCCCCCCCTCCTTTGGTGTATGTTAGTGGTTTCTGTAGCACAGTGTTTTACATAATGATGTTGCCAACCACATAAACAACCTCGTATCAGCAGCCTGAGTAAGCAGCAGTCATATTCTTTCTTTGTGTGGTCAAGAGACCCCCGAGAACTACAGGGGCCTGTGGATATTCAGGGGGATCCCGTTACACGCCCATTGAGGCATATTGGGAATACGGTGTTAGGCCCGTGTTTTCTTGACCATCGGCACACTAGGGGTGATGTAGTCAGCATCACGCCGGCCGCCTTAACCTTCCCAGAAGGTTGTTCTGGTACCCAATTCATGAGGCTGGGTCGACCCCGGAGCCGTTTGTGGTCTAAAAAAATCCCAACTCAACTAGGGATCGAACCATGGACCACCGAGCTAGGAAGCTAACTACCGCGGTTCCGTGGATATTCAGGCTCAGCTGATTAATGCCAGGTTGTGTATGGTTCTTATTCCACCAAAACATGTTTCTAGGTTAACAAAATATCAAATTACACCAATACTACTTTCTATAATTCCCAGAAGCTTATGTCGGAGGTAGATATTTAATATAAATTAATTAATAAAAACAAAATCTAATAAAGAACTGAAATAATAATTTAAAATACGAGCCAAAATTAAAAACTTTTAAACTGCACTCATGTTTTGTTGAGAAAAGACATGTTTTCTCGGAAAGACAAAAAAGTGAAATGAAACGCGAGAAATGAACATAAAAATGAACTCAGAATTGAACAGGCTTACAAAATTATATCAAAATAAAATAAGCAATGTGTATAGTCTTTTACTGATGCTGCAGTATACATTCTTTACTCCTTTTTATTTACCGCCCAAAAAGTTTTAGTAAATGCTTCTACAGTCTAAAATCCGGACTGCTTGTGATGAAAATGGAGCAATGTAAAACTAGTATTGACTAAAAATGATAACAGTCATGTGGGACAATAAATGAATCAGAAGAGACCAATGAAAACTATAGTAAATTAGATTACAATGACTCGTCTCAAACTTGAGTCATGCAGGGAGATGGTATTCTTAAAACAACAAGTAAACACATGGATAACAATAATGGAGTCAGTTTTTACAAACGAGCAATGGTTAAGAAACATGGGAAGTGTTGGCATTGTCTTTCAAAGGAGGAACAAATATAAGAAATGTAGAAAGACTGCGAGAATAACAATAGACAAGCAGACACGTGGAAAAAATCATTGTTCAGTACCAAATAAAAATACTAAACAAGACAGAACTATTATCTCAAAGAGGCTAACTACAAAAAAGCAGTAAAAAACTATCAAATGAAATAAATGAATGATGAAAAAACATACCTTAATGTAAACGTTATTTCCTGCAATGAGCCAATGTGGTATAAAAATATGGCTACCTTAAAACAGGAACAGAGAAGAAAACCAAGGCCAAACTAGAAAAACGAAAAGCTGATGAAGACAAATACGACATCAGAAACAAGACAAAGCAAGTTAGAAGAAAGAGAAAAATGAGGGAATGAAAATTGACGAAACACAGGAGGCAGCCACTGTAATTGTAAACAGCACCTGAGAGTGGAAATTAAATTAAATGATTATGGACATTCAATCCAGAAGAAGAAAAAAACAACTCATTTTAACAAATCATGGGCTTTTCCAAAAAAAAGCAAGTTACATTATCAGTACTGCATGAGCGGACGGTAGTGACTTGAATATCGATAGTTCCAGAATAATCAAGACCACTAAAGTCAACAGCAATGGGTTTATTTGTCTTATAAT
The DNA here is from genome assembly GCA_024509875.1 of Oreohelix idahoensis. Lineage (NCBI taxonomy): Eukaryota > Metazoa > Mollusca > Gastropoda > Stylommatophora > Oreohelicidae > Oreohelix > Oreohelix idahoensis. The sequence goes on from JAMPIV010001358.1 coordinate 24,541, forward strand.
TTGTCTGCCAAATGTTATCTAAATAAAATATATAAACGCCTGTCTGTTTCCTCGATACAAGTAATGTCTCACATTTTAAACATAGTAGTGTAGTTGAGATTCCTAAATACACTAGGAAATTCTCCTTAATAACCAAAATGCTTTTAAGAAATGAAACAGTTTGCGTTTGGAACCTGAAGGAACAAGCATGACACCTATGACAATGACTGGCCTTAGTGCCGAAGTTTGTAGGGCTCTTACCACGCAGCTGTGAGCCATAATGCCTTTGTTTTTCTTGTCCCTACATTATGCACAACAGGGACAGCAAGATACCTCACGTGTCTCATGTACTCCCCTAGTGTGATGTGGATAGACAGGGGTAATTAAAAAAACTTTGAAAAGCAAACGGTACTAGTAAAATAAGAAAAACTAGGAAACTAACGAAAAAATATAACATGTATATATCCAGGATAACAGCCTCAGTCCACCACATTAAAGGAATTACAGTTTTCAGGCGAGCAGACTTAAATGAGCATATTAAGAGAGTTATTACAAGGTAGCAGCCTCAATCCACCACAATAAACGATTAACTATTTTCAGAAATGCAGCGAAGGTTGCACGCAGACGTCAGCAAACTTCAACAGAGAATCCTTACTGTCATTGAGGAACCTGTTAAAAGTCTTGGCAGGTGTATGATGCCTCTTTAAAAGACTCAAAGGCAGTTCAACAGACAAAAGAATGGCAGACAGGGGCTACAGATCATTGCACCAAGTAGACTCAAAGGAAAGTTCAAGCTGGTATGCCTCCAGTTCATGTTGATCCTTAAATTGTATGGCCACTTCTTATATATGAAATAAGCACAAGTACAGTGGAAGCTATAGAGAGAAAAGTCAATAAGTTCATAAGAAAATGGCTAGGAGTACCACCAAGTCTGTCAGACGTAGCACTGTACTGCAAGAAGGCAAAGCTTGTGCTTCTTTTCAAGTCAGTTGTGGAAGAATACCAAAGCAGGAAAGGCGAGGCTCGCAATGATGCTGTGTGAGGCAGCAGATGACGTTGCCCACACTGAAAACTGGAAGGAAGTGGAAAGTGGATGAAGCTGTTGGTGCTGCTTAAGAGTCGCTCAAGCTGAAGGAGGTAATCGGATACACACAGACTAATAGACGGGGAGTTGGCCATGGTGACATCCTCTGGTGGTCCAGGGCATTAAAGAAGGAACGCAGAGACGTGGTAATTCATGAAATTCGAGAAGCTGACAATGATAAGAGGATACAACAGGCAGTGCAGCAAGCCCAACAAGGTCAATGGACTACTTGGGAAGGAGCACTGCAAAGGTTCTTGACATGGAATGATATATGGCATATGGTATTCCTTGGCAAAGTCTGGGGAGAGAGAGGAAATACCAGCAGAATGGAAGGAAGGTTATCTGGCCAAGTTGCCTAAGAAAGGAAATTTACAAGAGTGCACAAATTATAGAGGAATAATGTTACTATCAGTGCCAGGAAAAGTATTAAACAGAATCACCCTCGAGAGATTAAAAGAGTCCACAGACAAGCAACTGAGAGATGAATAAGCAGGTTTTCGACAAAACTGATCCTGTACAGACCATATAGCCACATTGATAATAATAGTTGAACAAAGTCTAAAATGGAATTCACCGCTATACATCGGATTCGTGGACTATAAAAAGGCATTTGACAGTGTAGACAGATAATCACTTTGGAAATTGATAAGGCATTATGAAGTTACAATGAAGATCATTAACTTAATAAGGAAGACCTATGAAGACATGACCTGCAGAGTTCTTCATGAAGGATAACTTACAGAACCGTTTAGGGTTAGAACGAGAGTGAGACAGGGATGCCTCTTGTCTCCATTTCTTTACTTACTATCAATAGATTGGGTTATGAAACCATCGACATCGCACAACAGAAATGGAATCCATTGGAATCTGACTAAACAGCTTGATGATCTGGATTTTGCAGAAGACTTGGCTTGTCTGTCCCATAACCATAATCAGATGCAAGAAAAAATGAAAATTCTCGATGAGAGGTCACAACAAGTTGGTCTCAAAATACACAGGGAAAAGATAAAGATTGTGAGAATAAATGCAAGAAATGATAACAAGGTTGAACTTGAAGAAACACCACTAAAGGATGTAGAATCGTACATGTATATTGGCAGTAATATAGACAGATTTGGAGGGACAGATAATGATATCAAAATAAGAATACAAAAAGCAAGTTGAGCTTTCATTGCATTGGGAAACATATGGAGAACAATAGAAATCAAGTCCAACACGAAAATAAGAATCTTCAACTCAAATGTGAAGTCAGTCCTATTGTATGGCTCTGGGACATGGAGAGCAACAAAAACTACAACCAAAAAGGTACAGACTTTTATAAACGAGTGCTTGCGTAGAATAGAAGGACTGAAATGGTATGACAAAGTCACAAATTGGAATTGATGACAAGAACCAGACAAGTGCCAATGGAACAAGAGTTGAGAAGAAGAGGCTGACGATGGATAGGACACACATTGAGGAGACCTGTTGATAGCATTACAAGGCAGTCCTTGTTCTGGAATCCACGTGGAAAGAGAGGCAGAGGTAGACCAAAAAACACAAGGAGAAGAGAACTGGATACAGAGGTGAAAGTGAGATACAGTCTTAATGGCAAATATTGAAAATGAGTTGCAGGAAATGATTAATACAGTAGTGACAGAAAGTGAAAATAAAGGCTTAAGCCTTAACAGCAAAAAATACAGACGTTATGGTCATCTCGATGAAAACGAATTCTCTGGAATGAACTTTCAGAGTAAATGAAACAGTTTTAAAACAAGTCATTTGATTCAAACACTGGAGTACGTTAATAACATCATATGGAAGATGCACTCAGAAGTGAAGATTCGAAAATCCCAGGTAAACGCAGCATTCTATTTAAAATGAAAAGTATTTTATGCAGTAACTACATGTCGATGGAAGTAATAAAGAGAGCTCTTCGGTGTTATACGGAACCCATCCTGACATATTGGAGTGAATCACGGACAATTAGTAAACAAGACGGTTTAAATTATAACTTAAACTTCAAAAGTGAAGTCGGCTTTTATCACATTTTAAGATAAAGTAATATTTTGATATTATATTTTAGGTACCCTACTTTTCACGTTCTGTCACACACTTTAAACCAATACTTGATTAATATTTAACAATAATTTCAGCTTTGGTTACTTTTTCCTTTGGTTACTTTTATATTTAAAAAAGAACACCGTTATTTTCTAGATTCCCCCGTTCTAAGAACGGGCACGGCCTCTATTATATATATATATATAATTCATCATTTATTTGGTGCACTATTTGTTTTCGTGACCAGATTCTGCTGGTATTCGGAAAGGAAGATGGTCAGTCTGACGGATTCTGGTGGGCGGCAGAGAAGCTGGGATACAGCTGCACAATTGCCAGGACGCCAGAAAATGCTCTCGAAATCTACCTCAACCATCAGCATGATGTTGTCATCATCGACGCCCGCAACAACAGCAGCAACTGCTTTGATGCGGAAGCATTGTGCAGGTAATAATTCCTTAAATGGCTACGGCTGGTGGAAGTGATCTTGGTTGGGAGGGGGAGAGAAAAGGGGGGGGGGGGGGGGTAGATGTGTTTTAACGAAATAAATTACTTAAAAGTTTAACCTTACTTTTTTTTTTTTTATCATTACAACTGAAACACATTTGCTAAGAAACTTCGTCAGAGAAACAACATAACAAAGATACGGTTAGGTAACATGAAAACAGAGACAACTGAAGCACATTAGAGATTACTTCTTTGTCTACCTTCCACTTTTATTGTCTTATCATGAGAGTTAAAAAGGTAAAGGATCCCGTTACACGCCCATTGAGGCATATTGGGAATATTGTGTTAGGCCCATATTTTCTTGACCATCGGCACACAAGGGATGCTGTGGTCAGCATCACGCCGGCCGCCTGGTACCCAACTCATGAGGCTGGGTCGACCCCGGAGCCGTTTGCAGTCTAAAAAAATTCCACCTCAACTGGGGATCGAACCATGGACCACCGAGCCAGTGCACTAACCACTGTGCTACCGCGGCTCCCTTATCATGAGAGACAATCATCATTTTCCTTTGTGCTGCTTATACAGCATTGAACCACAACTGTAGATAGTCCCCTACAGAAATCCTGCACCATTCATGCACATCTTCTTGCAGCGGTGCTTTCTCTAGCTAGTTGTTTTATATGATGAATTTGCCAGTCCCATACTCAGTTCCATAACAGTCGCCTTGTGCGACTGCTTGAGTGAGTCTTATTCTGTCCTTATCTCTTCAGAGACCCACGAGAATGTCACAGGGTCATCATATATTGTGTGACCTTATTACTCTTGAAGTAAACTGCGAATGTAAATAAGGGTAATGTTAAATTATCGTTCAGCTTTTTATGTCTAAGTCAAGACAGGATGAGGGAAACCCGGGGTTTGTGAATTAAAATCAAATAAGTCAATTATAACCAGCTGTTTATTACAGACTTGGTCAATAATATGACTTGTAGCGTATACCTGTATAAGCCAATGATAGCATTTTAAAAGGCATATTATCTCTTCTTACTTTCATACAATTTCTCACAGCGAGATGATGGCGCTACTTGGATGGACCTGGTTCGAATGTCTGGAGAGTCTATTACTTTTTTTTTCTTTCCTGTTGTCAAGTATTCTCATTTTTTCGCTCTTTCTTACGAGTACTTACAGTTTAAGGCTATTAGTTATTAATTGTTTAAAGTGTTTAAAAATACGTATACGTTGAATGATCTCCTTCTATTGGTTAAATATGAAATTCCTCGTTTGGCCCATTAAAAGAAAAAAAAATGCATGATCCTTCAGTTGTATTAGAGAGCATGTTCAAATATTAGTAACCTCTCTGTGTAGCTTGATTCTCGACTATTCACAGAAAGGATGCTGAGGCGTTGACACATTTTTTTTTCTAAGAAAATGTACAAATCGGGCACCTGGAATATTCGAACACTAAACGAACAAGGGAAAACTGCATAGCTGGCAGCAGAAATAAGAAAATATGAAAGGTCATACTGCAGGACAGTGTGAAACAAGGAAACGACAGCCAGGCTGTTATAGACTATAATACGTAGGAGGTAGTGTGCAATAGGATTGAAATGGAATTATAAGGCCACCAATGTGAAACTGTTATAAAGAACCAGACCAATATCACTTCAAAAAAGTGTAGAGGAGAAGACGTTTGTGTTTGATAGGGCACACATTAAGAAAACCAGCTGGTAGCATTACAAGGCAATCCTTTTTCTGGAATCAATCCTCAGGGAAGGAGAAATAAAAGATGGCCTAGAAACAAATGAAGAAGGGAATATGAAACATACATGAAATGGATAGAGAAGGTATGGAAGAACTTTGAGCGATCGAACAGGACATGAGAGACTAACGTGTCTTTGTTGAAGGCCAGTACTTCGTACGGAGCACAAGAGTAATAAATGAATTAATTAATTAATTCAACACAACTGGACATTCTCGTTTGATCGCCACAAAAGTGTCGATTGTTATCTCTTTCTGCAAGATCGACTTCATTTGCTTATGGAACCAAAATACAAGAAGGACAATTTGATTTCATTCTTTTACGTTACGAATAAATTGTCTTCTTTAACATCATTATGCATTAATTTTGTTTCATTTCTTTGTGAAATGACTTAGCTGTTATTAGATTAAACTTTTTACGGCGATTGTTTCTTACCATTTCAACACCAAGTGATAGATTACAATCAAAATATGTCACATCTAGTGTATTCCCTGAGCGACGCCAACTCTTTAAGAGTTGTAACAATCAAAATATGTAAGTTTTCTCCCTTGGGAAGTAATACGTTTTTGTCTCAGTTGAGCTCACGGAAGATGTCAATAATCATTTGATTTAGTTGAGTTTTTAATTAACAAAAAGATGGCCATATGTTATGCTCTATCTATCTATCTATCTATCTATCTATCTATCTATCTATCTATCTATCTATCTATCTATCTATCTATCTATCTATCTATCTATCTATCTATCTATCTATCTATCTATCTATCTATCTATCTATCTATCTATCTATGTATGTATCTATCTATCTATCTATCTATCTATCTATATATCTATTTACCTACCTACTGACCGACAAACCTACCTACCTACTTACCTATCTATCTATGAATGTATCTATCTATCTATCTATCAATCAATCAATCTATCTATCTATCTATCTATCTATCTATCTATCTATCTATCTATCTATCTATCTATCTATCTGTCTGTCTGTCTGTCTGTCTCTGTCTGTCTGTCTGTCTGTCTGTCTGTCTGTCTGTCTGTCTGTCTATCTATCCATCCATCTATCTATCCATCCATCTATCTATCTTTCTATCTGACATCAGCATTCACGTGTCATGAAATTTTGAACACTCAGCTAAGGAAATCTCAGTTTCAGTTCATACAACGGTCAATGTGTATTTACTTGAATTTGTGATCTTTGTGGTTTTATTTTTAATATGAAGTAGCTTTATTGTATCCTCTCTCTCTCTCTCTCTCTCTCTCTCTCTCTCTCTCTCTCTCTCTATCTCTCTCTCTCTCTCTCTATCTCTCTCTCTCTCTCTCTATCTATATATATATATATATATATATATATATATATATATATATATATATATATATATATATATATATATATATATATATATATATATATATATATATATATATATATATATATATATATATATATATATATATATATATATATATATATATATATATATATATATATATATATATGTTTGTCTATGTACTTACCTACCTACCTACTTACCTACTGTTTAGCCTAACTGTCTATTTATTTATCTATGCGCGTTTCTCTTTCGGTTTATTTATATGTAATTCCTTCTGGTGTCATATGTCTGCAAGCTAGTCTCTTTCTCGTCCTACGTTCACGTATTTTATGATGTCCTCATCTTATGAGCTGTTTATACTACGTTCTTATCAAATCATCTGTTTATATCATAGTCTCATCTTATCACGGCTTATAAAATGCCCTCATCTTATCACCTGTTTATACTATGTTCTCATCTTATCAGCTTTTTGCACGATGCTTTTATCATTCAACAAGATGAAAATATGAACTACAGATGAGTGTACGTGTGGCACTGATAAAATAACCGCTGAACACCTGCTTCATAAATGCCCATCTTATGAGGAACAGACAAATCATTTACGTCTGTCACTAGTACCACTTCTGGAAAAACTCTATGGAGAGGCAAAAAGCCTCAATTTGACCACTGCTTTCTCTGAAAATATTCAAGTAGATGTCTGAGAGTGTACGAAGAAGAAGAAGAACAGTCTTATGTCAGTAATTAAATGCAAATACCATTGATCATGCAGTTATTTCATGGCATTCACTTATATATCTAACAGCTGTGTCATATATACAATAGGCGTATTTCATTCATCAGTCACAGGTGTAACTAGCTGGATTTCAGTTTCTTGTTTTTCCCTCTGATTTAGGACAAAACAATATTTCTTGTTTCATGTGTTTTCCCTTCATTATTTCAGATCTATAAAAGCCACCAAAGCTAGTGATTTCACTGTTCTCTTGGCTGTGACGAAAAGATAGTAAGTCTTTGTTTTTATGTTGGAAGATTATTTTTGACCTTGTATTGTGTCTTAGCCACGCGTAGCTCCCGGAGATTTCTGAAGAGATAATAGTACGACTGCGCCCTCAGGCATGTCGTACATGGCGACTAATATAGGGCTGTGCTTGGGAGTTGGCATCCTCTTTATTTCATATAAATTACTTCAGAAAGCACTGCTACAAGAACGTTTGAATGTTTGGTGCAGGCTTCCTGCAAGGAACCAACTACAGTGGTGGATCCATGCTCATGATGATGATTATGACGATAATGATCATTGTGCCTTAGTATCCTACGTTTCAATTAACAACTTTCAGATTTATAGTTAGCCATGTTTTCATGTCAGGCGTTCTATAATTTGACAGTTTTACTTGTCATTATTTCAGAAATTTTGAATCAACCTTCAAACTAAAACCGCGCATGCGCACACGATACCAATGTTTCTAACGTTGGCAGCAGCCATATATTATGTCGCCACAAGAATATAGCCCCGTGTAGTTCCAGTGGAAGGGGATGCCTCTGATAAGGCAAAAAGAAATTGGCCTACTGTTCCCTCAGGCACGCCGTAAGAGGCTACCGATATGAGGCTGCGCATGCGCCTGCAATCTTATCATGTCAACTACCACTTAGGAGAACTAGCTGCAGTGGTGACATGGTGCTCTATGTGGAAAGGAGAAGGAGATGATAAAATGATATTAATGACAAGAATATGAAGGAACAAATAAGTGTAACATTTTTCTCACCTTAAAGAGAAACAACAACAGCTGCCACCCATTGCAGGAAGCCTAACTAAAGTTCTTTATATATAAGTTGTAATGTGATTTCATAAGCAATTTATTTTACATGCTGATGCTATTAGATCTAATCATAACCTTTAACCTAGACGCATCACGTGATATTCCTAGAGGGGGTTGATATGTTTTTCTTTTCTTCAGGGATCATTTGAAAAGGATGGGTGAAATTTTTTTTTAAATATACAGATTTTTTAACTCAGCTGCGGCTACAATGCCCTTGTCATGGGCATTACGCATAAAAACAGTACAGAACATAAAGTGTATGTGTGTCCACATATATAACATTAAAAACTAAAAGATATGACACGCTTTGTAAATCGCTGAACACAATCCCTTTCTGAGTCAGAAAATAAATATATAAATTAAAAAATAAAATGAAATGGATGGTATCGCTCTTTGTATCTGTGTTTCTCATCCTCGTATGTGTTTGTAATATTTTTCTTTGACCTGTCTATAATTCTTGTCCTTGCCACCTGTTTGTAACTGTGGCTGATGAACGGTGAAACCCGATAGTCCCTTGTTTCCTGTGTACCGTTATTTTGTCAAACTGATTCCATACCATTTTATTTGTTAATGTATATATTTATTTACTTAGCAGTTTGACAGCAGCCTCCTCATTTATTGACATAGCTATTCTGAGCCAGATACCGAGTTTGAACACATAACAAAAAGGACAGAGCTAGAAAACATGAGTAGGGTGTATGAGGTGGATGAAAGTCAGCTAGAATACAGATAAAACGTGGTACATATCATAGGCACTAAATAGTCACATTTTTGGATATGAATTATACAACTAACGACGCAGTTGATAAGACCCCGTAATCACTGCTTGCAAGCCCGCAGCGGGTCCGCGAACCACGTGTTGCGCGATTAAAGCGTGCTAAAGCGTGATAGTACAAAGCTGCCTAAAATTCTTTTAATGTAAGACTTTTAAAGGCACAGATTTTGGGCTATTTAATATGTGACGTTAATTCTTCATTAAATGTAATACACAGAGATCACGAACGTGGGATATACTTGCAAATTGTAGTTGATCGAACTACGGTACCTTTCATTTTCCATAGTACCATTCATGTTCCATTTTGCACATAACATTACAGCGATTCCAGCCTCGCTAATGCGCGGGTTTTATCACTTTGATTTACTTTTCATATTTTTCACGAAGTACTCGCTTTTTTCCTTTCTTTAATTGTTCCTTTGTCCCTGGCTAAGGCCTTGTGGCCGTAACGTAAAAAATTTTCTTTTATCTTGTCCTAGAGAGAATTATCTTTTCTTTTTATTTAATCCACAGATTTATTTTCCGGGGGGAGGGGGGGCAGTAACTTTATTTTCTCTGTTGTTTTAATAGTCTTTATTTTAAGAACATGTTTCACATATTTCACTGAATGTGAACATTTAACTATATGTATTACCACATGTTTTACTGTTAAGTGGTACAATTCATCAAGACCTATATTGACAGTGGAAGTCACAGTGTAGGAGTTAATATCAACTACTCACACAAGCACATTCTTAAGCACCCGGAATACAAAAAAAACACACACACACACTCACACACAAGACAGATTAAGGAGATTCGTAGCAAGTATATCTAAAGAGACTTACTGTAAATAAATTTCCTCGAATCCGCCTCGATATCGGAAGGACAGGAGGTAAGGCAGTTCAACAACACGCATCCTTTGTGCTGAGAGCTTAATTAAATCAAACCTGGCCCCAGGAGACGAAAATGGAAGAGAAACTGTGGGGTTCCCGCGAGGACCTCCTGCCGACGACAGGATTCAAAGAGGCAACTCATCTCCTTGTTTAGATTGTTGGGCATAGGAAACTGATCGCAGAAGAAGAAGAAGAAATGGGTAAACAACGAAGCAGGTGAAAAGTTTCTCGTATCTTGTACTGGGAATAACAAAGAATGTCAGATATGAAACAGAGGTAAAGAAGAAAATAGTAATGGCCACAACTAAATTCAGCAATATTTAGACCGATATTAACATCCAGATATAAAATAAAGATGAGAGCCCTGAAGCATTGTATACACTCTTAATTGTTGTGTGGTGCAGAAACATGGACAATGACCAAGCGGTAGAAAGAGAGAATTTAAACCTTTATGAATATCTATAAGAATGGGGGGTGCATCTTGTGGGTGCAGACAAAATGTCAGGACACCGACTCGAATTTTAAGTCACATGACTAGCAAAAAACTATAGTCGAAATCGGACTTCTAAAATTTCAAGAGTCGGAGTCGGAAAATTGTTTGTCCGACTCCACAACCCTGGTAACAATTCTTTTCTGAGTAATCGTCCGCACTTCCTACTCCTTGCGTCCAATGGTTGGCCCCGACTTTAAGTTTCGCGGGCATTTAAAAAAAAAAAATTGTGTTTACAGGTTTTTTTTTTTTTTTTTTTTTTTGAACATTGAATTTAGCATTAGAATTTAACATTACATGCAGACGTGTGCCAACTGAGATCCCTGGAATGCTTGAACATACTCTTACAGATAAGGCAGAATCCGAGGTCACGTGTCTCTGATCAAACAACTTAACGCTTAATCGGACACGTGCACTGGAAGATTAGATAACGCTGTAGCCCGAAGCGTCGTGAGTTGGTGATTGAGAGTTCATTGACGTTCTTATCACTGACAGTTGCGCAGACGTGAGATTTCTTGCTCGTGGGCACAGATAAATTACAATCTATGTAAAAAAGAAAAAAGTCATTTGTTTTTTCGTCCAATGTCAGAGCTTGGTAGTTGTCACGGAGTGTTCGAAGGTGTCGTCTAGATTATTTTAAAATTCCTTACTTTTCTATTCCTTCACATTTTGTCTGTTTTCTCTACGAAATATTTGCACCTGCGATCTGTTCTATTGCTGTTTTTCAAGTCTTCACTAATAGTCCTGTCATTCGATCCTAATACTATCTTCTACAAAGGCATTAAAAGTTATTTCTTTAGGGACGTCTATACGATTTATTCGCTTGGTCGAAACCACAGTGGTTCCCAGAGGATTATATTTCCGTGTTCAGTGGTCAACTGAAGACCGCCACGATAAATCTTGTTACGTGTCTAAGCAAGAGACGGGAAATAATTAACTCTGGACGTGGGAATCAGAAATGTCTTAACTTCATGCGAACAAATGCTGAGTTTTAAAATGACTTGCTGATAACCGTTGGAAGAGAACGCACGCTTATAGAATAGAAGCCTCAAGCTACCTCATATCAACAGTATCTGTGATTTGAGAGTAACGCTACTAAAATTCTAGTTCTTAAGCTGTGGATAAGTCCTGAGTGCGCAGTTGCAGAATCCTAGCCAGTTTCTGGATTTTGATTGCTGTAAATTGTTGCGAGTAAATCGCCTAGTTGCTCTATGCTACAGAGAGATTTAGTGCTTACGACTCAAACCTAGCGGTGATCACAAGTCAGCAACCCTGAGCGGTCTACAGCATATAAGTATTCAACACCTCATCAGCACCTGTACATCATAACTCAACTTCACAACCAGGTTAACAAAAAGCCTAGTCATCTCTTGGACTGTAGACCCACTGAAGCAAACTATCCAGTTGGTAATCCCTACCTACTGAGACGCCCAGGAGAAGTCCAGGCAAATAAGTCTACTTAAAACCCAGGCCAAAATCAGAATTCACTTTTCCAAGAAATAGCCATAGGAATAAACTTTCGTCAGTGAGGAAAATAGCCTCTTATTCTTATCTGAACCAAAGACACTGACAGTATTCTGAATCCTTGAATAAGTAATATCATAACTGTCTTTTTAAAATTTCCTAGTATTTCTTTTTTTCAAAGTACATGACAACATTGATTTTATTTTCCACTGTAATGTAAGAGATGACCAAGAACACACAGAGTTTGACTCATTTAACATCGGCGGGTACCAGATCCCGGAAATCAGATATGCTGACGACACAGTCCTCCTATCGACCAACCCAGAAGGACTTGAACAATTACTTCTGTCCACCAAAAAACACAGCGAGGCCCAGAATCTATACCTAAACACCAAGAAGACTAAAGTATTGACAACAGACAAAGTAAAGACCAAACCAGAAATTGAAATTGATAACGAAGAACTGGAAAGTGTTAATGAATTCGAATACTTAGGATCAATCATCAACAGCTCTGGCGACTGTGCAGTAGAAATTAAAAGAAGACTTGCAATTGCTTCACATAAACTAATACAGATGAAAAACCTATGGCAAGGCACAAGCAAAGAAACAAAGTTACAACTGATCAGAGCATGTATATTCCCAGTGGCAATATACGGCTGCGAGACTTGGACACTCAATAAAACAGTTGCAAAAAAGATTACATCATTTGAAATGAAATGCTACAGAAGGATGTTGAGAATACCCTGGACAGAAAAAAAGACCAACAGAGAAGTACTGCACTCACTAAACGTACAGGAACATTGGCTCCTAAATACCATCGCAATAAGGAAGCTGAAATTTTTCGGTCATATAAAAAGACATAATAGCCTGGAAAAAACAGTGATGGAAGGCATGGTCCCTGGAAAAAGGGGAAGGGGTCGACCTAGACGACGGTGACCCAGGACATCACAGAGAGTCTGAACTTGTCTTTGGCTGATGCAGGTCGACTTGCCCAGAATCGTGATGCGTTCAGAGCAGCTGTAATGGAGACAACGTTCTGGAAAGAATACGTCACATGATGATGTACATTCTGTAACTCACCATCATTCTGAGTTTGACTTAGTAGATTAAATGTTCTGTTCAGAAAAACATAATCAACCCTCCTTGTATTACTTCTTACTACTAGTTCTTCTTTAAAAAGATTTGAGTAAGTTAGTCGTCGCCAGAAAAATACAAGAGTTGGTAGTCTAAAAGGTGAGAGAATCACTGACACCAACCTGTGCCCTTCTGTTAACTCTTTCCCTCAACACTAGCTCACCTCTGTGAAAACTAGTGTCTAAAGGTCTATGTGTTTCCTACACATCTTCCTTTACTTACATACATCTCTAAAATTAATTTCTCCGACAATTGGAGTGCTCGGTCATAAACATCTGCGACAGTAGTGTTACACTGCAGTTAACCCAGCCGTAAATGTATTCATGGCTGCTGAGTTAAGCAAGGCAAAGGCAGCGAGGAAGGGACTCGGTCACCCCATCCCTATAAAGCTGGATCTAGTATAGTAAAGTTTCTAACACTTCACTCCGCTACGGCAGTATCTGCTATGGGATTTCCTTTACCTTTACGTCTTCCCATCTTTCGTCGCAGAGTGGCTGCATTTCTTGATCGCCTATTAGCGCACACTTAGTGCGTTGTCATGTTGCTATTTTAGCAGCATGTCTGTTGTCTCTATCAAGCTTCTGCTGGACCATTCTCTCTCCCCTCTCTCTCTCTCTCTCTCTCTCTGTCTGTCTCTCTTTCTTAGGAAAGGTAAGGTAAAGGTAAAGAATCCCGTTACACGCCCATTGAGGCATGTTGGGAATACGGTGTTTGGCCCATATTTTCTTGACCATCGACACACTAGGGGTGATATGGTCAGCATCATGCCGGCCGCTTTAATCTTCCCAGAGTTGCTCATGAGGCTGGGTCGAACCCGGAGCCGTTTGTGGTCTAAAAAAATCGCACCACAACTGGGGATCGAACCATGGACCGCCGAGCTAGGAAGCCAGTGCACTAACCACTGAGCTACCGCGGCTCGTCTCTCTCTCTCTCTCTCTCTCTCTCTCTCTCTCTCTCTCTCTCTCTCTCTCTCTCTCTCTCTCTTAACTGCTACTATTTGTGTGCTATAACTTCTTACAGCAGACTGATCTTTCAAATCATGTACAAATTATTGTGTCTGCTCTTGATGTACTCACTGATGTGGTGAAAGAGCACGTGACACAACAGAACACATCCTACCCTCGGATGTTGGTATGGTACAACAAGTTATTTAAAATCTTAGCTATCATGAAAATGTTGCAGTTGTGAAGATTGACTACTTTATTGGGGTACATGAAGGGTCGGTAACCGGTCAATCGTGACTACCGGTAGATTACAGTTAGTGATCCAGTAAATCTTTCGTCTAAAGAGGAAAAACCAAATTAATTTTTACGCAGGTGAAATTTCATACTAGTCCTCTGCAACCGGCATTTAAATATTTATATATGTGGAATCCTAAGGATTTATAGTATTTTTTTCCTCGTTCCTGATGAAAACCCACAAACTAGCTTCCTAAAATTAATTTTATGCGTAAACTGCATTTTAGTGTCTGGTTGACGGAGTGGTTGGAGCGCTGGTCTCTCGCGGCAAAGGTGCCGGGTTGGAATCCCTGTACCGACACGCTCCAGTCTACTCAGCTAAAAAGGTGTACCTGACTTTGAGTTAGGGAAGGAAAAGGCAGCGAGGAAGGGAACTGGTCACCCCACTTCAAAATGCTGGGCCTAGTATGGTGACGTGTGACGGTGCCTTTGTATTATTACTTCCCTTGTGTTAAGGGAAATAATCACAAGACTTTCTTTATTGCAATTCTTCTGTGTAAGACTGGTTATACACCAGAGATGTTGCTTCCAGAAGTAAGGAATAACCCAGGTAATCAGGAATGCTCGTAAGTGCTTTTTGTTGTTTAAAACCGTACTTGAAGTTTTGTTTGAATACAGCAAATTCAACAGTCAACGAAAATTCTGACAGTGCAGTGTATTTGATAAGTCCAAGTAGTTATAAGAAATGTTCTTTATTCTAGAACACCCAGGTAAATGTAGCCGGTCAGACATAAAGGAAGAAATTCTAGCAATTAATACATCACTAGGGAACAGAGGATGTAGTGTGAGGCTAGTGTGGGTTCCAGAACACATAGGTATTGCTGGTAACGAGTTGGCAGATCAGAACGCCAAGAATGGAAGAACAAGTAAAAACAATATAAGAGCAGGACTGGGAAGGTCGGAGATCAAGAGCCAAGTAAAGATAACTATAAACGAGGAATGGAAGACATCATGGAAGAAAAGTAGAAAAGGCAGACACGCGTTCACACGATTGAAAGAACCAACGAGGATGTGCCAGGTCAGAGAAGAATTAAAGATACCATCAAACAAAAAACTGTGGCGTCTCCGTCTCGGTGCAGCATACTTTATGATAGAGGAACCACACTGCCAAGAATGTCAGGAAGAGAATGACATAGACCACTACTTGATCCACTGTAAAAAGTACGAACAACAAAGGCTTGAATTAAAAACTTACTATAGAAATCACAATATAGACATGACAGGTGATAAGGTTTTAAGTATAGATGCCCCAAGAGATGCCCAATCAATACTTAAAAGATATATACATAAAACAAAGGAAAACATATAAGGTTAGTACTTCAGGAAAAAACATCCAACTAAATAGAAATTAAGCAACAAGAACTAACAAAGCATTAACAAAAAACTAAATAACTACTCATAGGATAAGGAAAGACAACGAGGTATATTAAAAATTAAAAAAAAGAGGGTAACAACTCAAAAAGAACAAATACTAATACAAATTAAAACCAAGTGTAAAGACAATAGATATCTATAAACAATACAAAAGAGAAAATAAAATGGACAAATACTAATATAAATAAAAATCAGCTACTACAAAAGACAATAGTTATTTAAATTAAATACAAAATTAGTAAATAAAATGACACTAACTACCCCAATTATAACCAACTTTCAGGTTGAACAGGGTAGACCAAGATGGAACGAGAGAGGCAATAATGGTCAGCTGTTAGTGCCCGATCTCCACCCATCAACTCTTCAAAACAACAACAACATTCGATTCCATATTAAAAAATTGGCAGCTCCAACCTTATATCGCTTCTCGGCCTTTTGGTTAAGATCAAAGTGTCTTAGCCAAGGCAGGGATCACACAATTTTACACATTTAACTCAATAAAGTCAATAGACCTCACTTTGAGCTCCAGAAGGGGTAAAGAATCTTTTTTTTTTTTTTTAAATTCTGGTGGGGAAAAACTGCCAGCTTTAGCCTCGATGGCAAAAGGCTTACTGCTTTTGGAAGTCGTTTTATGGCATGTCTGAACACTGTGGAATCCTAGCGAAATTAAAATTCGATTCGAGACTTCAAAATAACTAGTTCGAACTTACGAGTTGTGGAGAAAACCCACAATAACATTGTAGCAGGGGTTAGTGCTGGATCATTAATGACCCCGGTTTGTAGTAGATGTCTAGACGGTTATATGCTTGTCCTAACCGTATGCGTCAAAGGCTTTTTGTTCTCAATAGGGGATGCGCCAGGTTGCTCCACACCTCAAGAGAGAACGCCTTATGTTGGTTTGACTCTTGCTCTGAGATAACTGTCGCAGGCTCTGACTGGTACTATGATGCATCAGTCTTTATACTAGTCCGGTACTAGGGCTTGCCGGATGAAATTATTTCTAATTGGAGTTAAGACCGGAAACCTTCTTGTGATTGGTCTTGGGGCCTAGCTGATGGTTGAAATAATCTTTAACCTAACTAACTACGAAACCTCTAGTCTAAAATTATTGTTACTAAGTGAGGATGACCAACCATTGTTCAAGGTTCTCTCTAATCTAAATGTTTTCCGGTCTGACTTGTATGGAGGCCACACAAGGTTTGATGACATCATGGGTTCATGTGTGCCATGACTGATGATGTCATTGATTCTTGACTAGTGTTTTTTATTATTAACTAATCATTCATAAGTACTTTTCTATAAGTCTAACAGCTGTAGCGACGTAGCATGCCACACTGTTACAGAAGTCTGTAACACTTTACTCCCTTACGGCAGTATCTGCTATCGGACTACGTTTTATCTTATCTTTGAAGTGATGTTAAAACTCGGTAAAATGTCATTTAGTTTGAATTCTCCACCACTGTTTCCATTGGACTTGCTGGAACCCAATCGTCAGGTAGAGATAAACGTTATCTATAGGATGCACTTATTCCACATTCAAAATACTCTGAAATCTGAACACGGACGTGATTTTATTAAGATAGATATTTGGCGAGCTCGGGTTTTCTTAAGTACATCCTGGGTTGCCTACCTCTGCCTCTGGATTATATGTTTGGTGTAAATTTTAGGTGTAAATGTGTTAACATTAGAAGGCCCTGTGACGGGAGAACCAGCAGAGTCATTTGGCCCAGGCCTCACCTCATGGACGGTTGGGGGTAGCTTACATCAACCAAAGATGCACGGTCCTCCTTGACTTTCTTTACATTAAAAACAAAGTGTACCTCTCTTCACAAACAGTGAAGGATGTGAAATGGCCCGGTCCTCATCAGAGATCCCCGGAGCGCCTGTATATCAGACAGAAGCTTTGTCTTCATTTCAAAATCTTCTACGATGCAAATTAACTTATGGTTAGAAATTTCATTGTGAGTGCATTATTTCAATACATTTATAAACCTTAAATGTAAATGCATTTATAAACCACTTATGTAAATGCATCCGCAAAGCATTTACAGATTTAATTTATTATTCTGATGACAACAGAATTCTAAAACCAATACCTCAATGATTTGTTAGATTAAGTGTTCATCTTTTTGTCCCGATCTACCAATGTCCGCCAACACACGTCTGATGTAAGCAGACGTATAGAAGTGTTATATTTATTAACCAAACATTGGCCAATCTCCAAACCAATGAGTTGTTTTAAAAGAAGTATACATTTAACAGAACAATGTTTTTAAAACAATTCCTTTATATCGGGTTCCAAGCAAATAGCATTACAAGTCCGAGAGTTTGTATCTGTAATGTTTTGTCACCAAGCCTTTTGAACAAAATGTAATTTTCTTCTACTTTGAAATAGCCCTATATCGTGTTTCAATCTGTGTATGAGGGACATCTGATGACTAAGTTTCACATTAATAATAATCATATTTCAAGAAAATGCAGTGTCTGTAGAATATCGTCAAATAAAAAATAAAAAAATCGGTGTTCATTGAAGGATTCAAATTTCTGCTAACAATGGACAGCCTCGAGGCTTGCGTTAATTTTCTAAGTTTTTTGTTTTGTTTGTGTTTTTTAAAACTAATTGTAACCATTTTTAGTTAGATTTAAAGCTTCGGCAGAAAAATGGCAGTTTTGTCGTCTGAACAATTATTGCTTACTTACTTACTTAGTCGTTCCCCTTCTACCGTGAGGTGTAGAGGTTTGGAAGAGAGAGCGCCAGACTATCCTATCGGCTGCCACAATTATTGCACGAACACTAAATAGATTTAGGATGGTTTAAGGGGCGTCGTCCCTCATTACTTGTGGTTTTATTTGTTATAACCTTATGACAGAACCGTTGAATATCGATTTCACAAATCACGAGGAATTACAAATTTTTGTCAATTGTCACGGGATTTACTCCCCTTGCTCTGCAGTGATCGTCCAACAATGGCCAAAACCTAGAGTATCTACTGAGGGTCTTCAAAGGTATCTAGCTTCGCTCAAGATTACTCCTGGCAGAGTTGTAGATAGAAGGATAGTGATGCTTCTATCTCGAGCGAGTGTTCATAAGATCAACGAGAAATCAAGAACAATGCTGAATTGGACTGAGCAATTGTTAACTTTGTATCTGCCCGCCGCCTTTTATGAAGAATTATTATGTATTTTAGCTCGTTCAAGCACACAACTGATTTAACTCAGTAAAATATTAATTAATAGCTCTGTTATAGGTATTTAAAATGACTGAGACATACGGGTGCATTACACACAAAAATGATTAAATCAACTATAAACTTGAATATATACTGATAACAAATTTAATAATCAATTATACAAGGGGATTGACATAAGTCTTGGGCCTGACCATGAAGGACATGTCACAGAGAGCTGAAATTTTGTATAGTGTTTATTCCTTTTCAATATAGCCACAGTCTGAATTGACACACTTCTGCCATCTCTGCTTGACCTTGAAAAGACCTTGGGAGTAGAACACCCTATTTTTCAAACTAAACCAGTCATCACATGCCAGTATAACCTCTTCATCGCTGTCAAAATAATTTCCTTTTAGCTGTTTTTTTTTAAGATTTGGAAATAGAAAAAAGTCTGATGGAGCCAAATCTGGAGAATATGGTGGGTGTGGAAAAATTTCAATATTCAAATCGTTGGCTGCTAGCTGCACAAGCCATGCTTTGTGAGAGGGCGCGTTGTCTTGGAGCAAAGGAAGATTTTGAGTGCGCATTATCCCTCGTTTCCTTGTCATAACCTTTCTTAGATGATGAGAAGTTCTGCATAGTACTGTCCATTAACTGTGTTGCCACGAGGCAGATAATCTTTCAAAAGGACACCTTTGCCGTCCCTAAAAACAGTCAGCATCCTTTTTCCTGCAGATTTCTGCGCTCTTGACTTGACAGGTGTTGGGGAGCCCGGGGTTTTCCATTGCATGCTGGCAATTTTGGATTCGGGGTCATAATGGCGTACCCAAGTCTCATCTACTGTCACCATGGTCTCCACAAAATTTTTTGACTGACACTTTTTGAGCAACTGTTGACAGCAATTTACCCTCGTTTGCTTCTGTTCACGTGTCAACAGTCGCGGAACCCAGCGTGCACACACTTTTCTCATGTTCAGTCTTTTGTGTAAAATTCTATAAACTGTTCTTTCATTTAGTTTTACTCTACAAGCTATCTCCACAATTGTCATTTTTCGATCCTGGTCAATGATTTTCTTCACTCTTGTTGCATTTTCATCGTTGCACTCTGAGGCTGGTCTACCAGATCTTGGCAGATCAGCAACATTTGAGCGGCCGCACTTAAACTGTTGACACCAGTTTTTTACCGAAGTATATGAAGGACAAGAATCACGAAACACTGGTTCCATCTCCCTGTGTATTTCTGAAGGTGTTTTTCCCTGAAACATCGGAAATTTTATCACAGCTCTGGCTTCCTTCTTTTCCATTGTTTTGTCAAATCTTTGGAGCAGCAGATCCGGTCAATAGGGTACATTGCGCCGTGCACCGTAGCGGGAAAACCCATTGAAGAAACAAACGCGTACTTCACACATTCAGTGCAAATATGATGAACTATAAATGTGCCAAGTTTCATCTTCCTCCTGTGACTCCTTCATGGTCAGTCCCAAGACTTATGTCAATCCCCTTGTATGTAGCAGTGTAAAAACAAATAATTATTTAAAAACTCATCACAGGTGATGTTATTGTTAGTTAAGTTAATTTTCGTAGAGTTCACTTGGCAGCTTTAAATTGGTGCATATCTGCCAGGAAGATTGTCGGTTGTTTATGCTCCAGCCGATGTTGGTTGTTGACTGGTTCACTGTCGTCTCTGACCAGGTCTGGTGGTGGTAACGCGTTCCAAGAATTATCATGGAGTAATTACGAAGCTGGTCCAGCGTCTTCAAGACTCATCTGATGATGATGTCTAGCTTTATCTGAAGGCCATTTATACAACTCACTTGATAGAGATAGCACCACCTATTGGTACGACCAACTAGTATCATTAAACAAGAGAGAAACATATACCATCAGGAGTATTGGGTTTCCTGACACAAAATTCCCCCCCCCTTTTTATTCCACCATCCCGTCTGCTTCAGAACCTTACCCTCTCTGAGCATTAATATTAATCCAAGGGAGCGGAAAACATCCATTGCATTTATATTGAACATATTTACATTTACATATGCACTGGTTAAAAATGCTAATATAATAGGTATGTTCATCCGTTCTATCATCATCCACTCCCTGCTCCATAAGGAACTTGGGACACCTGTGCTTTTGGTTCTCTATGAGAAACCCGCTGTCGTAAATTTATTTTGAGAGAAAGAGTCTTAGAAATAGTGGTCCTGTTTAGAGTGGAGAATGGTGGTGAAAAGCTCAGTGATAGAAAATGTAGAGAGTAAATAGTTGCTTCACAGAGTGCTGGGGAGAGTAAGGACAGACTTATTTACGACAAATCGTTCCTCTCAATCTTCTCTTCACTCTCCTGGTTAAACAATTATTTGCCAGTTTCCAGACACGCCCCTGCGCTCACACCGATTTGGTGCTTCAAACACACAGACGCACGTGGATACAAACTATATTAAACAGATAGGGGACATTTTGGGCTTTGGGTATTCCAACACAGTACTAAATAAGTTTAGGCTGTTTATTAACCTTAAAAATCAAATCACAAACAAATATCAAGTGTTTCAGGAAAAATATCATAAGTACAGAAAATACAAATAACAAGGTGGGGAGGGGGTGAAGAAGATTGGTATCGACTAAGCCCTTCCCGCTTATTAGACAAAGATAAACCCAGTCCAAAGATAGATAGTTATCAGGAACATAGATAATGTAACCCAACAGTGAATTTAATTACTCTGAAAGAGGTGTTATAATATTAGGTATGGGTGGTAGACAAAAAACCTGTTATTCCCAATTGTTCTTCCCTTTACTAAGCAAATGAAAAGGGGGGGGGGGGGGTTTAAACAGAGTTAACAAAATATCCCACTTAAAGGAACAATGCAGGGTATACAGAAAATGTATTACCCGGTAAGCAAGTTAACAAATGGTTTGCAAAAAAATTAAATCTCCTGTCATTCATGCACGCGCGTGAGGGCCCACACTCATATACTCACACACACTTACCGATTGCAGCATCAGACAATCCATAGAATTATATAAACAGCAATTACACTCTTGACATATGAAAATGTCTGGTACTTCGATGTCCCGCCCCAGATTAGGCGAGGTTTGCTGATAGCAAATATTCCCACTTATCGCCGGACTTGAAGCCTAAGAGTTCTTGTGTTTTATTATATAAAAAGGAGTCTATGGGATGGCACTGACACAGTTCGATACAGGGGTGAAAATGAAGTGGTTTCTTTAATTTTCCCGCTAGTGGTAAAATTCCTTCAAGGCGTGATGATAGCAACTGACCGGTAGGTTTTAAATCCAGTGAGGAAAAACTAGGCCCAGTCACAGTTCAGGTAAATATGTACTCTCTCACAGTAGGGCAGTAAATAAAATATCGCTACTGGCACTGTTCATCTTCCAGTTTATCTTACAGATTGTAATTTAATTTGATGGTTTCTTTTTAAATATTCTTGGGTAGGCTTTCTTTCATGTAATTATGATAGCTAGGCCGCATCGGACCGCCACAAGATTAAATTTAAAATGTTTCATCAATAAGTCTGGAAGTTTTAAGATGATTTCTTTATTGCTGGGATCGCAGGTTACGATCACTCTGTATGAAAGAAAAAAACATGTAATATACCGAAAAATCAAATAACATTGTAAAGCGCGATGAATATCCCGTTAAGACTATAATATACACTCGCGTATTTAATTATATATTTAAGAAGACACTTCGCGAGTTTAAATGGTTAAAACACACATCTATATATATATGACTTAATTCACTTAGTTATAAATTCCATCGCGACTTTTAAAAGTTAATTTAAGCATTTAAGCATCTATTATCTTTTGAAATAATATAATAGATATATCATTGTATTTTCAACTGGAACTATTGAGATGGTTTAATTTAATAGATTTAAATTAACACAAAATCCAGTGAAATAGAATGAATGAACTAGACACTGATCACTTTACACATTTATATTTTACCGTTTTGCACAGAATAGAATTCACTGCAAATATATATGAAAATCCAGAAAAATCTTACACGATTTCAAATATAGCTAGTGCTTCTGTCAAGGTCTGGCCAACGTGTGATAAAATGGCTTTCTTTGTGGTCTGTATATATCTAAAATGGAATGTAAGATGAGTGGGACATGTTAAAATTTGACACCTTTTTAGATCTCATGAGACTTTCGGGGATCTGACCGCCAGACTAAAGAGAGATGCCGCCCCTGGTCTTCCGTATCTCCGCTCGTTGCGTCCGTGTCGGCTTTCTCGTTCGCTCCCACTGCGATCGGTTCTGTGGTTAACACCGAGATGCGAAATACCGGCGGGAACCTTGCGTCGTTCGTTTCAGGGACCACTACTGCCCTTTTGATAGCGTGCCGCTAGTCTTTCCTGAGATTCCCCCCCCCCCGTGTCTTTGATCGTGGTCGCTACTATCGTTTTATGCTGGCAACGCCCCCCCACTGGCCAAGTTACTGAAAATAACTGCATATGATTGCTCAAGAGATATCCGTGGGCGTGATTTAACCTCTCCTTAAATCAATGCGATGACCAGAATGAACGGTAGATAAACTGTCCACATATTAATCAGCAAACGTGGTGACCATCTGCGTGGAAAGGTTGCATAGCTAATGAGTCCAGGTGAAAAAAAAATCCCGTTTGACGAAAAGTTACCACAATATTCGGGGGCACTGATGCTATCCGAAGGGGTCGTTACGAAGGGTCGTACCATATCATCCAACACTTCAGGGGTACCGATGATATGAGAGGGTTCTTACCATCATCTAACAAATTCAGGGACGGCTGAGTTGTCTGTCACACCCGCATAAAGCAGCCATCAGCTATTGCAGTGGTAGTTCATGAAATCATTCTATATGCTGAGGTTGCCAGCCTCGTATGACTTGGACATCCACTAGCAATTTTCAAATGTTAATAATGCAAAATATAGAATTATAAAATGTACAACTTACCCCAAAATCTCTTTTGGGAATTTCGACTTCTGGCTCAGAGAAATGGGTAACTTGATTAAGATGCCTCTTACACGTGGTCTGGGGTATTACTTTGCAAATAGAATCCCACTACGACTTAGTGTTCAGGTTCCTAAGATTCCGGACTTTCTGGATTAATGAAATTAGACTTTTCCTGGCATACAAGTCTACAAGATGCTCAAACACGTTGTCCGGTCCTTTAAAGTGGAATCCTGATCCTATTCCTTACTCTAGCTTGTCTGGTGTCTTCTTGACGAGTTGAATTTCACAGTGCGGTAAACTCACAAGGCGCTAAATTATAAGGCACCATTCGGCCCACACCCAGATTGATACTATATGACAAGGCTGCAATCAGAAATGTAGTATTTTTACATTTCGAATACCAAGCCAATAGCATGCAAGGGCGTATATTCCTACATAACAAACGCAATTATAAATGTGTTGTTTAGAATCGCCATATGTGGTATGCCAGCTTCCGTCTATTATCGCATTTACAAGCTCACTCTTCAAGTGTCTCGCCAGATTGATATTATCTGTAATTATCATCACAGGTAACTTCAAGGGGAGTGATTACATCTCTTATCAGACACTCCTAGTCACTTGTATTACACCGAAGCAACTCACGATTAGTTTACCCGGCTGGACGGAAGTGGGTTATGCAATCGTAAACAAACAATTTACGTCCGCCGTCCTGAAGTCAGTCTGGTTCAATAACTTAAGTGATTAAAATGAATCCGTAAGGATGGCCAATTACGACTTGTCCTGATGTGAATCGAGGAGTTAAAATGTAAACAGTGCCTAGGGCACAGATTTCTGTGCTACAAAAATGAGAAATAAATAGATAATGGCAGAGAGAGAGAGAAAATACGCAAAATAGAACGACAAACTATATGACATCAATAAATAAATGTCACAGTTATCATTCTTAAGAACGGCAGAGCTGGATTAAATAACCCGCCACGTACGAGTTTAATGAATGGATGCCACAAGTATCGTTCTTAACAACAACAGTGCTAGTTTAAATAATCCACCAGACATTGGTAAAATGTATAGATGCCCGATTATCGTTTTTAATAATAGCAGCGCTAGATTACATAATCAACCAGAGTTTTGGTATAATGATTAGATGTCACAATTTTTGTACCTAACAATAGCAAGACGAGAGTATCGCCAGACAAAGGGAGTATTGAACGAACAGTTGTATGTATTTGTACATAAGCAACACTTAGTACATCATTATCATCATTATATTCACGCCGTCATTATTTCATAATCCTGTCATTCTCGTCAGCTTCTAACCCCTCCCCCTTTTTTTTTCTTTTGTATTTTGGCCGCCCACGGTCTCGAATGTAAAAAGGCACACATATAGGCTCTTTAAAATATAAAAGTCCATTTACATGGAGCATGTTCCTTGTCTTACTTATGCCCCAGCCCCTTGCCGTGTTTTAGTGACGCCACCATAAAAGGGTCTAGTGCCTCTTCATATAACAGACCGTGTGCCGCTGCAACAACTTTCAAACCTCAACTCTTTTACTCAACTGCCAATAACTGACTCTTCCCCAGCTCTGAGGACACAGAAGAACCATCGATATTACCACTCTTAAGGGCTGGGTTTACCAGGGTAAGTCTGTACTGTATGTTTGTTCAACTTTATTTACTGTATGTACCGTCATTCTGTACTGTAATAATGTATATGTGCATTTGAGTTTTGTTTTTACCTGTTTTGTTACAGCAACAGCTCCTTCTATAATAGGGCGACCATACGACCGGATTTGGCCGGATTTGTCTGGCTTTCACCATCAACATTTAGCATCCGGTCGGCTTTGTTAAAAATTGCGATTTGTCCGGCTTTTTAACAACATTAGAAAAAGAAGAAAAAAAATCGAAGTTTTTTTTTTTTAATGCGATAAAATTGAAATTTGGTGAAATCTAGCCATGTTGACATCCGTTCAGATTTGGTAGAAGGTATCCATCAGCTTTGTCACTCCCAGGTGGATTCACCTAGATCTAGGTTTTATGGTCCCGTCAAGGTGTCAATTTCCTTTATTAGTCGAAGAACGCCACATAGATTTCGCCCAAAATTCCACCAAAGTAGCCCAAAAATCGACTAAAGTAATCAAAAGATCGCCCAAAATAGCTCAAGCCGATATCTGCGTTTATTTTTCAAAATTCAGACTGGCAACGCTGGTATTCATCATTACTTATTCTACATTGACCTTTGACACAACTAACCTCAATCTTCATCAATCGACTGAAAATTTAGTTTTATTCTTGTTGTTCATTGAGTAAGTAATACTATAACCTGAATGATTATACTTTTATTGAATTGCTGGACCAAATGTATGAAAAGTGGACCAAATTCTTTGAACAATCAAGAAATGTAGAGTTACTGAACTACTGCTCATTCATCAATGTTTTCTTGCTGTTCCATGACATAATGCTAATATTGACAGGCTTTTTTCTTTAATGGAAAGTCAGTGGACAAAGGACAGAAACTGATTCACTGTTGAATGTATTAAAGGAATATTACAAGTTCAATATATTTATAAGAATGTTTCTTGTACAGAGTTCCATGAGTATTTAGTTGGAAATTCAGACTTACTGAAAAAAATAATGTCAAGTGAAAAGTACAGTGTTAAAGACTGAAATTTTTGTGATGTTGAAAAAAAAAATGCTTGATGGAAAAATCATTAAAATTAACATTTTATGTAGATTTTTTAATTTGGTTTATATTGTTGAAGTATTTCTATATAGTTTATCATGACTCTTTACATTAATGTATTAAATTAATGAAACTAATGTGTCCTCCTTTATGTCCTCCTTTTCTTAAAAAGTGTCCTCTTTTGTCCTCCTTTTTAGTCAAAAAAATTCGAAAAAATCTCCTTTAAAAAAATAATATGGTCATCATATTCTATAAATCTCTTACTGATCATGTCACTGTTCTATTTTGTACTGATCACGCCACTGTTCTATTTTGCACTGATCACGTTATTGTTCTATTTTGAACTAATCACGCCACCGTTCTCTCTTGTACTGATTATGCCACTGCTCTCCCCTGTACTGATCGCGTCATTGTCTCCCATGCACTGATCACCTCACTGTTTTCCCTTGTACTGATCACGCCACTGTTTTCCCTTGTACTGATCACGCCATTGTTCTCTCTTGTACTGATCGCGTCACTGTCTCCCATGCACTGATCACCTCACTGTTTTCCCTTGTACTGATCACGCCACTGTTTTCCCTTGTACTGATCACGCCACTGTTCTCCCTGTACTGATTATGTCATTTTTCTCCCTTTTACTAATCACGTAACTGTTCTCTCTTTTATATTACGCATTTGTTCTCCCTTGTACTGATCACGCCGTTGTTCTCTTTTTGTACTGATCACGCCACTGTTCTCCCTTTTACTCATCACGCCACTGTTCTCCTTTGTACTGATCCCGCCACTGTTCTCCCTTGTACTGATCACGCCACTGTTCTCCTTTGTACTGATCCCGCCACTGTTCTCCTTTGTACTGATCACACCACTGTTCTCCTTTGTACTGATCACGCCACTGTTCTCCCTTGTACTAATCACGTCATTGTTCTCTTTTGATCACGCTACTGTTCTCCCTTGTGCTAATCACGCCATTGTTCTCCCTTGTGCTGATCACGCCACTGTTCTCACTTATGCCGATCACGCCACTGTTCTCCCTTGTACTGATTATATCATTTTTCTCCTTTGTACTAATCGTGTCACTGTTCTCTCTTTTACATCACGCATTTGTTCTCCCTTGAAATGATCACACAAAAGTCCTCTTTTGTACTGATCACTCCACTGTTCTCCCTTTTACTGATCACGCCACTGTTCTCCTTTGTACTGATCACGCCACTGTTCTCCCTTGTACTAATCACGCCATTTTTCTCTTTTGTACTGATCACGCCACTGTTCTCCCTTGTGCTGATCACCTCATTGTTCTCCCTTGTGCTGATCACGCCATTGTTCTCTTTTGTACTGATCACGCTACTGTTCTCCCTTGTGCTGATCTCGCCACTGTTATCCCTAGTGCTGATCCCGTAACTGTTCTCCCTTGTAATGATGATGTCATTTTTCTCCCTTGTACTAATCATGTTATTGTTCTCTTTTGTACTGATCACGCCACTGTTCTCCGTTGTGCTGGTCCCGCCATTGTTCTCCCTTGTACTGATTATGTCATTTTTTCCCTTTGTACTAATCACGTCACTGTTCTCTCTTTTACATCATGCATTTGTTCTCCCTTGCAATGATCACGCCATTGTTCTCTTTTGTACTTCTCACGTCACTGTTCTCCCTGTCATGGGATTTGTCTCCCCTGTGTTCTGTAGTAGTGGTCCACTAGTGGCCAAAACTCTAGAGTATCTAAAATGGGTCGTCAAAGGTGTCTCCCATCGCACAAGATTACTCTTGGCAGAGTTGTAGATAGAAGGATAATGACGCTTCTATCTCAAGGCGGAATTCACAAGATAATTCAGAAGTCAAGAACAATGCTGCATAGGGCAGAGTACTTTTAACTTATATCTGATCCGGCACCTTTTGTCAAGTTTTAAGCAAGGGTTTGGCTTTTTCGAGCCCCCAGCTGGTTTAATCCAGCGAAATTCCTTTTATAATTATTTTTGGCTCTATGGTTATATATATATATATATATATATATATATATATATAGATATATATATATATATATATATATATATATATATATATATATATATATATATATATATATATATATACATTTAAGATTTTCGATCATACATGCTCTCTCTTATCTATAAGAATTGAATCAACTATGAATTTGTAAAATAACATATTAAAAATTTAATAATTAATTAGTCTTTAACAAATTTAAATAAATATTGATGAAGATGATTTTGGAAGGTTTTAAAATTTGTCTTCACTGAGACTTAATTGGGGACTGATGATTATTTGTGTCCTTTGCATGCCTGTTACAAAAGACTTAGTTTGCTGAGTACTGCGCTGGGTCGTTGTCGGGTTTTTTGTGATTAGGACTCTTCTCTAGGGGCGTCTAGATGAACTTC
The DNA here is from genome assembly GCA_024509875.1 of Oreohelix idahoensis. NCBI lineage: Eukaryota > Metazoa > Mollusca > Gastropoda > Stylommatophora > Oreohelicidae > Oreohelix > Oreohelix idahoensis. Next base: position 53,542 of record JAMPIV010001358.1, read on the forward strand.
ATTCCTAATGTCAAGGTGGGTGTCTTCACAACGTGTCCGCTGTAGGTAGTTGATGTCGAACACAGCTCTTGAATCACAAAGATAGTGGCAAAGATTCTTACGTCAGACTGGTCTGGTGCTAAGAACCGTCTTGTAGCTTCAAACCACGAACTTTAACAAAAATAAAAGAGCAAATGCCTCTGTTAAGTACGTTTGTGGGCTGCAAATTAACAGGCGCATTGTCTCACTCTCCACCCACTGTGGTAGATTACGATTAAGTGATTTCATATATCTTTTTCTTTATCTTCATTTTTTTCTTCTACCTTCTCGGTCACCTACGCCTGTAGGAATTTAACCCTCCCATATTCAAACCTCTGTTTTTCTTATAATTTAGCAAGCAGTATATGGCTGTTAGCATTTAATTGCATTCTCTTTGATGCAGGTTAGCGAGCAGACCTGGTCCCGCTCACCTGTAATTATCTTGGCAGCGATCATAAAAATTGCCGTAATGAGATCAGTCAGTGATGGAAAGGGGAGACAAATTGTCTATTACCTTTGCCTGGATTCTTTCGTTGTAAGATGCGAACCGCCATATCAAAGGCTCGCGCTATAATTCATTTACGACCACTTCTGCAAATGGCGAGAGTGAGGCGATAATATATGTAGATTCTATTTCATCTAGATCTTAATATAGACCTGGCTTCGACATTGGTGCGATAAAAGTTGTTTGATTCGCAGAATAAGATAGAATTTATGTAGATTTTCCAAAGGTGCCAACATCTGGCAAGAGTCTGCTAGTTACAACTTTCCCTTTGATTCTTTGTCAGTTTCAGATATATATATATATATATATATATATATATATATATATATATATATATATATATATTTAGATATATATATAGATATAGATATATATATATATATATATATATATATATATATATATATATATATATACATATATCTAGATATATATATATATATATATATATATCACAGAAATCTGACTTCATTCATTCAGACTCCGCAGTTTCTCTTGACATATCTAGCTGCGTTTCTAGATTACTTTATTAAGTAAAATCTCAGTTTGCGTTGGAGAATAGTCTTAAGTAGTCTGTGCGAGATAAAAATATATTGACTAGTATTGTCGAGTGATAGAATTATTAGTTCGAATTATATCTTCACTAGATTGTGTGCAGAGTGATTCGCTAGTTTAACCGTCATTATAATTCTCTAAGTTACTGTGTTACAGTGGATAGCAGAATAAATTTTAATTTTTAGCTAAAACTCATTCAGCTATAAATAAATTTAATTAAATTGCTAGTAACCAGTCAGAGAACATTTTACTAACTAAGTAAATGCACTGATTCATCATGAGTGTTGACGAGATATGTATTTATTTCTAATTCATGATGATTGATTTTTTTTTTCATGACTAGAATTTATTTCACGGGAGTTTTAAACGATAAGACACGCTCTAAGTTTGCGGTTTATAATTTAAGTTAAATGACCGAAGTGAACATATTCTATTTACGCGTAGGATTGTGTATACTATTAGGGTTGAGTATTTATGTTTTTCTCTTCCTTATACAGTATCTGGGTCAAGCCCAAAACCTACCAGCGGTTTCTGTTTATGTATAGCAGAGAATAACTAGACGAAAAGAACTATTTTTCTGAAATTTATATTGTACCTAGCATTGAGTTCCAGAGTGCTTTTCCAATAATCAAAGTTTTACAGTCGGCCCGTGGTGGCGACTAAATCAAATATTTAACATAATCAAACCTGTAACATAACTTGTATAACAACCACTGTATTGAGAAGAAGATAAATCCTAAACAGAGTTATTTACCTGCAACTCGAGGTAACGATCGATTATTTCCAGCTACTGTACCCTTGTGAACATTAGACATCTTAAATTGTAGTGACATTTATCAGCATCCTACGTACCATAGTGAAGCGAGCGTTTCCCAAGATTTGAATTTATTAGCATTGGAGAAGCTGGGGCTTGTTTCGCCTAAACACACCATTGGATGGGCTGTATGTTCCTTAAACAATTGTTCCAGATGTGGTGAGAGTGCCTATTAGGTAAGAACGCAGGTAGCGAGAAAATGCAGGGATGATTAATTCTCTGATTCTATAATCCATATATCCATTGATTGTTTTTCTTCTTAAAGATTACATATGTTATCTATTTCAGAGTAGATTACAGGAAAAACCTCTGTTATTTACGGTAGAGAGAAATCCTAGACCATAGTGTATAAATCTGGGACTCTTTGGGCGAATAACTTCTCATATAACGGGATCTTGGTTCAACAGAGGGGGAAAGGATTACACCTATGGGTCAACTCTGTTATTGATTCCTTAACCTATGTTTATTTGTGTATTGATTTGATAGTCTAAATTTATTTACTGTGTTGTGAAATTCTTTATAATAAATAAAATTTACATAAACTTATTCAAGTGTGTCGGTCAGTGTGGTAAGTTGGGATTATATAAATAGTTATAGGGGACTTAGTGTACTGACTGAGATCAGCTGTGAAGGAATCTGTATCTAATAAGTGTGGTGTGTTACAGATGACCTTAATTTGCTACCACATTTAGACCTCAACCAGACTTATTCTGGAATATTGTGATGACTACGTTGAATGTCTAGGGTTATGATAGTGATGAAGTGTAAGTTCACAACAACCAACAGACAGATAAACACTTTATTAAGATCCACAACACTTTACAACACTATGACAAGCACATACATATAACACTCTAGAAGACTAGCTTAAGTAAGTCAAGTGTTAACTTTTAAATTATGTATTAGTTTCTTTCAAGAATAGATATCCTGATCCAACTACAGAGTGAATCAGGAATCACAATCAAATGTAAACACAATGTTTATGTACAAAATTTATACAAAGGATCTTTGTCCTGACATAATGTTATTACAATATGTGTGTAGGGTTGTGATGTAGTATTATGAGGTAATACTGGCTTTTGAAACTAGGTTGTTGTTTGTCATCACGACTTCATGTGTTTGTTACTGGTGGAAATAATATTGAAGGGATCACAGTTTCTTTTTATTTGTAAAACAATAACTGTCCCTCTTGATTTAGTATTACAGTCAATTTTTGGTGGGTTATACAAGGGTGAGCTGCTCTGGCTGACGAATTCTTAACTTATATGTCGGCGGCAGGAAAACTGTCTCCTCTGCTCGCTTGCTTCTCAGTTATCTTGAAATACACCACTGGTCGATCTCTTGGACAAGGAGTCTGCTGCCAGCCCTCTGGATCCAGCAAAACTCAGACCAGGTGCTGCTCTAATACTTCAGTACCACGGTCCCACAATTCAAGGAAATATACACAAGTACGTTGACTGGCGATGAATTCTGGCACAATTTCGATCTGCCTTATCCCAGGCTTTTATTAGAAAAATATTAGCTTGATCTCAACGCACTTGCTTCTCACAAAATTTATTTTCAAAACTGGCCCTGAACTGACGCTTCTATTTGACTATATCGAACGTTCTAACCAATGAGACCATGTTTACAAGAGCCTTTGAAAAATTTTTACCCATCTTACACGTTGCCATTAACCACAATAATAGTATTTGCAGTTCGACTAATAAGGTTTCGCCTTACATATTACTACAGCCAATCAAATCGTATCTAACTTGTTGGCCTCATTTCCCCTAAAGCAGTGTTTTTCAAACATGCCATTATGAGCAAATATGATCTTGTGCTGTCAGACAACCCCACTATAGTATTTTGGCTATAATTTGTTAACCACTAGACTATTTGCGTAACACATAACATATTCTTTGTCAGCAAGTCCTAAGGTACAAGAATATATAAGTTTAATGGGGCTAAGTGGCTTCGTTCAAAATATGTATTATTCTAGGACAGTCGTGTATTGGTTTTTACCACCCGTTCACTTCTATACCACGGGATGTCTTCTGTACTGTCAGACTAATGTCAGGAGCTTAGACATAAATCAGTAGAATGGCTGGTTTCCCAATAAGATTTTAAACCTGTTTTCAAAACCTAACCACGTATCGTTAGTGTTTTTTATTTACTGTTTATTTGAAAAAATCAGGTCTTCATGCCTTTCGCGTGGGATTGGCGTTCCTCCGTGCATCTCTCTCTCTCTCTCTCTCTTCTAAGCCCGTCTGTCTTTTAGGTTAACGTAGTGTATATAATGACATTAATGCTAGTATTATCTAGGTCATTAAGCAGTGTGCCTATCAAGGTCGTCTAAGAAATACAGTACCAGTTTTATTTTTAGAAACGCATGTATGATGCTGTAGGCTTTTACTATCGTACGTGGAAGCATTACAGTTATGCAGACGAAATAGAAAAAGGGGATCTCTGGTTCAGGCATTATGGCGTTCTACAACACAGGTGTACGCTATTGTGACAGTACTGGTCTTTCACCATTCTTCTTTCTTTTGTATTATTTCGTTCTACTTTACATTTATGTTCTAATTTATATATGTGGATTAGAATTTTTCACCACAGTCAGCTCGTCCAAAAATATCTATATTCCATTGTTATAGTTTTCACGTTTGTACGTCAAACTGTCGTCACGTATATGTGTGTGTCGGTGAGTGGTTGATATATAGTACATCTATATAACTGAGCAATCTATCTGACAAATACTTTCTGTTGTAGAGATAGGCTGAGCGAGAGGATCTCCTTGAGTCTCAGGTACAGAATAACCTAATTTCCACCATATCACTCGTGAAAATCTATTTCTATTACTATCTCCCACTGAGCTATCACCTGTTCTAATTCTATTCAGAATGGATCAACCCAAATCTAAATTCCCCTATCACTAATCTACGACACCCACCAATGTTATCCTCTCTGAATAATTATTCTCCCTGAATATACACAGTATAACTCAGGGAATATGATTAGAAATCACCATTATTCTTCTAGTTACTTTAATATGGAAAATGTGTCTGGACAGCGCGAGGGCAATGGCTTGCCTGAATTACAATTAACAAGGTACATGGGAGCCACGCTGGTGTAATGGCTACAACGTTGTACTGGCGACCAGGTTTTCAAGGTTCAAGCCCGGGCGTCAGCGTTTGAAGGAATATTTACGACCGGGAATTTGATTGAATAACCTGAACGGCTCCTGCACATAAACTCCCTGTGGATGGGAAGGAGCGAAGCTCCTGACCGGGTTGGAAGGAAAGTCCACTAACCCCTCAGCCTCGCAATGACATGTCATTGGGCCAAGAGGGCTGGAAAGCTCGAGTGCCGCTGGTTAGAGAAAAAAAACAAGGTACATATATCTCACAACATGATACTATACACTTTACTCACATATGATGTAATCGTCACTTCTCAATGCTCCATTCGGAGTCTGGGATCACCTCTGCTGTCGGTTTTCTGTACGACTAGCAAGAAGCAATCACCAGCGCTTGCTGTAGTGGTTTATGAATATACTGTTTTCACATGTTGAGGTTACCAGCCTCCTTTGACTGGTATAACCACTTAGCAAGTACAGACATGTCACAATTCACATTTTAAACTATATGTTCACAACTTACCCCAATGGGATATACAATCTCCTGGCACAGTAGAATGGACACAGCAACTTTGATTTGATGCTTCGAACACTCGGTCTGGGGTAGTTTCAGAATCCCTCTTATGACTTGTGTTTTTTTATTGCGTTTCCAGGCTTTATATTTAAAAATGCGGGTTCTCTTTTAAGTTATAAATATGCCCAAATACTTTGATCTGTCATTTTAAATTCTGGAATACTTTGTCCATCCTTCTCTCTGCCTACTGGGAGTTGCTAATTTGGCGTTGCAATGCAGTCTGATTTATATCTCCGATTTTGCTAGATTATATTTCCATTTCTCGGTTCAAGTCCCAGATTGTATTTGTAGACCAACTTGCCAATGAAAGCCAAAGTCTATTCCGGCTCTCAAATTAAACCAATGGTAAGCTCTTTAGAACTATGTGGTTCGGGGTGTTAAATCATTACTATCCCCCGCGTGTTTTAAAATATCAATTTTAAAATTTTAACTCCTAACCTCTTTCAAATATGGCAGTAATACTTCCGATTGTATTTGTACAAACTCACAAACACATCGGTGAACAAATTTCCTGACTAATACTTTCTGTCCATATTGTCTCCTCTGACAGGTTATCTGTAATATTGATACAGAGATGGTCCTGCGGAAACGATTACATATATCACCTGTGTTTACGCGTACACCTCCAAGACGGATTTCTTTCCGTCGTTCAGGCGAGACCAGTTGTGTGTCAACAATGACCGTCTCTATCGAAGGTGACTAGACGACTTAAAGGAGATAAAAGTTTTATCCGCTTACCTGTCTAATTAGCCTCGTAATACTACGATTCACCGGGCGAAACGTAAACATATCTAGGGAGTGGTCAGAGCAAAATTGTAAGTCCATAACATGTGCCAAATAATAGGACGATCGGTGAGGAAAATGAAGAAATGAATTGATACTGCCGGAGAGAACGAAAGTTATGAAAAGTGCACATCTTATTTCGTCACACCCCCTTTTACTGATCACGCCACTGTTCTTCTTTGTACTGATCACGCCACTGTTCTCCTTTGTACTGATCCCGCCACTGTTCTCCCTTGTATGATCACGCCATTGTTCTTTTTTGTACCGATCACCCCACTGTTCTCCCTCTTGTACTGCTCATGCCACTCTTCTCAATAACCTCAAGTCTTATGACTCAACCGATTGTCTGATCCCTCTCTCAGCGCATCCTGAATTCGTACTCAATACTGCTGTTTGGGAAATCGTGGAGAAGAAATTGTGGTTGAAACGTGAGGTTTTCCTGGTGCTTTATCTCATATCCTTAGTTTTTCAGCGTGACTGTCGCGTCACGTCTCACTGAGATCTCCCAGAGCAACTACAGCTAATTCCATTTACAGGTCTTATATCATTATTTGAGCGTCAGATTGGCAGATTGATTCGAGCTCTGACCTTTCGCGGCAAAAGGTACCGGGCTCCAAAAACAGTGTCGTCACGCGCTGGTCTACCCAACTGTAAATGGGTACCTAACTGCTCTTGAGTTAGGGAAGTACAAGACAGCGACGAACGAACTTTATTTTCAAAGGGTTGAGAATTGGGCACACAGACCCGTCTAACATTCTGCCCTTCCTTTCGCTCACCTTTCATACTGAATTCATTTATTCTCATATGCATTTTACATATCAACTTCAAGGAATTCAACGTTGTAAAGTAAAATAATAATATAGCACACTCATATTAACAATAATTACTTATAAGCATGACATAACATACGTTGACAAAGGGAACTAATCACCACCCCACCTCTTGAAGCTGGATCTAGTGTAACGAGGTCTCTAACACTTCACTCCCCACCGGCAGTATCTGCTATGAGACTACCTTTACCTGTTATCGTTTTTTTTCTTTTTTCAATAGTTCCCTCTGTTTTTTAATCTTTTTTTCTCTGTTTGACACAGACAAAGACCTGTGACGGTAATTGAAACATTGTCTTTGTCCTTCGTCCTAATAAAGCGTATATTCCTTACTTATGTTAACCCCAACAAACTTGACCCTAGTAAGACTCTCAGCTGACCTATACTACTTCACCTTTCCGTGTTTTATAATCTTATTGAAGTCCTATAAATTGTCATGTGAAAGCCTGGCATAACGATCATGACCTTTCAGGACGTTTGATCAATATTATATGTTCTCTATTAATCACCAACCAGGCTTCTTAATAACTCAGTGCGCTGCTCTTAATCTTGGAAAGATATCTTGATGGCCACTGAGTCAGCCCCGTAACTGTCAAGAGTTCACATTTGCAGATTTTTCGCTACTGTCTGAAAGAATCAGGCCTTGTTATTCTAATGACGTCATTAACTTAGGACGGAATTTTAATGTTTGCGATTTTATTGATTTTTCTTTTGAGAGGGGGGGGGGGAGGGGGGGGGGGGAATTCAGTAAGGGTAATTCTCTTTTTCTCCTTCTGTGAGTTGAGTATATTCGTTAGTTTGCCAGTATCACAAATCTGATAACATTGCAGGAAGTGCGTATCAGGTCATGAATGAGTGTTTTAGAACCAGTTGAGTTCAGATGATCAGAAGCACTGTTTATGTCCTGAACATGTTTTGGTGCTTCGCTGTTTCACAATTTGTACGAGATTTTTGAACTTTAGTGAACCAACGATGTCATTGTTAAACCTTATCGAAATGAGCAGATTATCAAAGGAGGCGTTACTATTGAGTTCGTTCCGTATTCTTGCCCAGTTCTCTTCGTGCATTGTATTTATTTAGTTCAATAAATAATTGAGGAAACCTTAGCCCTGTGAACAGTAAATAAATAAACATAACAAACAGGTACTAGTTGGATATAAAGGATGACAACAGACAACAGAAAAGAAAATATAAGTGATAGGCTTACCAGGAATCGAACCTAGGTCCAACCAAACGGCGCCATCGCCTTGCTGTGACAGTACATCGTGAAAGGACGCTCAGCCAATTTCGTACCCCAAAAAATGTGCATCATTGGCTGAGGTCATTCTCATGACACCCACACAACTTTGGTCGTAGGTTTGATTCCTTGTATGCCTATCACTTATATTTTTTTTTTCTGTTGTCTTTAAATTGTCTGGGTCGGTCGCCCACGAGTCCTATATACCATAGTTGTGTGGGTGTCATGAGAATGACCTCAGCCAATGATGCACTTTTTTCTGTTAATTACCTTTATTTATTTATTTACTTATTTAGTTCCTACTCCACCCTATTTTTATATAAATAAATAAATTAGCATCGGTAAATAGCAGACACCTGTAAGACAGACAGAAGGATGACACCAGACAACAGAAAATAAATATAAGGACTTGTTTACTGTGAAATCGAACCAGTGACCATCAAAATGACGCCATTGCCTCGCTGCAAGAGTGTAAGTTAAATGACGCCAATCAATCCAAAAAAAAAGTTGGTCATTGGTGTGGTCATTTTTCATGAAAGTATACCCAACTATGGAATATAGGAATCGTGAACGACCCAAACTTTTTTAGACTCAACTCACTAATATAACTTTCATGTTAGCAAGTATAAACCAAATAATGGCCGAAATATGTGTGTCTAGTAATGCATAGAAATGATGAAAAACACATGATAACATATGGTTGGTTTAAGTTATGGATGGGTTAGTTAGTTAGTAGCCCCTTCAGCCATAATTGACACTGTGAATGCGCCCCTGAGGAGACAGCCCTGTCACATAATTATTGAGTCGATCTCTTTTCTTCTCGGGCAGTATTTAGTAACATTTTTGTGTACTAAATCACTCGCAATGTCCGTGGTCGGCCCATTTTTACTTCTCTGCTATCAAGCAGATATTAGCTATTTTCTCATCAATTTTAATCTCCCTTCGGAGATAATTGATCATGTTTGCTTTGCGCATCTCGGCTTTGCTAAGATTAAGACGCAGGTAAAACCAAGATGGGCCCGGTCAATATTCGTATAGTGAACGCGTGTCATGTTTACCTAGGAGTGCCCCGCGATAAATTATCGACCTGTCGGCATGCACTCAGCGGAAACGAATTACATTATCATTTGCTGTACCTTGTTACAAAGATATTACTTTAGATGAAAGTAAAATCTTATGTGTAAACACTGCCGAGAAAGTGATCGGATGTTTTCATTCCATTTTTGGAAGTCATGACCTTTGTATTAATGTACAGAAATTTCCTAGTTACCCCGTCCTACACATGCATGTTTGAAACTATTGGCCGGCACTCGATATGTAAACATAACTACATTTCTGACTGGGGGCTTGGTTTAATAGTAAGCAACACGTGCCAGAAACGAGACGGGCAATATAACCTGACACTTTAGTCGGTTGAAAGCACTGTGAGGGGAGCCGCGCTGGTGTAATGGCTTCGGCGTTGCACTGGCGACCAGGTGTTCATGGTTCAAACCTGGGCGTCGGCGTTTGAAGAAATGTTTACGGCCGGAAATTTGACTGAATAGCCTGAACGGCTCCTGTGATAAACCCTCTGTGGATGGGAAGGAGCAAAGCTCCTGACCGGTTTGGTAGGAAAGTCCTCAGGTTCCCCAGCCTCGCAATGACATGTCATTGGGCCGAAAGGCTGAAAGCCCAAAAGCCGCTGGTTAAGAAAAAAAAAAAAAAAAAGAAAAAAAAAAAAAAAAAAGCACTGTGAAAATTTACTCGCGCCAAGAAGACAACCAGACTTTGCCAGAGTTAAGAATAGCAGCATATTTCATTTATCGGACCGGACTTTGTTTGAGCATTTTGGGGAATTATCTCCCAGAAAAACTCTACCATTATTAGCAAGGTAAACCGGAATCTGAGGAATCCGAAACACGGAGTCAAAGTGGGAACTTATTGCTAAAGTAACAACACCCCAGACCAAGTGTAAGAGGCCTCTGCAAGTGCCTTTATTTCTCTGAGCCAGCGGTCTGTCAGCCTACAGATTGGAGTAAGTTGTACATTTTGAATTCTATATTTTTTATTATTTACATGTGAACTAATACGTATATATTAATATGTGAAACATTGCTAGTGGATGTCCAAGTCATTTGAGGCTGGCAATCTCAGCATATAGAATAGTTTACAAACTTTTCAACCGATGTAAATGTAAACATATTCAAACTATATTGTTAACATTTTCAACTAAAGTTAAATATAAAACTATTCATTTTAAATGTAAAGATAGTTTTTCGCCCACTGGGATTAAGATTCTCAGAGAGGGTAAAAGTTTTGAAATAGATGGGATGGTAGAATGAAAAGAGGGGGGCACATAAGTATGTGTCGGGAAACTCAATACTCAGAGTGTATTTGTTTCTCTTCTTTTGTAATACTAGTTGGTGGTACCAGTTGAGGGTGCTATCTCTGGAACAAGTGAGGGTATAAGTGGCCTGAAGTCGTCACTAGATACCATCATCAGACGGGTCTTAGATATGCGGGACCAGCTTTGCAGTTACTCCGTGATTCTACTTGGAGCGTGCTGCAACTTTTAAATCTTGACCAGTGATTCGAGAGCTCCAGTCATCTATCTGCAAAGACCCAAACATCAGCGGAAGCAGAAATAACTGTTGGCAGCTAAGTAAAACTTAAAAGCTGACATGTGAACTGTCCATTTTCGAAAACTATAACATCACACTGTGATGAATACTTTTTTCTAAACAGTTATTCATTTGTTTTAAACTGTTAAACTTAACTGATTATTAAATTTGTTACTTGTATATAGACAAACCTAAAGTTGATTTTATCATTTTGAATGTACCTCGTACTACAACCGTATGTCTCAGACCATTTCTTAAATACACTCAAACAGAGCTATATAATAATAAGAGGAAATTCGCTGATTTAACTCAGCTGGGGGCTTGTACGAGTTAAAATTATATTAACTTGCTCAGCCAATGCAGCATTGTTCTCGCTTTTCTGAATATCTTGTGAAATCTACCTGGAGGTAGAAGCATCATTTTCCTTTTATCTACAACCGTGCCAAGAGTAATCTTGTGCGAAGGTAGACACCTTTGAAGAATCACATCTGTTTCTCTTGAGTTTTGGTCACTGTTGGACCACTACTGTAGAGCTAAGGGGAGGCAACCCGTGACAAACCCTCAGCTGTTCTCTGGGTGTTCCTTTCGGCGTGTTCTTTTCTCTTCTGCTTGTTGTGAGAGCATATTTTCGCCTAATCTGAGGTGGTGCCGTAGGGAGCATCGCCGCTTGGTGCGATTGGCAGCTTCATCCTCCCAGGTTACTGGATTTATATCCAGTGCTTTCATGTTTCTCTTCGTGTTACGAACGGGTGAACATAAATAAATAACGAATCAAACCTGAGGGCTGTGAGCAGGCTATTTATTACAAGATGTTTGATAACAAGATTCGTATATGACGTGGCAGCTCACATGAAACATCATGTTTGTCTTAAGGTCACAATCAATCAAAATATCAATCTTTGGAATCGGCGTCACCATTGATTAAACATGTTGTCTTTATTTTATTTTATTTTTTTTGTCTGCAAAATGCTGAGCGGGCAGGAGAAATATGGGAGTTACCATTGGAGTGGTGCGAAGAACAGAACGATCTAGAGAAAATAATAAAGTATAATATTTGATTTTTTACTTACCTACTCTTTCTAAGTATTTCTCTGTGCTCATTTCTTTGTACTCTTACTTAAATAATTAAAATACATTTTTTTTTCTTTCTCCGTAACTCTAATTTTCTCACTACACTATCCAATCTGGCAGCTCTCGCTTCTCGCCCCCCCCCCCCCTCCCCCGCTTCACCCTCGATAATGGAATTGTTTACTATCTACTGCCAGGCAGACCAAAACATAATTTAGATAAACGACTCATTCTCATTCATACATCTTAGATTTAGTCATTGAGATTAATAATTTGTTACGAAAAATAATAAATATTATTAAATATAATATTATTTTTACAAGCTATTGTGTCAGTAACTTGCTATCTGTTACCATGAGTGGAGCTGGGAGCTGTGAGCTGTGATTTATTACCTTATAGTTCCCAATGGACCACAGACCTTCAGTAAATACACGTCAGAACTTCTTGTCTTGTTCTTTCCGTTCAGCGTCTTGTCTTGTCTTCTTTATTCCCTTCTTTTCTGTATCTTTTTTTTTTAAATAGGCGTTTTGCCTCGTTTTGGCAACCCAGTCACAAGGTCCGTTGGTTGTATTAGGACGCATGTGCAAATATAAAAGATCTAGTGGTGTATTGTAATTTGTCTTCCGTATCTAATTTCCTTCATCATGTGTGTGGGTGGGTTTTTTTTAAAAGGGGGGGGGGGAGTCTGGGGAGCTGTAAGCAGAGTCGGCTCTTGTGTCGTGTGGGCGCCAACATGGGGAAGGTGCCGAATTGCATTAACAATAATTAAAACTTCTAAATTCTTTTAAAACAAACCAGAAAGATAAAACATAAAATTTCTCAGTAAATAATTATTTACTTATATGAATGTGTGCGCCACCACTTTGAAAACTCCATAGGGCCAGCAGGTCTGGTTATAAGAGCCATGAAATATGTTCGGTCACTATAGCAGTAATTTCCAGTTGACAAGTAGCGACACACGAATGTGCCATCAAGAACGATTGGGCGTGTCTCAACATTTGTGTTTCTTAATTCTGTTTTTCACGCAATGCAGTATCCTATATCCTATTATATAAAATCCCAGCTTTTTCTGTCAGTGCGTAACGCTAAGGGATGCAACTTTGGTTGAAAGTTAGACATTAATTGTATTGTTTCCCTTATTTAGGTACTCTCCCGAAAATAGTAACACTTACCAAAGAAGAATGCGCTTATGCGCAAATGACTGTGTGCACAAAAATATTTATAGAATGTGGGATACCGACACGGGAACATTGGGATCCTCGCTGCTGCTACGTAGTTCGTGTACTGTGGTGATGCCCAGTGGGGTTTTTTTTTTAATACTTTTGAATAGGTAAAATTGCCATTAGGTATTTAAAGCTGCTGGAGTTGACGAAATTTCAGGGGAAATGATTAAAGCAGTTAATGACAACAACCTCTTGAGAATTTTAGATATTATAAATGAAGTATGGAGAGAAGAACAACCACCACAACAATGGAAAGACAGTATTATTGTAAAGTTACCGAAGAAAGGTGATCTATTAGACTGTAATAACTGGCGTGGTATATCTCTATTATCAGTACCTGGAAAATTATTATGTTGCATGATGTTAGAAAGACTTAAATTGCATGCTGACGAAAAGATCAGAGAAGAACAAGCGGGGTTCAGGCCGAAACGATCATGTATTGATCAAATATTCACACTAAGAACAATTATAGAAGAATCAGTGGAAAGGCAATCGCCACTTATTATCACCTTCGTCGATTTTCAAAAAGCCTTTGATAGTCTACACCGCCCATCATTGTGGAAGATACTTACAATCTATGGTTTTCCAACAAAATATGTGAATATAATCAAAGCGCTATATGACAATGCAAGATGTTGTGTTAGAACAAATAAAGGGAATACAGAATGGTTTACAGTAGAAACAGGGGTGAAACAAGGCTGTATTATGTCACCACTAATTTTTGGAATAGCTATTGATTGGGTTATGAGAAACTATACCCACAATGAACAATTGGGTATAAAATGGACAAATGGAAAATTCCTGGGGGACCTGGATTTCGCAGATGATGTAGCATTCTTAAGTTCAACACCAGACAATCCCAAGAAGCAATAAATAATTTGTGTCATCTCTCGGTTAAAATTGGTCTCCAAATAAATGCCTCTAAAACTAAAGCTATGAACTTTTCTAACGAGACCTTTGATATCATCTTGAACGGGGAAAAACTACAGAAAGTTGAAAGTTTCAATTATTTAGGCAGTAAAATGACTCAGGGATGGTGACACAACAAGAGAAATCCATACTAGAATTGCTTTGGCAGCTAGCGCCTTCAATAGATTATCTAACATTTGGAAATTACGATCATTGAATATACATACCAAGCTTCGTCTGTTTAATTCAAATGTTATCTCAGTGTTAACATACGGCTGTGAGAGTTGGAAAATAACAAAATCATTGGAGAAACAAGCTGAATACATTCGAGAACAAATGTCTTAGAAAACTCATGAACATCAGTTGGAAAGAATTCAAGACTAATCGACAAATAAGAGAAGACTCTAGGCAGAAATATGTCTCCGACTATATAAGGAAAAGACGATGGTCATATATCGGTCACCAACCCCCCCCCCCGGTCATGTCCTACGAATGCAAAACAACAGAATACCACTACAGGCGCTCACTTGGGTTCCTGAGGGTAAGCGGAAAAAAGGAAAGACCAAAAGAAACACTCAGAAAGAACAATAATAAGAGAAGGAAGAACGTTGGGCCTAAATAATGTGCAAGAGCTAAGAGGAGTGGCGTCACAACGAACAACCTGGAGAGCACTGGTTTCTGCCTTATGCGCCGTGTTTGGCGCTTAAAGAATTTATTATTATTATTATTATTATTATTGCCGCTTTTTAATTTAATTCCCTTCTTATGACGAAGATTTATTTGTGAAAGAAAATTTATTCTGAAGATCTGTTTGCGGAACAAAGTATTTTGAAGATCTGTCATTGCAAGAAAATACTGTTAATGCCAGAAAATAATATGAATATCTGATAATTTAATAAATATGTTGTGAGGATTTGTGAGTGCAAGAAAATATTGCGAATTTCATTTAACGAAAGGAAATCTTTTGAAGGTCTGCGCATGCCAGAAAATACAGTTCATATTGTGTTCACGCAACAAAATGTTGTGAAAATCCATTACCGCAAGAAAGTATTGTGAATATCAGTGAAGGCAATACAATACTGCACAGCTACTAAATACCACAGGCCCAAACAATGTGAATAAAAATATAGCCTAAGACAGTTTTATACAAGATTTTGAAAAATAATATTATTTTTATTTTTTTGTTCAAATACAATCTATCGCGGAACCCTTAGCAACCTCTCGCGGAACTCCGGCTGAGAAACGCTGTCATAACCCCTCGGGAAATACACTGGGAAACGATGATATATTTTACTGTAATCGTTTTTCTCGCTCATAATTTTCAAATGTTACGTTCCGTTTCTTTTCCCGCCCTACATCACATATTCTAGACACGTCATTGTCAGTTTATCTCGAATTTGTTTTGTTTTTTTTAAATTTCTTACCGAAAAAGTTGTACAAGTATTTAAATGTGATAAATAATGTAGTTATCAAAAAGCCAGTATAGTGACTTGCCAACTGTCACCACTAATCAAACGTCAGAGTATTACAAGGTAAGTATGGAAATAAACGGCAGCTGATAAATAGCATATTCTTACCAACTATTTGCTATCAGTGTCGAAGATGGCCACTAACCAAAGCACGGGAGAGTAAAATCACATCCTCTGTGATGAGATTAGAAAAGACATTAATGTTACTCGGAAAGATAGAAAGACATTAATGTTACCCGGAAAGATAGAAAGACATTAATGTTACCCGGAAAGATAGAAAGACATTAATGTTACCCGGAAAGATAGAATGAGAAATGACGACAGGAGAAAAACTTTAGGAATTACATCCTGCATCAAGTATATAGAGAGACAGAAAATTAAGAGGTTTTGAGCATCTCATGAGAATGGAGCCAGGTTAATAACCACTACTCACCTACAAGTCGGCGTCTGTGGCCTAATGGATATGAACGCAGTTTCATAATCCAGATATATCAGGTTCGAAACCTGCTGCAGGCGGTTTGGTAGCAGATCGCTTTGTGTGGATTTTTAACAATGGTATAAGCGCCGTACCGTTCAGAAAGCAATGGCAAACTACTGAATGTAAAAAATTGCCTAGAAAAATCACAAACAGCCAATAAAAGCTGGGGTTGATTGCCACGTCCTGTAAAGGATAAGCACCTAACTTTTTAACTCACCTACAACACTAGAAGATCTGGGTTCAGAGCACAGGGAAGACCAAGAGGCAGATGGATAGATAAC
>JAMPIV010001358.1:72500-131912 GCA_024509875.1 Oreohelix idahoensis
AATTACAACTGATGATTCTGTATGGGAGGTGGTTTGGCCATGTCTGCAGAATGGGAGAAAATCGGCTACCACGACAAGTATGGAAAACTAAGAGCCAGGGATCCAGACCTCCAGGACGGCCCAGAGTCCGCTGGGAGGTCAATGTTAGACAAAGGACCGAGGACTAGAATGGAACCAGACCAGGAGGAAGACAACCCATATGGCTCGTATGGCGCTCTCTCTCTCTCTCTCTCTCTCTCTCTCTCTCTCTTTCTTCCAAACCTCTACACCTCACGGTAGAAGAGGAACGACTAAGTAAGTAAGATTTTGTATGGGGTAGGTTGAGTGACTGGACAGAGGATTGTGTGTGTTTGTGTAAGGACGGGATTTGGCATGATGATTTCGTGTGTGTATAGGTATGTGTAGGGACGTGATTGGGACTAATGCTTGTGTGTGAACGTGAGGCATAATTACAACTCATTATTTTGTATATGTAAGTGAGGAGCGTAATTGGTAATGCTAATTTCTGTCTATATATGAGAGAAATAGTTACAGTAACGGTTTTGTATGCGTGTGTGATGGTCTTAATTAGGACTGATGCTTGTGTACGTATATATTTATACGATTATGTATGTGTATATATTTGCGCGTTTTTACATCTGATGATTGTGTATGTGTGTAAATGTGTGTATGAGAAGCGTAGTGGTGAATTTGTATGCCTTTTTATGTATATAAAGGGCCTAATTTTGTACGTATGTGTGGCCGAGTGTACAGCAGGAAAATGTTTTAATGTCCAGTCTGGAAGATCGAGACACGAAAGCATTTATTTTTTATTTTTAGTTTAATGATGAACTATATCCCGTTCAACCTCCGATGGGTTATAATTAGGCTATATAGTGTTTTCAATTCCAAATAAGATGAGTAACTGCCGATATAGGGAAGTGGCATCACATCTAGTTCAAATTTACAACCAAAATAACACATTTTTCTTTTCTCTTATACTTCAGAACATAATCTGGGCGGAGTTAGCCTCCTAATTAAATAATCTTTGGTTTTGCAGATTAGAACTGAATACATCATGATTTCTTTTTTGTTTGTTTGGTTTTTTTTATATTCATTTCTACCACCTCGAATGTTTGTTTCCAATATGCTTTACGATCGACTTGCAAAGCGCCATTTAGTGTAACCGATTTCTTTCCCATTGAGATACTAACGCACAAGTCACTAGTCAAGCGTTTCTCTTTTCTCCCCCTTTTTTAAACACTCCATTAATCAATCAATCAGTCAATACCCTTCAGCTCCCAATGATCAAAGGCCTTTAACAAACACATACTAAGTACTCCCGTTCTGTGGCATCAGCTCAAGGTCTTGTGTACTTCATCATTTGTACTTCTGTCTCTACCTCCCTTCTTCATGTAGTCTTCGGTCTGACTCTGCTTCTCTTGCGCTGGGGACTCCAAAACACGGACTGCCTGGTAATGGTATCAAACAGTGTTTTCCAATGCTATTATCCGGTTTCCTCAATGAGTGTCCTATTCAACGCCTGAGTGATCTCTTCACCTTCACTGGTATTTGCCAAGTTTCTTCCATTATTTCCACATTGGTGATCTTTTCATACCATGTCAACCCTTATTTTCTGCTCAATCACTCATCAGCCATACAGTAGGACTGCTACAATATCAGAGTGGATTTTTTTTGGGGGGTACATGGTTATTGATATAGTGTCTTCTTCATCCCCTTCATGCCTGTCTCCAGTTCTCTTTTCCATGTGTTCTTTGGTGTTCCTGTACCT
The DNA here is from genome assembly GCA_024509875.1 of Oreohelix idahoensis. Taxonomy (NCBI): domain Eukaryota; kingdom Metazoa; phylum Mollusca; class Gastropoda; order Stylommatophora; family Oreohelicidae; genus Oreohelix; species Oreohelix idahoensis. The sequence continues at coordinate 74,272 of JAMPIV010001358.1, forward strand.
CAATTATCCTGGGGATTCTAGAACAAGGATTGTCTGGTAATGCTATCAAAACGTTTCCTCAGTGTGAGTCCAATCCACCGCCAGCGCCTTCTTCTCGTTCCTTGTTTCACTGATACTCGTCGGGTTCTTTATACTAGCACCACGTTCGTGACCGTGTCGTATGATTTCAATCCTTCTGTTCTACGAAATCTTCCATTTATGAAAGTCTGTAAGTTCTTGGTCTTCTCTACTAAAACTAAACTTAAATATTTATGTAATACAGTATATTTCAAGTTCGTATTCAGGTATTCTGTTGTACAAACCTGACATGGTATAAAATTCTTCTATCGCCAGAGATATCAGGAAAACAGCACCCTGTCTTCGTGTATAAATGAGCTGCAGACGTTAGAATATGGAGAAGTACGCTACAATCTTAAACTCCAAGCATGCAACGGCCTATTCATGGCTTTGGAACACGTCTCAGAGGCCGTGGAGATTACCAGTAGTGATCACGAATTTCAGGTAGGTGTGAATTGTGCTACCTCTAACCTAAATATCATCATCATCATGCAACTAAGCATCATCATCTCAGTCATAATTATCATTGTTTTCAGCGCCTTCCAGCTTGCAACCTATCCTGACTCATAGTCTTTACACCCAACCAGGATCGCAAGTTTGTAAGTATGCAGGTGGCGCCAAGAGAGCCACGCTGTAGCATTAGACTGTTTTAGAAACACGATTATAGACGTTAAGCTCCAATGTTTTGTGCATACTTATCCAGAATATAGAATTATCATGCTTCTGGGAAAATCGATAATCCTAGTTCGTAAGCTTCATACTGGTGTGCTGTTTTTTTTTTTTCTAAAGAATTTTTAGCTCCTGGATTTGAAAAAAAAAAAAATTGTTTCCACATATACTTCAGTATCTTCTTAGCAAATACAACATCGGTAATACAAACAAACATATATTTTAACAGAAGTTCTCCCAGTATAATTAGAAGCAACAATTATCAACTCCAACAGCAACATCCTTCATGTTATATATTTTGTAATAAAAATAGACCGTCTGATTGACAGAAAGCGCTGATCTCTCGCGACAAAAGTGCTGGTTTCGATTCACGGTATCGTCACGCTCAAGCCTACCTAGCTGTAAATGGGTACCTGACATTGCTGTTGAGTTAGGGATGGAAAAGGCCGCGAAGAAAGGAACTGGTCACCCCACCTCTCGATGCTGGATCTATTATAGCGGAGCCTCTAACACTTCACTACCCTACGGCAGTATCTGATAAGGGGCTACCTTTATCTTTTGTTTAATAACAAAAACATATATGTGGGGTTGGAGAACAACTGTGACCGTTGGGGTCGACAGAGTGTAGTCTCAGCTACACGTGATCGATATAACTAGTTCGTCTTTCACTCCTTAAGTTAATGCACTGGCATATCACTTCTTAAGACTTCATAATACGATGAGTAAGGACGTACGTTTTACACTAAATGTCTTTTCAATATTTTATTTGGGTACCTCCCAGTGGTAGAACATATGTACAAATTGGTGAAATCGTTGAAGAACAATAAATATGTAGACGTCATATTTCTCATGTACGGAACAGTACATTTCTTTCTTTCTGTCTATTCTTCTAACGCGGGGTATCCTGGTTCTTCTTCTTTGATCCTTAGCCGCCGACCGTCAAAGCAGTCAGTGGCCATCACGCCTGGTGAAGTCTTGTAGGGCAACAACAAATTGATTCCACTTTGCTCGGTCGGTGACCATCCTTCGTACAGTGCCCCAACTCTGGTTCATTCTTTGCATCTCAGCCTCCGCTGTCCTCCGCCAAGTTGTTTTTGGTCGGCCTCTCTTTCGTTTTCCTTCAGGGGTCCATAACATAGCTGTTCTTGTGATGGCATTGGGGTCTCTTCTGGGGACATGGCCAACCAAGCTCCAGCGTCTGCCAGCTATGATGGTGTGCATGTCCTTTTGCTTGCTCCGAGTAAACAGATCTTGGTTGGTGATGGTATTCGTCCAAAAGATTCGGAGAATTTTTCTTAGGCATGTTGTGTGAAAAGAGGATAATTTCGACATTTCCTTCTCTGTAACTCTCCAGCATTCCGCACCACAGAGAAGCACAGAAAGCACACAGCTCTAATATAATCTTAATTTTGTGCTTGTGCTTTAGTGAGAGGACTTCTAGATGTTGTTTAGACTAAAAAAGGCTGTTCTTGCTTTGTTCATTCTAATGTTGATGCCTTTGCTTGCTCCGCCGTCTGGTGCTACTATGCATTCTAGGTATGTGAAGGTGTCTGTCTGTTCCAGTTGCTGATTCCTTACCATGGGCTCAGGGTTGCTCACATTGAGCGTCATGACCTCTCTGTCTTCTTTAGATTGATGCTGGCTATACTTATTAGGTCCATCCGTTTTTTCCTGGATGTGTTGATGTGAATGTGCTAGTAGTGCAATGTCATCTGCATATTTCAGATCTTCCAATGTAGAAAATGTAGTCCATCTTATTCCTCTTGGACTGCCCTCGGTTGTCTGGCGCATCACCCAGTCTATGACTGTTAAAAATAGAGTGGTTGATAAGGGGCATCCCTGTCGTACTCCTGTCTTCACCTCACCTCTGCCCAACGCTACACGTAAAGTTGGCATAGAGGCTTTTTATGATTGACACTATGCAGCTTGGAATTCCATAAGCCCTCAGTATTTTCCATAAACTGTCCCTATGTATACTGTCAAAAGCCTTTTCAAAATCAACGAAATTAATGTACAGCTGTCTATGCCATTCTGAGCACTGCTCTATAATGTTCCTGAGGGTAAATATATGATCTACACATCTTCTGTTCTTTCTAAATCCTGCTTGTTCTTTCCTCAGTTTGTGGTCTACTGCTTTTGAAATTCTCTGTCTAATTATACTGCCTAGTATTTTGCTGGGAGATGAGTTATTCCTCTCCAATTATTGCAGTCTTCAAGATCTCCCTTCTTGGGCAATTTGACAATTATTCCTTTGTTCCACTCCGTTGGTGTTGTCCCTGTTTTCCAGACTTGTGCAAATAGTGGTTCTAATAGTTCTGCTGCTAGCTCATGGTCTGTCTAAAATAGCTCTGCATTTAAGTTATCATGGCCAGGAGCTTTTCCATTCTTTAACCCTTTGATTGCTGTGATGATTTCTTCTTTTTGTAAAATGTCTGTATTAATATTTTCAGCTTCAGGAACATTCAATTGTCTCTCTGGTGGTTTCTTGTTCAGAGTTTCTCTGAAATGCTCTGCCCATCTTGTTTCCTGTCCCTTTGCTGTCGTGATGAGATTTCCTTGCTTATCTCTTACTAATGTAGTATTGTTTGCACCTCGTTTTCCGCTATGATTTTAGTTATTTTGAATACTATGCTTTGTTCATTTTTCAGTGCTGCCTCTTCTGCCTGTCTTGCAAGATCGTCTAGGAAATTCCTTTTGTTGGCTCGGGTTTGGCATTTAACTTCCTTGTCCAGCTGACTGTACTGTTCGCTATATAGTTGCTTTAACCTGGGGGACTTCGCTTCTATTTTCTTTCTTTTCATTTCCTTTCTCATCGTTATGGTGTTTTATGTTTCTGGTGTTATCCAGTCTTGCTTCTTCCTTTCCTGGAATCCCAAGCATGATTTGCTGCTTTCCTTATATATTGTTGAAATGGTGGTGAATTTCTGGTCTATATCATCAGTCAATGTCGTTGCTGAAATTTTGCAAATTGATATCGCTTCTTTATATCACCTCGCTAAAAGCTTGAACAAAAGAAACTGTAAGGAACTGGTCTATGGAAGTCATAATGAAATCTGAATTCAAATCACACTTTCTGTGTATTAGATCGCCTTGAAAATGTTGTCAGCTGATTTCCTGAAGAATTGAAAGATAATGCAAAAATGGAAACATGAATAAAAGGTCTAAGCTTTGAGTTGGAAAAATTGAAATTGTTCATCATACTTTTAAGATTAGTTACCACAAAGTATGAAAGAGTGAAGCACTTCCCACAGTTTTCAGGCTTGATTTTAGGGTATAGCTTATAGAGGTTGTCTCTAGGACCTTGTCTACAAATTAGCATTCATTGTGCTTTACTTTCTCCACATAGGGTCAATAGCGTAGGTTAATCAGAATCAGCAAGTTATCTTCAAAATGGATGCCAAATTTCATAAATGGCTATGTGAAGTTTATTTTAATACTGAGGACGTTAGATATTCTTCCTTGACTTAAAACCTAGATAGGTCAGACTGTCCTTGGTCTGATTGGGGACCAAGACCCATTGTTTTTCGGGGAGAATCTTCGAAGTAACTGCTATGGGCAGTTTTCCCCAGTGAATCTCTGTATCGAATCGACGTTCTGTTTCTCTGACCACAGCAATTCACTTTGTACCATGGTTCTGTGAGGATTACAAATATTACTTCCAGGAATAGATTTAGAAATGCTGTTAAAAACTTAAACACAAAATACTCTAATTTACGCATTCTTTTGTGTATTAGGTTTGCAGCAACATGTAAAAGGATCCGAAACTTCAGACAAGATAGACACTTAGATTACTGGACTCTTTCCGAGAATCATGTAACTAGATCCTTATCGCTACGTTTGGTGAACAGCAGTTCACGGATCCGCCATTTCAGAACTTATATATTTGTGCTCGAGGTAGCCATCCAAGAGTGTTAGTCTTATATTGTCCAGAAATCCAGTGACGAAGATATATTGTGGGAGCCGCAGATTGGCGGAACTTCTATCTACAATAAGTATTACGCTCAAAGGGGTAAGATACAGTCCAACCCAAGATTGGGGGTTGATGATAACCTACTTTTAATAAGCAGAAGTACACGGCCGACGTCAAAACGAGGCCTGTGCATTGCACTCCGGCTATTNTACTACAGCCTNATATGTGCAATTGGCAGGGAGTGCCAAGTTGCACCTGTGTGTCAAGGTAACTAAGGCATCTGACGCGTTTAGTCAGAGACGCCAAGGGCGACGCTACGAACTGTCATTATTGAAGAACTTTGCTATTGACCATGCACGTCTATTCTGATGTTTACCTTTTTGAATGCCAAATGTATACCTATCGATGTCAGGTCAGCATGACCTTGTTACACTGACTGTTCCTGTTGATATTATGTGTGTTCCCGTCAATAAATGTCTTGAAACATGCCTGCAGTGTCAAAGCATCCTTGATTACTGCATGTGAGAGTATGGGTTGCAGGATCTACATCTATACGAGCCTAAACACATTCGCGTCTTCATTCGCACCCACACTCAATTCATCATACGCTCGCACTACACATCTAACAACATGTATACTGTCTTGGGCCAGTGATCACCTCAACAAAGAAAAAAAGACAGTTACAGGGGTCCTTCAATTTGCTGATGTCAAACCTTTTCTGTGTAGTTACAGTTGGTCCAGCCGTTCTTAGTTTCACTTTCAGTTTTGCTACTACTAAATGGTGATCACTTCCCACATCCGCACCTCTTCTTACCTTCACATCTTGTAAAGCATGTCTCCATCTACCGTTAATCATAATGTAATCTATCTGGTTTCTGTCCCGACCATTTTGTGATTCCCATGTTAATTTGTGAATTTCTTTGTGTGGGAAAAGTGTTCCTCTAATGACCAGGTTGTTAATGCTACAGAAACCTATTAATGTATCCCCATTTTCGTTTGCTGTTCCGCTGCTGCATTTCCTCATTATTCTTTCATTATATGTATTTTGTGTTCCAACTTTCGCATTGAGGTCTCCCATTACTACGATAAGATCATATCTAGGTGTGTCTTCCATTTCTTTCTGCAGTTGTTGATAGAATTCATCCTTGACCTCATCATCGCTGTCATTCGTTGGTGCGTATCATTGTATTATTGTAGTGTTGGTGAATCTCCCTCTCAATCTTATTGGTCCGTTGTTGATGGGTTTCCATTCCAGTAATGTCCTTTCTATTCCTTTCTGTAGAATAATGGCTACACTTTCATTGTGCTGTCCATCCTCTCTTCCAGAGTAAAGTACTGTTTCTCATGTTGTTGTTTTAACTTTTCCTGCCCCTGTCCATCTGCTCTCGCTTATCCCTAGAATGTGTAATCTATAGTGTCTAATTTCTGCTGTGACCTGTTTTAGTTTACCCGTCTCGTTCATTGTCCCGACATTCAAAAATCCTATTCTTGTTTCATGTTTTGCGGTCAGGATGTCCGTTTCCGTGTCAGTGGCTTCCTTTCGGCTTTCACCACTGACAGTCATACGAGCCTCAGACTCTGGATGTCCGTCCCGCAGCAAAGTTTGTTCATTTGTTGTCGTTTTCGTAACTTCATTTCTTTTTACATAGACAGGGGTGTCAGCCCTATGCTAAAACCTCCAACCTGGAGGACCAGGGTGTCTGCTTTAGTCTGACTCCTGCCCGCGCAAACCTGTCCAGCTTGGTAGAATCTTCCAGCATCCTGGTTCCAGACTCTTATATTTCTCTCTCTCTGTTCTGTTTTGACTATTACTTTACGTTGCTCTTGTCTATTGTCTATCTTTCGCTACTTCATTGAAATGTCAAGTAATCTTGTTGATGCTTGAAAGTATCTTTTTTGTAAAGACCGGACAACCCCGGGGATCTCGCTTTAGTTTTCAAGACTGCTATTTCAACCGAACTGATCTAACTAACAAGGTCCAAAGTTCTTAAGTCGAGAGACACGTACCTTTTATTTAGTAGATCTCTCCATCCACTGAAATACACACACTATAATTCTCACTGAAGAACTCTGCTTTTAACACTATCATCTCTTGAGTTCTGTTGTTTCGTGTTTTCTTTGATTTTTCTGTTCCCAGAGATTGCTTAGACATAAGCACATTTCAAAGCATTCCACAATATATGAGGGAAAAAAAACTCCTCAGCTGAGTTTTCTCACTCTGGTCCTTCCATAATGAAGGCCAGACTTGAACTGCCCAATCGCACACTTCGTTGTGCTTTTCCTACTTCTTACGTGAAAACGTGAAGCTCATGTTTAATTCTTCCTGAATAGACCTCACCTAGTCTCACGGACTCGATATACCTAGTGCCCTCTCTACCTGTCCAAAAACAAGAAGGGGAACAACTCTTTTCCCTACTATAATACTAATTGTGATTATTTCCTTCTACCACACTCCTTCCAACCTTTTAAGCCCCTTTGTGAAATCCGGTCACACAACTAATACATCTCGAATTTCAAGGTAGATGGTCACTACGAATAGGATATACCTTAAAAAAAAAAAACAGTTAAGCAGGTTAACTAGATATGTCCTTGACCGGAATGTACAGGGGAGCAGAAAAGTCGGGAGACAACGGACAACATGCAGAGGAGCGATAGAAGAAGCCAAGTACGCGGGGATCTTGTGCGTGGAACTGAAAATCGTTATTGTAGCGAAAGGGTTTTTATAAGTATGATGATAGTGTTGGAGAAGAAATAGAATAAGGTTTCCCTCCAGAAAGCGTGAGGTCCCAGTGACAGAGATGTACAGTGGTATCACTCGATAGTCACGGCTGTGAAAGTATCTGGAACTGAAATAGAACAGTCAGAACTTACTGCGCCACCCTGCTGTGTGACCACAAGTGATAACAATTCAACAAAACTCCACTTCCTCACATAAGTCACTGGAATGAGTTCTATATTACTCATCTTTTGGAAAACAACAATGTCCATTTAGGTTGTGACACACTCCCTTGTAGCTGACAGTCTTGTCCGTTAGCTTGCCCAATAACTGAGGGGGACTAAGGTCTGTTAAAGCTTCAACCACTGTGCTCCTTTGGAGTATAGGCAGCGGGATTGAATAGCTTCAGCTCAAAGACTCAAATATGAACCTGGAACAAGGAGTAATATGTGGCTATTCTGGGATATGGAGCACACATATTTCCTATTGTACATGAGGCGAGGATGTTTCAGTGTATGTATATTGGATGAATGATACATGGTTCAGTGTAGTCAGATATAGTATGATAAGACAAGTGCCTACTTGTGGAACATTTTTCAAATAATACATAAATAAATCAAATATTATGATTAAATGGGTATGATGCGACCTTTGCCTTCCACCTATACATGCCAAGTCAATGATGTACTTGCTGGTCGGTTATAATATCCCAGACAAGTACTAGCATGGTTATTGTGGCGAGAGGTTTTGTTTGGCTCTTGGATCAGTATAGTACTGACAATTACAGAAATAGAATTTCTGCAGAAAATGGTGAAGTCCCAGTGTCTGAGAGGACTACTGGTATCACAAATTAGTTACGGCTGTGAATGTTCTGATCTCGAAACAATAGTAGAGAGGAGACCGACATAAAGCGCCACCTCCGCTGTGTAACTAACTGTGATATTAAAAAACCAAGGAAACAGATTTTACTTAACACTGATAAAATTGACAAGTCGTTCAAATACAATTTCCTTCTTATTTATTTAGTATATACACTATCTACTCTTGTGCTGAAGGGTGAATGTTGAAAAATGGAATGTAATGGAATTGTAAGTTTACATGTGATTTACAAATATTTATTTTATATATATAAATATTTTACAACAAGTTTTCCAATTATAGGAACAAAAAAATTATATCAGCTGTGCTGTTAATTAAGGATATAACACTTATCAGCTATGCTGTTAATTTTGTCTCTTGCTATGCTAATTTCACTTTCTCATCACTGACAGTTTCTATGCTCACAATGCCGACAGAAATGGTACTACGGGGTACTCATCTCTTAAAACGTTCTGTTCTCCTTAGTTTGGGTCACACAACTCCTGCTGAGGCTCGTTACTTTAGCCCACCCAAGACTGAGGGGGACTAAAGATGTAGCTTCTGTACAATCTCTATGCTCCTGCGAAGTTCCAGGCAGCGGGATTGACTCGAACATACGACCTCAGGTTTTTAGGACACAAATGAAACCCTCCAAGATTTAAAAAAAAAGGCCATTTTGACTCGACTAGTGAAGTAGGTTGCAGGTCGATGCCCTCAGGTAAGCAACAAATCAAGGTGACAGCTTCTTCCTCTTCAGTCAGTATCTCTGGCGTCAAGTTCGGGGTTGCGTGGTTAGCATAAAATCCGCCCGATTATATAGGCAGGTAAATACTTAAGGAAAGCTTTCGGTTGGTTCCTGGCAGAGCAAGTTGATTGGTTTCCTCCGGTTTCGTCTTTTGCTCATACCGCCTAATTTTATTCAGTTTTTCGCCGCCATCTTGCGTGAACTGCGTGAACAGTATAATTTATTCTGTCTCAGAGACTGGTGAACGGTGATCGTTGATTGGTTGAAGCAAATCTGTATTTCGACATAGTGATTAACCAAGTAGTGGCTTACACTCGTTTCACGACAGTTATATAGTCCTGACAAGGACTGGTTAGGTTAGCCCTGACAAGGACTGGTTAGGTTATATGGTTGGTTTCCATCTTCATCAAGCTTTACCCATATAGATCAATGTTAGGTATGTTAGACTCAAATTTCTAAACAAAACCTTAAATTAAATTGATATTATTTACACAAATATCTCTAGTAAATCTACATACCCTCTAGTATCGATATAAGCACAGATTTAGACTTGGTCTGCACGGCATACATCTAGGAAAGTATCAGCCTTGCCAGCTCTCTTCTTTTGTCTATCGCTCTGGCCTGTCTCCATGTTAGTGTGTGTTTTTAAACCTAGCGCTGCTTCTTTATATAGTGCAGTTGCGGGCGTATCGGAGAGATTATTCGCTTTTGTACAATTTTGTCTTCAAGAATCCATCGTTCTGAGTGCATATGTGCAAATATCCTGACAACTTTTCCTCCATACCACTAAACACGTCAATCCATCCCGTTCTTAACTACCTACTTTTATTTTCATGATAAGGAGCTTCCATTTTATATACTTTTAATCGAAATCAGTTGGGGCATGTATTTACTAGGATTTTTTAAAGTCTATCGTCTTGATAGTCCTAGATGTGAAGACTAAGTAAAACTTTAAATTTCTCCAATACTAAAATCTTCGCATTTTCCCTCTAGATTTCCATTAATACATATATCCTTTCAAGAATTAAAGCACTTTTGATAGTATTATACATTGCATGCGCTTGTAGCTTTAAATTTACATTCCAGCAGATATGATTCCGATATCGCCATGTTTCAGTTTCTCCTTACAACCCTTTCCCCGAACGAACTGGCAAGGCTGGCTAATATTTGCTACCTGACGGTAACCTTCAAAGCTTAACAAAATTCACGTCGAGTGTGTGTTGGGTTCCTTCTTTCTTTCATAAACGAAGCATGTGTTGACAAATCATGCCACAGTCATCATTCGTAATTTCGTTTTTCTCTGCCCATGGAGCATAGAGCAACTACTGCAACTGGTCCATTTTTGAAGAAGGAAAGCAATCCATTTCTCTGTCTCCCCAGATCCCCCTCCCCCTTTCGCGGAACGACGTGGGCAGATCTATTTCATTTGAAGGTCAATGGTCATTCTTCATAAAAACAGTCATAACTGGAACCTTGAATACGTTACTGAATAAGACCAGTTTTTGACGACATAATAATTTAATAAGGATTCATTCTTCCATCATGAACCACAGACAATACTTAATATAGTTCACATCAAGAGCACTGGATACATTATAGCGTAGAGTCTATATTTTCACAGACATTGCATGTCCGATACATTATCGTTATAATTAACGTTTGATTATATTTCCACCAAAACTGTTTGGCATAATTCTTGTATTTATACAGAATTAAACATTCTGCAAGTTCTATTAGATACACTGTCTAATATATAAATTTACTTTGGCATTCAAAGCCAGGCTTAATCAGCACTACAAATTCTAACTGCGTTTCATATTTTACGACTTACGTTAATCATAAATTATTGCGGCTAATATTGCCGTCTTATATTTTCAGACTCAAGGGTCCTTATACATTCTTTATTTCTGCTTTAAATATAACTTCCTAATTATGCACTATCACACTTGAGTGGTTGTACCACATCTTTAAAACACTTTGGCTAAGTGGCTATGCCACATATTTTTGAAACACTGCCATTTGCCTTGAAGGCCAAACAACGACTCTCGTTACTATGTCTAACGCGTCATGCATCGATATACACGGTATATTTCATTTATTTATTCAGCCGAGGTGTTTCATAGTGCAACCATCTGAATTGAGCTCAAACCCAGATGCTTGCAAACCATGCAACAATCCTCAACAACAACACTAAACAGGAATGGTGATAATGGTGACATCGACACATCAAAGATAACTGAAACGTCAGCCACATTAGAATCACTGACATCAACACATAGGAGATAACTAAAACGTCAGTCACATAAGAATTAATATGCGGATCATCAACAACAGAAAACATTATAGAACAATGAACAAGTAACCCGGCAAAAATTAAGGGTATTAATTTTGCTGTGCTCTTTCCGGTGCCTGTCTTGATGACGACATTTCTCCTGTGGTTATTTCAATCTTTTCAGTTCTATTTCATCTTCATTCTATCTTCATTGTATCTTCATTGTATCAAACTTATCGTGACTTGTGGTCAATAATCAATGCACCATGAAAAAAATATTGAAAGGTACGCATGTTCTTTTAATGGGTGTTCAATTGAGCTTTCGCGGGCAATGCGCGCCGTTTCCCTATTTTCTCGAAAAAATAGTGGGATTGTTTAATTTTGGTTACAAACGTTTCATTCAACAAAATTATGAATTCGGGATAACCACAGGCAATAAGTATACTTTTAAGGCTCCGACATATCACAATATCTCCACATCAGGTATATAACACAAGTACTGCTCAGTTTAATGAATGTCCACAAAATAAACTAAAAACTAACCATCGTTATCTGCTATCTTCCCATCGAAGGTCGATTGACGTCTCCAACGTCTTCTGTCTCTTGTCTTGATGGTGCACTCTCTTAGACTTTTTTCTGTCCATCTCTTGGTGTTATCTTCCCACTGTCTTCATATTGTATGCTTGCTTTAATCTCTTCTTTCCATTACGGTTTTCGGCAAGGTGTTATTTCTTCTTATACAGCCAAAATATTGTAGCTCTCTAACTTTGATCTCCTTCATTATTTCTCTTGTCATTTCTAGTGTTTCTTTGCTCACTTATTTACAAATTGAGCTCTAGGCGATCGCAAAAGTCCAGTACCTGTGCTCCGCTTTCACAGTCCTCAAAATATATACCTGTCACAAAAAGTAGGGGATATTGAATTTAAAAGTTATCCAAAGACAATATATTTCAAATAAGTTCATTTATTCCTTCGTACAAGTAAACTTGAGCATCATAACAAGACATTTGCGGTATAAGAATGTTATGGCTTTACTCACATGATTTTAGTCGCACCGGCAACCATTGCGGGGTAGGTACTTCATTTTCACAAAAATATTCCACTATTTCTAAAAACGTGTAGGGCCCCCGTTTGCCGCTAAACATGCATTGCAACGACGTCTCATACTGCAAATAAGCCTTCTGGTGTTGTCTTGAGGAATTCTCTGCCACTCCTGCTGAAGGGCCTGGGCTAACTGCTGAAGAGTCTGTGGAGCGGCTGGACGTTGTTAGACGCGTCTATTCAGGAGGTCCCACAAATGCTCAATAGGAGACAGATCGGGGGACATCGGCGGCCACGGTAACGTTCGGATATGCTGCATCTGAAGGTGATCTTGGACCACGCGAGCACGGTGAGGACGTGCATTGTCATCCTGGACGATGAAATATGGTCCATGCTGTTGAGCAAATGGCACAACGATAGGCTCGATGATGTTGTCACGGTAGTAGAGCCCTGTGATATTGACCTGGCATATGTGAAGGTCGGTCCTGTCATTCATACAGATGCTTGCCTACACCATTACACTGCCACCTCCATAACGGTTGTATGCAACAGTTGCAGGAGGCTGGTAACGTTGACCTCGCCGTCGCCAGACACGTATTCGACAATCATGAAAATCCAAAACGAAACGGGACTCATCAGAAAACATCACTGATGCTCACTGTTGATTGGTCCACCGATGATGACGTTGGCACCAATCCATTCTTGCTCGCCTGTGTTGTGGTGACATGGGCATAGCTACAAACGGTCTGCGTGAGGCCAGTTGCACTTGGTGCAAACGGTTTCGTACTGTCTGAGTTGAGACCCGGATCCCAGTGGTCTGTTGAAGGTGTTGCTGAAGTTGAGTAGCATTTAGAGTCCGAGTTCTGAGGGCCTGAGTGTCACGTAGGGTTTATATTCATTTAATTTCCTACATCTTCTTCCTATTCTTTCACCGAATTCTCTCTTTTATTATCTCTGTATTTTCCTTTTCCCTGTATATTTTTCATCCATTCGTTTTGCGAATATTATTTACATATAATTCGCAAACTTTACCTGTTTTCCTTTCTCTAAAACTGAGAATCGCGCTAGGACGATATTACGTAGATGTCAGGGCTGCAGGGCGTCAGAAGGCGTGATAAGTCGGTTCGCTGAACATAGGACGTAGCAAATCGTCTACATTCTCACCGAGCGCGCGAGCTTCTTCTCGGCATAAGTCCCGGTGAGGTGTGATACTTTACATCTGCACCGGTCAGTATCCAGACATTTGTCTGGAAAATCCCAAACTGACACGGCGCTCACTTGGGCCATGGTCAGCTGTAGTGTGAAAACTGCCCTGCATTGGAGTCAGGCTGTCTGGGATTTGAAACTGACATGCGTACATCGTGGTCAGTAGGTGACAGTTACGACACGCGTTAAGCGGACGTACATGTTGGGAGTAGGGGAGATAATTTCGCTTGGCGAAATAAGTTTGGGCCCTTTGTCTGATTTTAAGATATTGGCCAAGTTTGAAACTTTAATTTCATTCTGGCTCATAGACTCACAGTAGATAGGTTGCTCGTAACAGAATAGCTGTTAGCGAAGATCTCAGTTTGTTTCGGCAATTTGTCGAACTTCTAGACTTCCAGAAATATTTTCAGCATTTTTTATTCTTAAGTTGTGCGACTACCTGTAATTCTGTGGTTGAGGTAATTAATATGATAGATATATAGATTTTGTGAGTGTTAAAGTGTTAAATCGCTTAATTCATTTTAATCTATTTCTTTAGCGCAGAAGAGAAATAAAGTGGTAGGCTATTATATTTTCTAGGGAAGCATTCAGTGGAAAGCAGAATAAAATTAAAATTTCTAGCTTATAACGGCAATTGTAGCTATTTATGAATTTAATTTAACTGCTAATACTCAGTCGAGTGTATTTTTCTAAACTAACGTATAAACTCTAGAATCGAGCCTCATGAATGGTGACGGGATACGCACGTGTTCCTAATTCATGAGAATTGCTGATTTTTAAATATAACTTACGTCACGGGAAGTTTAAATGATAAGCAAAGCTCTCTGCTTGCAAGTTTAAATGTAAGTTATAACCAGTTCAGATTCTGTTTATTATATTATATGTGTTATTTTTCCTCCACACAGTGAAAGTTTTGGGGTGACCCTAACTTTACCAGCACCTAGTAGTAGTTTCCATACTTGTGAAGAAATAGACAGTCCTTATTTTGAACCACGTGGGTTTTCTCAAGTAACACTGATCTGACGGTGCGAGTTAGACAGAAATACTAATATCCCAATAACGGGTTTTCAAAGACTGTAATGATAAATACTGGACCTTGGAGCCAGATCTTAATTTCTTCTAGAAACTCTACGTAATCTTTCTGCCTGGTGGCGCGAAATACTTCAAGTATTAACTAACATTTCCCGACTATCTATATATATATTTTGTGGACAAAATCTGTGGTGTGACTAAAGTGAATCCTATACTGAGGGAAGGCACCGACCTGACATTCATCATTTCTAGAAACCTACGCTATTGACACTGTGCTCTGCTAACTCCCGCGCCTGGAATAATTGTTAGGTGACTTAATCAGACATTTGAACAAATTTGCACACCCAAGTAGTCGTTCCCGGAGACTCCGAGTTAAATACGTCTTTTGGAACTGGGGACTTCTTGGCAGAAGACTGCATTTTTTTTGAGTCTGTGTGAAGATCTAAAATCAGTGTGTTCCAAGAGGCAGCGAGCAAAGTCGTGAGTACCTGGTTGAGAGGCCATGGCGGAATGAATGAGTGTACGCTGGTTTGAGTGATATTTTCACTATTATATCTTTGACACCCTGTTGCTGTCCTATTTTTTTTCAATCTGCATAATTTGTTGCTAAGGCTAGAGTTCTTGTGTTTTGTCTTAGGTTAAATCAGTTTTTTTTTCAAACTCTGTGCATATAATTACGAGATAAAAACAAAGAAAACTCTTAGACTCAAACCCTATGTATCTGTGACTCGGGCGCCATCATCTGTTCTCTTAACGGGGCCGGGCTAAACCTAGAGTTAACACTATAACGGGGCTATCATCCTTGCAACATTTCCTTGAATTTTTATGACTATGTGTATATGTATTTTCCTTGATGTACTTTCTTTGATGTTGTGAGCCGATTTTTCCTGATATTAAAATCGCTCGTGAACTTAAAAATAGTGTTTGGTCAGCTCGTTCTAGATATATATATATATATCATTGTTATAGTTTTCCCACGTCTGTGTGTTTACCTGTCGTCACGTGTAGGTGCGTGCCTGTGAGTGATAGAAATATACGTAATATGTATATTGGTGTAGTCTGTCTGACGCTGTAACAACTGTTGTAGAAGATAGGTGAGAGAGAGAAGAATTCTTTTCGCTTTCAGAGACAGCCACTATATCAACATCTATCATCTCACGTGTGTGGAAATTCTATTACCTTTCACTAACTCTCACTGAGTCTATCACCTATTCAAACCTATTCAGAAGGGACCAAACCTAGTCTTAATTCTCCTATCGGAAATCTACGACACTGAGTAACAAGAAGTTGATCTTGGCGGCGTGTAGTGACTCTTGGGCGGCCAGTCCGAGGCAGATCAGCCACTGTGCGGAAATTTTGATGCACAGTCTGCTGACAACTGACTGTGAA
Source organism: Oreohelix idahoensis (assembly GCA_024509875.1). Classification (NCBI taxonomy): domain Eukaryota; kingdom Metazoa; phylum Mollusca; class Gastropoda; order Stylommatophora; family Oreohelicidae; genus Oreohelix; species Oreohelix idahoensis. The sequence continues at coordinate 90,167 of JAMPIV010001358.1, forward strand.
ACATTGAGGTTCCGAGCAACATCCACTTGCCGACTTCCGGTTTGCAACATGCCTATGCCTATCCATCTCTGCTGTTCTGTCAAACGTTCCATGACGAAGAAAAGAAATGTTATCTGTTGCAGAGTCTTTTTATACCTGTCCATGGTGAGTAGCGTTCATCAAACCCGAGATACACGCATTTTTGTGAAAAAGAATAATGTGTGAACTTTACGGATGGGCCCCACCTCTGTTCTTGGGATTGGCTTACTCATCACGAGTCACCAGGTCAACATGATATTGCACGTGAGAGTGGAGAAGAGCGTGCTCGATATGTCCATACAACCATTAAAATACGAAATCCACTCTTTTGTAAAATAATACATACCATCTTAAAATATCCCCTACTTTTTGTCTCAGGTATATACTGTAGATCAATAGTTTATGTCTGTAGAGTGTACTTTTGGAGTTTGGAAAAATACGGGAAAAAATTTAGGCCGTGAGGATTATTAAAGCTGTTATTTTAGGAAATTTGCGTCAAAGTGCAATTTAACAAGTAAACTTAGCTATTAGTCTCTAGAACAAGGTTTCTTAAACTGTAGTCCAAGGATTGCAGTTGATTCTAGGGGGCCCGTGTATATAACATCAATTTTATAATGCAACGTATTTTATTTAGCTTTTATGTAATTTTTTTTTCTTCAACATGTGTTCCATAGCCATCACCGGACAATCAAAGGGGTTCATAGATTGCATAGCACAATCAAAGGGATCTATGACACAAAAAAGGTTAAGAATCCCTGCTCTACAAGAAGGAGTTCTCATTTTTTCACCCAGGTTTTTGAAAACTAGACTTGTACATTAATTGCGACAAAAGGAAGGAACTGATTTTCTGTGTCCGTTTAAAAAAAAATACATGGAGACAGCTATAATAAAGTTGTCACTCTCCACGCAGTAAATTTATCGAATATCATACATATAGAATATTTTTATCTTTGGATTTTGTGTATTATTATTTTGTGTCTGCGTTAAATATATTGTTTGGTTCGTCAACGTGGTTGTAAGTTGGAAATCGGCATTCAGATAGACGTGAGTGTAGTCTGACTTGCAAAAGGCCGCACGGAAGGTCCTGGGTTCGAGTCCTGGGTAAGCCACTCACGTCTGTTGTTTTTCTGTTGTCTAGTTTTCTACTTTATTTCTTACGAGTGCCTGAATACATACCTTTATGTTTGTCTAATATTTATTTAATTATTCACGTAGAGTACTAAATTGAGAGATCTTCATCTGAAGGTTTGTCTTCCTCGAATGTTTCTTTGAAAGTCTGAAGTAATTCTTTTTTTAATTATTCTGCGCTTGAAAGGATCAGCTAAATGTATTTACATTATTTCATACATTGTGGTAAATAGTCTAGTGTTAAATTTATTTAGATTGTTTCATAATTTGTGGTAAACAGTCTGTTGTTAAATTTATTTCGATTATTTCCTACTTTGAGGTAAGTAGTCTTGCGTTCACTTTATTAAGATTATTTCATACTTCATGGTAAACAGTCTGGTTTTAAAGTTATTTAGACGGTTTTGTGCGGTATGTAGGCTTGTGTTAAATTTATTTAGACTAGTTCATGCTGTGTGGTATGTAATCATGTGTTAAACGTATTTACATTATTTCACACTTTGTGGTGAGTAGTCGTGTGTTAAATGTATTTACATTATTATGGAACTTGGGACTACCTCAGCTTTTGGTTCTCTATGAGAAACCCACATAAAGCAGTCACCAGCTCTTGCAGGGGTGGTTGATGAAGTCATCATTCTATATGCTGAGGTTGCCAGCCTCGTATGACTTGGACTTCCACTAGCAATTTTCACATGTTAATAAATGCAAAATATATAATTATAACTATAACAGTTCCATATGGAGCAGGGAGTGGATGATGATAGAACTGATGTACATACTTATTATAGTAACCTTTTCAACCAGTGCAAATGTAAATGTAAGCATGTTCAATATAAATACAATAGATGTTTTCCGCCAACTGGGATTAATATTAAAGCTTAGAGAGGGTAAAGTTCTGAGGCTAATGGGATGGTGGAATGAAAAGGGGAACACACATGATTTTGTGTCAGGAAACTCAATACTCAGGAAGGTATTTGTTTCTCTCTTATTCCATGATGCTAGTCGGTGGTACCAATTGGTGATGTTATCTGTGAAACAAGTGAGTGATATAAGTGGCCTGCAGTCAGAGCTAGACACCTACTGCAAACGGGTCTTAATAGACACTGGACCATCTTCGCAATTACTCCACGATACTACGAGGAACGTGTTGCGGCCACCAGACTTGACCAGTCCGTAACCTGCAAAGAACTAGCATCGGCTGGAGCGGAAACCACCCGACATTTTACTGGCAGCTAAGTACCCATTCAAAGCTGTACAACTTACCCCAAATTTCTTTGGGAATACAGAATGACTTCTGGCTCATGAAAATAGTTAAGGCAACATGATTAAGAAGCCTATTACAAGTGGTCTGGGGTATTACTTTGCAAACAAAATCCCACTATGACTTAGTGTTCAGGTTCCTAGGATTCCGGGCTTTTTGTACTAATGAAGGTAGAGTTTTCCTGGGATATTGTCGTAGATTTTTGATAGGGGTATTAAGACTTGGGTTGGTCCCGTCTGAATAGATTAGAATGAGTGATAGCCACAGTGAGAGATAATAGTAGAACAAGATTTCCACGAGTGAGTTGGTAGAAATCAATAGAGGCTGCCTCTGAAATCGAGAATCTTTTCTCTCTTTTAGCCTATCTTCTACAACAGATCTAGAGGAGTCAGACAGTCTATTGACTACATATATTAATATATATATATATATATATATATATATATATATATATATATATATATATATATATATATATATATATATATATATATATATATTCCCACTCACGTGCACACACACACAATTGACGACATGTAGACGCACACACACGTGGGAAAACTATAACAATGATTATATAGATATTTTGGAACGAGCTGACCCGACACACTGATTAAGTTCAAAGGAATTTTAATTATCAGAAAATTCCATTACAACACATAAAATTACATCAAAGCATATATATATATATAGCCATAACGTCAATGAACTGCTACAATACTGATAGACCCACAGTTATGATCTTTTCCCTCGATGTATAGCCCACAGTTCCGTTAGAAGAGAAGTGATAGCCCAAAGAGTCACGGATACATCTGCTGTAGTCTTATGATTTTCCCTTTTAAAGGTATGAACAGGCTTAGATAGTAGTATGATCTATCCTAAGGAAAAATTATACCTGCAGTAGCAACAATTTGCATAAACGGAATTACAAAGTGGGTGAATAAATAGTTATTATAAAAACATCACTCAGTCTACTTTCACTCGGTTCTTTCATCAGGGTACCCTCACTCACTTTCTTACCTAATAGCTTGCTGGTGTTCGCCGTCTGGCGCACTGTATGACGCACCGTTTAAATCTGTCTATCTTTTACTGAAGTGGATTCCCAGCTCTGCAGATCGTGGTTTCATTCACAGGGTCCGGGGAGCGTCCTCTTCGTGCGATAGTTTTCTTTACAGATTTAAGTTAGTGTCACTTCACTCCGTTTAGGTAAGAATTAGTTTTAAGCGGGCACACAGTGTCAGAGTCACGAGGTTTCCCTTATTTAGGAAGATGACCGGTTGGTAAATTCTTTCAATAGATAATTATTGTTCACACCCACAGTTCGTCAAAATGTCGAAAAGTCAATGATTTGTAATGTTTTACGCGCCACCAGGGCTGACATGTACTTGAGGTTTTTCTCTGGAAGAGTTAAATCAGGCTCGATGGCCCGTTACTTCATTTAACCTTTAAAGTTCTTGTAAAGATTTTACACCAAGTCTTTAAGGAAAATGTTTTAGTTCTTCACAGATACTTCTCGTGTACTCAAACGCTGGTAAAATTGGGTCACCCTAAATTTCACTGAATAAAGAAAAACAACATATCAAATACTTATACCTACTATGTACTTCGGTTATAACTTACATTATCAACTGCAAGCGGAGGCTTGACTTATCGTTTAAAACCTTCCCGTGAAATAAGTTATATTCATAAAATCAACCATCCTGAATTAGAAATACATACGTATTTCGTCAATACTCAGTGATGGATCTGTGCAGTTATAAGTTTAGTTTAAATATTCTCGACTGGTTATTCGCAGTAAAATTAAATTCATTATAGCTACATGATTTTAAGCTAGAAATTATAATTTATTTTGCTTTCCACTGAAACACGTCACTTAGAGAATATAACAGACTTATAATTAATCACTCTGCACAAAAGAAACTAGTTAAAATGAAATAGGCGATTTATCCCTGTAATCACTCACAAATAATACTAGATATCTAATATAATATTTACCTCAACACAGAACTACTAAGAACTAAACCACTTCGACCAACTAAATGATGCTTCTATTCACAGAGATTCTTAGGAATCGAACGAGGTCGTTCTCGTCTTGACTGAGGAGTTACTAAGTGAATGAAATCTCAAACTCTGGTTTATAACTTAAACAGACCCAGGATGCGCGCTATTTCAGAACCACTCCCGTCTTCCCCTCTCCTCTCAACACTTACGTAAACCAAGAGATTGCCATAAACTGCCACTTCGCGTCTTGACACCTCACTACACGAAACTGGCCGTAGAGCGCCCATGGTGGCGCCTTCTCACATCTAGCGCTGAGAATCTACCGTAGAAGCTTCGTGTCAGATGAAAATACCAGACAATATGTCTCGTTTATGATCAATGCAGATGGCAGTTTTCACACCTCGCCTAGAACTTAGCCGTAAAACTACCTGAGTGTCATGAAAAAAAAACGAGACGAATGTCTGCCATTCCATGTCTATCGAGACGACTCTCACCCTATACGCTCACCTCCAGGGGACTGACACGATTATGCAATTAATGCGTTCCCAGTGTATGAGAAAAACGGTAAAGTCAGAATGGGACAGAAATATATTTTTCGCAAACGAACGAATGCGAAAAATACAGGAAAAGGATACAAGAGTAATAATAAAGTAGAGGACATGGGTAGAAAAGAAAAGAAATATAGAAAATTTATTGATCATAAATTTCTATGCGACAGAACGTCCCCCCTTTAAGATATGGAAGCACTCCATGTCTACGTTATGGAAATAAATTTCCTATATCCGTAGCTTCAGGGTGTCTGTCCTCTTCCCTCTCATCTCCCTCCTCCGTCTCTCTCCAATTCCTACTCAAGTCTACTCTAAAGTTTCCTTTCTCTGGAATGTCTCCCATGCGCGCTTGAAAGAGCGTCGCCGCTTCTGACATTTTTGAAAGATTCCGTGTGATTGCAGTGGAATTTCCCTGCCACTAACGTCATCTTCGTCAATTTTGGCGATCGTCAGGTGATGTTCGGAGGTCGGCACCGGTCTTTCCAAGAATTTCTTTAGCAGATTTAAATGGAAAACCTTCTCCTTTCCTTCAATATAGATCTGGTAGTTAGCCTTAGAAATCTTTTTCAGGACGGTAAACGGCCCTTGCCATCCGATCCTCAGTTGGTTGTTCCCGGTAGGGAGTAACACCAAAACTTTCTCTCCTGCTTCTAGTTCTCTCTCTTTCGCGACTTTCCTGTATCGGTTAGCGTGCGTTGTGCGTGCTCGCTTAAAGTTAGTCGTTGCTAGGTCCCATCCTAGTTTCAACCTTTTCTTTAAAACCGACACATATTTACTTGCTGAGACAACTGTCTCATCCGCCTTCCCGTCTGTCAGAGACTGAAGTAAGGCTTCAAGCGGTCCCTTAATAGGTCTGCCGAATAAAAGCGTTGCTGGCGGAAATCCTGTGGACGTATGACGAGATTCTCTGTAGCTAAATAAAGCTGCAGGAATACAAAGATCCCAATCTTCAGGTTTCACTTGTGCCAGTTTACTTAACATCATGTTGAAGTTTCCATTAACACGTTCCCCGAGCGCATTTCCGGCCGGAGTATATGGCTTTATGTAGATGTGTTGGTTCCTCAAGATCTTCACGATCTCATCCATCAACAGGTTTCGGTATGGAGATCCGTTATCCGTCAACACTTGTTGAGGGAATCCCAACCGAGTGAAAATCTGCACTAGGGCTTCTGCGACATGCTTGGCATCTGCGCATGTTAGCGGGATTGCTTCTGCCCATAACGTGCATGTGTCGACTAAGGTCAGGATAAACCTATTCCTTCGTTTAGTCCTTTCTAAGGGTCCTAAAATGTCGATCACAACCCGTTCGAATGGTGTTCCCACTATTGGCATTTCACCCAAAGAGACTGGGGGTGTCCGTTGCTTGGGTGGTACCCGTTGGCACTGGGCACAGGATTTAACACACTTGATAATATCAGTATTTACTCCTGGCCACCAATAATGAGTGGTTATCCGTTGGTTTGTGGCGTTCTGTCCCATATGTCCGCTGAAGGGAAGAGAGTGCCCCATTTCTAGGATTTGGCTTCTGTACTGTTTCGCTACTAGGAGCTGATTGTAACCTTGGTCAGGCTTGCCCGTTCTGCGATAAAGTACGCGATCCTTAGAAAAAATGTCCCCGTGCTGTCTGAGTTCCTTAGCCATGGGCAGTTTCCTAAAGCAGGGTGCCAAAGTAGGGTCCTTTTGTTGCGCTTCTTTAAGTTCCATAGGTAACAAATTAGGCGCAGGCTCCAGTTCCTTCTTGGTTTGCCCTCTTGTAGTTACTGCTGCCACAATCGGCTCTTCCGGATTCCCAATAGACACGTATCTACCGCCAAGTATGACTGGGTAGATGGGGTCATCCATAACAGCCGCTTTGATCACGCCTCTGACAAACTCAGAGTGGATCTCTACCAATGCCATGGGAAGCGCTGTAGGTGCCTCACTCTTAAGAACTCCACAAAGTTCGACGGTCTCTCCTGTCTCTTGACCGGGTTTAACCAGGTGTCTGGCAACAATGCAATCATAAGAAAGCCCCGTATCAAATAAACAAAAGTTTGAGAACCGTTCAAAGTAACAGTACCTCGCACAGAAGGTCTCTTTCCCTCTACAGGTTGGGAATCACTGTCAATAATTCCGCCTTGCGAGACTGTTAGCAAGCATCCTATGCGTTTCGGCTCGGTGTGCTCGCTCTGATCATTAGTCCCGTGCGCAGGGGTTTTCCTTGTGTCACCTTGTCCTTGCGGGCTGCGGTGCCATGAAGAACGGTCGGGTTGATTAGACTGTTTACTGTGGTTGGGGTACTTGTTTTTGTAGAACTTGGATTTTTCTGGAGGGGGGTTTTGAGGTCCAGTTTCTCTGTGGTTATTCTGATTAGAAGCATGAGAAGATTGGTCTAGATTATTCTTTCGAAAATGCTCTTCTGTCGGTTTACGTTTTGTGGCCGGCAGTTCGGCCAGCGCATTTTGATAACGCTCAGACTTTTGCAAAATGTCTTCAAGCTTTTCTGCACCCTGCTCAGCTAGAAATCTCCGGGTGTCAGCAGACAAAGTGTTCTTTATTTGTTCTGTTATAACAAATTCCTCAAGTCCTTCATAGGTAGAGGGGAGCTGTGAAAACTCAAGGCACTTTGTCAAGTATCCCTTCAACCGAGACGAGAACTGCTGAAAAGTTTCAGAGCTCTCCTTCCTGCTGTTGCGAAACAGTTGCAAAAATTTGCGAGCATTCATTTCAAAGCGCTCCAGTAACGCTTTCTTCAACACATCATAGTTGTCTTGTTGGCTGCTTTCCAGTTTGGCGTAAACATCATACGCACTCCTTTTCAACGCCCGAGAAAGCTTCATATTCCAACGCGACCTCTCTAAACTGTACAGAGTTGCAATTTTCTCAAATTTTTCTAGATACGTGTCAATCTTCTCATTGGGACAAGGGAAAGATTCTAACGGAAAAGACATAGCAGTGAGATGAGTAGATTGTGTGCTAGGAGGATCAGTTACAGAGGAATGAGAAGAAGACTCTCCATTGCTGGAGATAGAGGTTCTACCACGACTTTGGAATTCTAGAGTTTTAAGAGCCAACTCATGCTGTCTCTCCTTCTCTCTTTCCTCATGCTGTCTCTCCTTCTCTCTTTCCTCATGCTGTCTCTCCTTCTCTCTTTCGTTCGCCCTGCGAATTTCCATTTCCTCGTCCATCTTCCTCTGCTCTCTAGCTTCGGCTGCTTTCCTCTCCGCCGCTTTTTCCTTCTGCTCCGCATCATATCTGTCAAGTTCTTCGTTGACAAACGCTTTCGCTTCTTCTCCTTGTAATCCCTCTTCCTTTGCTTCCTGTCTGAGGATCTGCCTAAGCTTCGCCCTCTCTGCCATCGCAAATAGGTGACTGAGACTTAGTCAAGAAAGAAATAAAAAAAAGATACACTGGTTCCTACCACTTACGAAAAAATACTAAACAAAAAGATGATATACTTCAACCTGGAATACCTCCTCCTATGATATAGTGTCTAACTATCGCTGCTATTAATCGGCAATAAAGCACCTAATGCAGACGACTACGCCAAATAAATGGTAGTTAAGATTACTCACTGAAAAATAAGTTGCTACAGTGGAAACAAAATAATTATTGCAAAAAATTTTTAGGAAAAAACAAAAATCCCTAAAATTTTAAATCCACTATCAAGTTCACCCCTGAAGACAGTTAGGGTAAGGGAGGCAATTACAGGACGTATAGTCTGATCGCGCTCCTTAGCTTAGCTCAAACACCTACTTCTTCAGAACCCTGTGACTGTTAGACAGTCACAAACTTTACCAGCGTTTAGTATTACAAAATCAATAATTAGCATATATTCCGACAAAATCAACCTGTAACTCAAATGTATATTGCTCAAAATGCTGTGGAAAAACAATTATTAATTGTGTGGTCAGCACGTCCATAAACAGATCGATTGTCTAGGGCATAAATTATTTTTTAAAGATATAAAAACTCACAAGACATCACACTCTTATTCTATATCAGAATAAAGAAAATAAATCCTGCAGACGAGCTGATATTCGTATTTGCTCAGGACTAGAGTTCAATTCCCGGAGAACGAGCCACCATTCTGTCGAAGATTTTTGATAGGGGTATTAAGACTTGGGTTGGTCCCTTCTGAATACATTAGAATGAGTGATAGCCACAGTGAGAGATAATAGTAGAAATAGATTTCCACGAGTGAGATGGTAGAAATCAATAGAGGCTGTCTCTGAAATCGAGAATCTTTTCTCTCTTTTAGCCTATCTTCTACAACAGATCTAGAGGAGTCAGACAGTCTATTGACTACATATATATATATATATATATATATATATATATATATATATATATATATATATATATATATATATATATATATATATATATTCCCACTCACGTGCACACACACACAATTGACGACATGTAGACGCACACACACGTAGGAAACCTATAACAATGATTATATAGATATTTTGGAACGAGCTGACCCGACACACTGATTAAGTTCATAGGAATTTTAATTATCAGAAAATTCCATCACAACACATAAAATTACATCAAAGCATATATATATATATATATAGTCATAACGTCAATGAACTGCTACAATACTGATAGACCCACAGTTATGATCTTTTCCCTCGATGTATAGCCCACAGTCCCGTTAGAAGAGAAGTGATAGCCCAAAGTGTCACGGATACATCTGCTGTAGTCTTATGATTTTCCCTTTTAAAGGTATGAACAGGCTTAGATAGTAGTATGATCTATCCTAAGGAAAAATTATACCTGCAGTAGCAACAATTTGCATAAATGGAATTACAAAGTAGGTGAATAAATAGTTATCATAAAAACATCACTCAGTCTACTTTCACTCGGTTCTTTCATCAGGGTACCCTCACTCACTTTCTTACCTAATAGCTTGCTGGTGTTCGCCGTCTGGCGCACTGTATGACGCACCGTTTAAATCTGTCTATCTTTTACTGAAGTGGATTCCCAGCTCTGCAGATCGTGGTTTCATTCACAGGGTCCGGGGAGCGTCCTCTTCGTGCGATAGTTTTCTTTACAGATTTAAGGTAGAAGTATACCCAGAAAAGCTGAAAAAAAAAAAATCCAACAATTTTCATTTTCATGCTTTAAATCATCGTCAACATGTTCTTGAACTAAAAATAATTCATAGAAGCTTAGAGATACTCTGGTTTGATAGGAATCAGTGTTTTTCTACACACGCCCCCTTGAGTGATTTGCATAGCAACCAATGTTTATAGTTGGTTACCATGTGAATAATGACCCAACAAGAAGGTGCGTAATTGTAAAACTGCGAAATTATAATTATACATACGCAACAGGAAAAAGATATTTATAACTTTTCCACGGGGAATCACTCAATGATTTCTTGTGAATTTTTCAAAAGTGTGTGTCTAGAAAGCTTTGATCGTAAATTTCAACATTTGTTACATGCATAGTGCATTTTCACCAACATCAACTCTATTTATTGCTAGTTTTATACTGATTCTGTATAATAGTAGTTAGCAGAGCTTCTTTTGTTCACAATGAGAAATAAGACAAAGACTAGGAGGCGTGTACACCAACAAACCGTTGCCTGAAAATGAGACACCTATTGTCGATAGTGACGCTATAAAACCTCTGTGCTCCTCAGCAAAGAAAATAAAGGTCATAAAGGTCCAAGAAAGTGAAGGACAAGCTAAAAATGACAACAAAGGAAATGGGTTTATCCTTATGGATGTAAAACTACTGTTTGGGTTTTTATGCGCTAACTTTAGATGTGACAAATGTTATCAGTACTCACTGACCTGTGAGATCGTCGAAGAGACTCGGAATGGCTTTTGTCATGAAATCAGTATCAAGCGCACAAACAGTGGCGAATGGACTGCCAATTTCAATACTTCTGATGTTTCATCTTCAGCTACTCACAAACAAAGAAGTAAATGTGCGAATGGTGGCATTTGTGCGTTCTATTGGGAAAGGCCACAGTGCATTGCAGAATTTTTCGATATACATGAACACAAGTCAACGCATGGCAAAGAAAGCATACAGGAGAACGCTGCACAGGATCTATTCAGCAAGTAAGGACATTGCAATGGAAAGACCATGAGAGCACTGAAAATGGGATTCATAGACACTGCAGCTGCAGTAGAAGGAGACCTTTATTCAACAGGAGCTCATTAAACTTCATTTTGTGAGTTCTTTTTTCTGTTTTTCTTTGTTTTCTCGGAATTGTCTTTTTAGCATAATTGGTGATCTTTGAAACAAGATATCTCTGGATCTGTACATTCAATTGACATGAAAATTAACACAGTTGGTTATCATATAATCTTACAGATTATGACCTAAAATGGATACAATTGAATTCAAAATTTTAGTTTTATGACCATCATGCATATATAATGAGGCACAAATATCAAACATTCAAGAAATATAAATTTTGAAAATTCATTACAAATCAACCTTTCGGTCAATATCTGTTATTTTAAATCAAAACCTCAAGCTATGTATACTAATTCAATTTGCCAAGTTTCAGTCAGATCCTTGTAAAAATAACATAGTTATGATGTTTTAAAAAAGGTGTATAATTTATTCACTACGGCGGTCATATTGGATAGCTAATTCGCATAATTAATGAGGTCATTATGTGGAAAAAAATGTTAAGTCCATACTAACACTATACCCATGGTTGTTTGATTCTGAAAGGAAAATTTGAGTTTTTTACCCTACAAGGTAGTCTACTACCTTAAGTTAGTGTCACTTCACTCCGTTTAGGTAAGAATTAGTTTTAAGCGGGCACACAGTGTCAGAGTCACGAGGTTTCCCTTATTTAGGAAGATGACCGGTTGGTAAATTCTTTCAATAGATAATTATTGTTCACACCCACAGTTCGTCAAAATGTCGGAAAGTCAATGATTTGTAATGTTTTACTCGCCACCAGGGCTGACATGTACTTGAGGTTATTCTCTGGAAGAGTTAAATCAGGCTCGATGGCCCGTTACTTCATTTAACCTTTAAAGTTCTTGTAAAGATTTTACACCAAGTCTTTAAGGAAAATGTTTTAGTTCTTCACAGATATTTCTCGTGTACTCAAACGCTGGCAAAGTTGGTTCACTCTAGTTTTCACTGAATAAAGAAAAACAACATATCAAATACTTATACCTACTATGTACTTCGGTTATAACTTACATTATCAACTGCAAGCGGAGGCTTGACTTATCGTTTAAAACCTTCCCGTGAAATAAGTTATATTCATAAAATCAACCATCCTGAATTAGAAATACATACGTATTTCGTCAATACTCAGTGATGGATCTGTGCAGTTATAAGTTTAGTTTAAATATTCTCGACTGGTTATTCGCAGTAAAATTAAATTCATTATAGCTACATGATTTTAAGCTAGAAATTATAATTTATTTTGCTTTCCACCGAAACACGTCACTTAGAGAATATAACAGACTTATAATTAATCACTCTGCACAAAAGAAACTAGTTAAAATGAAAAAGGCGATTTATCCCTGTAATCACTCACAAATAATACTAGATATCTAATATAATATTTACCTCAACATAGAACTACTAAGAACTAAACCACTTCGACCAACTAATTGATGCTTCTATTCACAGAGATTCTTAGGAATCGAACGAGGTCGTTCTCGTCTTGACTGCGGAGTTACTAAGTGAATGAAATCTCAAACTCTGGTTTATAACTTAAACAGACCCAGGATGCGCGCTATTTCAGAACCACTCCCGTCTTCCCTCTCCTCTCAACACTTACGTAAACCAAGAGATTGCCATAAACTGCCACTTCGCGTCTTGACACCTCACTACACGAAACTGGCCGTAGAGCGCCCATGGTGGCGCCTTCTCACATCTAGCGCTGAGAATCTACCGTAGAAGCTTGGTGTCAGATGAAAATACCAGACAATATGTCTCGTTTCTGATCAATGCAGATGGCAGTTTTCACACCTCGCCTAGAACTTAGCCGTAAAACAACAACGTGAGTGTCATGGAAAAACGAGACGAATGTCTGCCATTCCATGTCTATCGAGACGACTCTCACCCTATACGCTCACCTCCAGGGGACTGACACGATTATGCAATTAATGCGTTCCCAGTATATGAGAAAAACGGTAAAGTCAGAATGGGAAAGAAATATATTTTTCGCAAACGAACGAATGCGAAAAATACAGGAAAAGGATACAAGAGCGATAATAAAGTAGATGACACGGGTAGAAAAGAAAAGAAATATAGAAAATTTATTGATCATAAATCTCTATGCGACAGATATAAGTTCACAAGATGCTCAAACACATTGCCCGGTCCTTTAAAGTGAAATCATTATCCTATTTCTTACTTTAGCTTGTCTGGCTGTCTTCTTGACGAATTGAATTTCACAATGCAGTAAACTCACAAGGCGCTAAATTATAAAGTAATATTGGGCCCACAACCAGATTGTTACTATATGACAAGGCTCCAATCAGAAATGTTGTATTTTTACATTTCAAATGCCAAGTCAATAGCATGCAAGATGCGTATATTTCCACTTCTCTCACGAGGAAATTCCTGAGTAACAAATGCACAAATAAATGTGTTGTTTACAATCACCATGTATGGTATGCAAGCTTCCGCTTATTTATCGATCAAGTTTACACTCACTACTTCAAAATTTATCACAGGTAATCTCTTTCAAGATGGATAATTCTTCCGAAAAGTCTGTCTGGAAAGGATTATCTCAGTTATCCAGTTTAGCCAACAATTAACAAACTGGCCAGACAGGACTATTACCAGTTGATAAAATAATCGACTGCGGTCATCCAAAGGTTGTTTACTCACTAATCCAGTCACTCCCTGCACTGTCTGGTCAGGTAGGAAAATATGTTACACATTAGTAAACCACACTTCTCTCTATCGATTCCAGGTGTCAATATGGGTTCAAACGAAAGGGATTGATTACCCTAATCAGCAAAAGATGGTCACAGAAGTCCCAACATAACAAGAATTGTGGGAAGGGAGTGTAAACAATGAATCAAAAATATAAATACTGTCGGAGGTGGGAAAATTAAGTGAAGAGCACATAATAAACTATAGGATGACACAGGTAAATGTGACGTTCGAGGTTATTCTGTCACATATAAGAAAAGAATTTTCCAATTTTCAAGTGTAGAATATATACTGTGTGAATTTAGTTTCAAGTGTAGAAGACGTTTAAGTCAGTAAACATAAAGAGCATGCAGATATCTATCTATACGCACAGAGGAGACAAAATCGCCAAAACTGACCACAACTAGGCAACACATGTTCCAAATGATGACTTATTTATGTACATGTACTCATATTGTATTACCAATTCTTCGACAACAACGGACTGCACTTTCTAACACTAGTTAACAGATAACGTGTTATATTTGGTTTTACGCTTGACTCTTGCAATAATAAACTGAACATGCGCGCGTTCCTAAAGATCGGTAGAAACAGTAGTTGCAAGTGAGAAAGGTTTTTTGTTTAGTGTGACGAGTATATCTTCACAAATGTGTTTGATTAACTCTGCCCTTTGTCACCCTCTTCTGGTCTGTTAAATTTAGCAAGCGTGTGGAATATTTGTTGTCAGGTTTCTAAATTTACATGATGAAGGTTTCTCTTACGTCAGCACGAGAGACTATTTTGTAGCATTGCGTGGATTTTTTGAAAGAGTAGGAGGCTTGATGTGTTGTTATATTCTCGTGTGATTAGAGCACTCTGTTCAATCAACAATGGATGTTTTGCTGGTTCCTGCAACACTCTAACTGGGTCTTCGCACGAGTAAACGATGAAACGGTTGTTTTATTTCAGATCCGTCTCGGCTGTCTATTCCTCTTTTATGTACTGACGTCAAGGTAATTGGCGTATCTTTTCTCACGTATTAACGTCAAGGTAATTGGCATATCTTTTAATCTTTTCTCACGTATTGACGTCAAGGTATTTGGCATATCTTTTCTCACGTATTGACGTCAATGTAATTGGCATATCTTTTCATCTTTTCTCACGTATTGACGTCAAGGTTATTGGCATATCTTTTCTCACGTATTGACGTCAAGGTAATTGGCATATCTTTTCTCACGTATTGACGTCAAGGTTATTGGCGTAGTAGATTTTATAGTTTACAATTTTACTGTCTCTAACTTTATTGCGGGTAATTTGCATTATATTATTTTGTATGCTTTTCCATTACACTGTTTAATGTATCTGTGTTCAACTTTATTTCGGAGGATTTTGCTGCGTATAAATTATACAGCCGTATATGTTTAGGTACCTAAACACGTACCTTTGGACTAGTACCTAATAATAGTCACCTCCACTTGGAGTGATAGACCGTAACATCTACAACGATCAAAATTAACATTGTAAGGGGTGGTCACTCTACAATATGCTAGTCTGAAAGCAAGGATTACCTAATCGTGTACACGTTATTTTTAGCCATAATTGATGCTTAGTAATTTTCACTATCGACATCACTAAAAACATGTTTGTCGTAATCACTATGATTACAATCCTCGTTAAATCTTCTTGCACGTACTGTAATTGTTATCCTGTTAAATGTTTTCGTAATCGCTTTATTAATCGTCTTGCAAAATCTTATTGCAATTATTGTACTTTATGAACTCATAAATTTCGTTTGCAATTACAGTACTATATTTACCTTATTGTTACATTGTGTGAATGCAAGCAATTACCATCATGTCAAATGTTGTAATTATTAATTACATCACTGGTAAATCTTGTTTTCATCAATAGTAATTAACATTTTTAAATCTTGCTTTATTTTAATTACGTTCATATGGTATGATATCGTTATTCATTCAGTACGGTTTAACTCCCTGCGGAGCACTGGCCTGAAATAAATTTCACTCGAAGACTTCTTGCCTTGTGCCATCCGTTCAAGGTCTCTGTTTTTTTTCTACCCTGTTCATTCATTCATCCTTCACCTTTCAACTCCCCAAGGGGCATAAGCCATCAACAAACTTATGCCAAGTCTTCCTGTCACGTGCCATCAGCTCAAGGTCTTTCCATGTCTGTCTCCAGTTCTCTTCTCCATGTGTTCTTTGGTCTTCCTCAACCTCTCTTACCCTGGGGATTCAAGATCAAGGGCTGTCTGGTAGTGCTATCAGCGGGTTATTTCATTGTGTGTCCTATATGTGTGTCTTATTCATCTCCAGCGTCTTCTTCTCATCTCTTCTTCTTGTCTGGTTCTTGTCATCTATTCCACATTAGTGATCTTGTTACACCACTTCAATCCTGCTATTCTACGCAAGCATCCATTCATCAAAGTCTGCAGCATTTTGGTTATTGTATTTGTTGTTATCCGCTCCATTCATATCTGTATGTAATTGTCTTCTACGTGTCTTACGTCTCCTTCTATTTATCTAACCCTGGAGAATCCAAAGCACAGCGCGTTTTGCAATAGTATTATCCGGTTTTCTCAGTGTGTGCTTGAGTGTTCTCTTCATCTTCACTGGCATTTGCCAAGTTCCTTTCATCGCTTCCACATTGGTGATCTTTTCATACTATTTCAATCCTTATTTTCTGCTCAACCACTCATCAGCCATACAATAGGGCTGCTATAATATCAGAGTGGAATGCTCTTTTATTTGATACATGGTTATTGATATAGTGTCTTCTTCATCCACTTCATGTCTATCTCCAGTTCTCTTTTCCATGTGTTCTTTGGACTTCCTCTACCTCTTTTACTCTGGGCATTCTGGAACAAGGACTGCCTTGTACTGCTATCAACAGGTTTTCTCAATGTGTGTCCTATCCATCTCCAGTGTACTCTTCTCATTTTTTGTTCCACTGTCGCTTGTCTAATTTAAGAACCTTGTAGAAGCCCAAACTTTCTTTGGTCCCTCTGTTGATCACTACCACTTCTGCCGAGTTAACTGTGTATGATCACTTTCCGTTTTGCTCCATTTGGTGCAGGGCGTTGCCTCTGCAGGTGACCTATTTCAAGAAGCCTGTACATAAACATTCATGATTCAGTGGTGATTTATGTTGCAATAATTTTTCTTTACATTATTAGTTTACCAGCCCCACACATTACCTCATATTAGTCGGCTTTTACGACATGCTTGAAGGAGCAGTAATCATATTCTTTCTTTGTCTCATCAGAAACTCTGGGAATTAAAGTTATACCTGCATACAACAATTTCTAGACCTTTCCATCCTTTGATTTCTTCCCTCTAATAAATTTACTTTGACTCGCTTGAACATTCATTCTCCACAACGCCATCGGCGTCCTTAAAATGCACACTGACTCTTCCACTGATTCTCTCACTTTGACTTTCAGTATGTGAATCACGCCTATGAGAAAGTGTGCGGCTACACAAGTGAGGAACTCCTGGGCAAGGACTCCACAGAGCTTTTTAAAACGGATAAAAATAAAGACACTATCGAATCCATCAATGGGCATATGAAGAAAGGAAAGGTAAGTACAGATTTTGTATTCGTTTTCACATTTATATGAAGGTATCGCGGAATGAATGTGCTGAGTCAGGATGTGGGTGCTGCATCAGTTATCACTATCGATAACTATAAATTGTCAGTGGTGCACAACTTCACATACCTGGGGTTTACCATCAATGACACACTCTCCCTGGGCGCAGAAATTGACACCCGCATTGGCAAAGCTGCAGCTACCTTTGTCCGCCTCACATCGCGTGTTTGGGGAAATTCCAAACTCACAATGAAGATCAAAGCTCCGGTATATAACGCCAGCGTCACCAGCACACTTCTATATGGTAGCGAGACATGGACAACCTATGCTAAGCAAGAAAAAAGGCTCTGTACCTTCCCTCTACGGTGTCTACGCCACATCCTCGGCATTTCGTGGAAAGATAAAGTGACAAATGTCGAGGTATTGTCACGTGCTGGCCTTCAAAGCATGTATACACTGCTTAGACAGCGCAGACTACGCTGGTTTGGCCATATCCACCGCATGGAAGATGGTCACATCCCGAAAGATATCTTCTACGGACAACTGGCAGATGGCAAAAGAACAGTTCGGCGACCTCAGCTGAGATTCAAAGATGTGTGCAAGAGAGACATGGGGGCAACCTGGGATCATGAAGCTGCAGATCGCACCAAGTGGCGATGCTATCTGCGGCGCCACCTCAGTTTGGGCGAAAAGAAGCTCACACAACAAGCAGAAGAGAGGAGAAAACGTCAAAAGGAACACCAGGAAAATAAGCAGCTGAGAGCTGTCACCTCAGGGGCGCATTCCCATAGTCAGTTATGACTGAAGGGGCTATTATTATTATTATTATCGTGGGATGAATTCCCGTGAGCTGACGTAGTCCACGAAACAGTGGTAAGAGAGTCTTAAATAATTAAAGTGAAAATGAAACTTTATACTATGCAATGTTGTGTATTGAATTCTTCATTGTTCAACTGAAGTATTAAAAACTAGTCTTCAGTGGTTTTATAAAAACGCTTCTGTGATCGTTATTTTTATTTCTAACTTTGTGCGTTCTTTATGAGAATAATAGAATATACATTATATGCAAAGGTGTCCTCGGGATCCTCAGCTGCAGGTCCAACTCTGAAATTACTATCTGATGTACATATAATCATTTATTTGCAATTTATGTTTATAATTGATGTCTGGTGGTCTTTAAAAGAAATCTGCCTTCCTTCTAATTGAATTCCCCTGACACTAGTTCTCAAAAAATGTGGATGTAGTATTGTAAGGTATTTCATTGAATTATAATTTTAGCAGATCGGAAGAATTGTGTATTCCTCGGTAATTTCAATATATAGTCTTGTCAGCTTTTTATGTCATCAATTCCACATTGTTGATCTTGTCATCAATTCCACATTGGTGATCTTGTCATCAATTCGACATTGGTGATCTTGTCATCAATTCCACATTGGTAATCTTGTCATCAATTCCACATTGGTAATCTTGTCATGAATTCCACATTGTTGATCTTGTCATCAATTGCACATTGGTAATCTTGTCATGAATTCCACATTGTTGATCTTGTCATCAATTCCTCATTGGTAATTTTGTCATCAATTCCATATTGGTGATCTTGTCATAAGTTCCACATTGGTGATCTTGTTATCAATTCCACATTGTTGATCTTGTCATAAATTCTACATTGTTGATCTTGTCACATATTCTGATTATTGTTCGTAATTGTTTTCAGTCATAATAATAATAATAATACAAAATTCCATAGTTACTCATCCATGGCATACCCTTTTTAAATCTGATGCCCTGAGATCATCCATAGGTCACTGTTTAGTCATTTCACTGACACATTTTTGAAAATGTAACATTTTTAAGGCAGTTACTGCATGAACAATTAAATATGATAAAAGGGGCTTTGAAAATGTTGCCGTAAAACACGAGAGCAAGAATTCAGACAATGAAATATTACGCATAGCCAAATGCTGCGTCATTCCAATGACGTAAGGTATATTCGATGACCTCTTTCTATAATTAAATTCTGTGTAACGCCGCTCTGTTTTAAAGTAGTTGCGCACGACCTGATCTAGTTCTCAGGGGTTTTCCAACACAAAGCGGTTAAGTTCACAAACAGTTTTTGTAAGATTATGTAAGCACTCCTGACCTTTAACCACAAACAAATGCACTCCAGCAAACCGTAAAATATCCCGTGCAGTTCCCGGGGGTCTCTGGGGAGAAAATGAAAGGATAAGATAACTGCTCCTTCAGACATGCTGTACATGGAGACCAGATCAGGTTGTAAATGGGCACTGGCATTCTCATCGTGTAAACAAATTGCTTCAGAGAAGCAACTATTGCAAGAGTTATTATGTTGGTGCAGACTTTCTCAAAGAGGACAGCTGTTGTGATGGCTTCATGAACCATACAGGAGCAAAATAGGAGATGATGATGATGATGATGCTGCTGCTGATGATGATGATGATAATGATGATGATGATGATGATAAACGTAAAACTTGGCATGGGATATCTCTCTAAAATTCACAATTTCATAAGAGCAGAATCGTGTGAAAAAAAATTAACGTTAAAAAAAAAAAGGAAATCTCTAATACGGATTGCATTTTTCACCTAATATTGCTCTGTCATTGGCTGCCAACAAAACAAAACACACAAAAATACAAGAAGTTCATTGACTTTAACGTGTTTGTTATCAATCAATTTTACTGACATTTGTCCGACTTTGAGTTCAGTACCTTTATCATCGTCTCTGCCTTGTTATGATTATGTGTCTGCTTGAGTTTGCCCTGCCAACAGAAAATATTTGTTTAGCAGCAGTTGTTGATTCTAAGCTCTAGATCTTTGTTGCCGGAAAATGGCGAAGTAGCAGGCGAGATACCGAGTTCGATAACTGTACTAGTTGGCTGAACGTTGTCCGTGACCACCCAAGGGATATCCCACCATGAGAAGCTTTTTTTAAGGTGTGAACTTGCGTGCCTGAATGTAGTAAAAGCTAACAGATTAGGTGTGTATTAACGACTTAAGTTTTTCTGGTCTACTAGACAACAAGCTAATGTGGCAAGGCTAAAGTGTTTTCACGCTGAGTAACTAGCGCCAGATAAGTTTATGCAAATGAATTTGGTTTCTAAATTAATGTGTGTTTTCTATCTTTATGTTTGTGGCCAATGAATGTTGGTGTTTGACAAATACCTTTCCGTGATAGTTTAGTGCAGCTATTTTTTCCAGAGTATAATAATAACAATAATATATGTTTCAGTTTATTAGTTTTTTCCTTCTAGTTTTTATTCTCTCTTGCAATTTTTTAGGGGGAAGACAATAGGCGTTTACATTTCTTTTTAAGGCGAACAGTTCAAGTAATAACAGCTGGGATAGGCTGTTACGTCTTTCGCTCTTTGTTTTGTTTTTTTTAACTTCAGATACTGTTGGTAATTCTTTGTTGGTGGTTACAGGGAAGAGAATGGGCAGACGGTTGTCATTCGGGTTTTTTTTTTTTTATGTCGTGTATAAAAATGTCATGTTTAACTCCAGATTAGTTTTAATTAGGATATCTAGAGTCATCATCTTGACTATATCGCAGCTGGCGTGAGCCTCGACGCGTCTTTCATTACATATGAAATTTTATAAACAATTTGCTGAACAACACTGAATAATGTTCAGAAACGATTATTGTATATTTTTACCATAGCGGTAAAGGTAAAGGATCCCATTACATGGTATTGGGGCATATTGGGAATATGGTGTTTTTTTTTTTTTTTTTTCCTTAACCAGCGGCACTTGGGCTTTCAGCCCTTCGGCCCAGTGACATGTCATTGCGAGGCTGAGGAGCCTGTGGACTTTCCTTCCAACCCGGTCAGGAGCTTCGCTCCTTCCCATCCACAGAGGGTTTATCTCAGGAGCCGTTCAGGTTATTCAGTCAAAATCCCGGTCGGTGATACTTCTTCAAATGCCCGCGCCCGGGCTTGAACCTTGAACACCTGATCGCCAGCTCAGTGTGGTAACCATTACACCAGCGCGGCTCCCGAATAGGAATATGGTGTTAAGCCCATTTTTGTTTTACCATACAGCACACTAGGGGTGATGTGGTCGGCATCACGCCTTGTTACCATAGTGATGCTATAAAAACATTACTAGGAAGGCGATATACCAGTGATTTTACTTTTTTAAGGCAATTATTTTTTGGACATATGTAACATTACAAATAACAAAATTTAATAATCACTTTAGGTTTTAACAGTTGGAAAATAATTTGAATAGTTATGGATCAAGAAAAGTTATCATCACAGTCTTTAGGGAATGTGAGATATTACAAGAAGTTCAAGTGGCAGCACAGATTTGAACTTAGCTGCCAATGATGGTTCTGCTCCTTCTTATGGGTTCGTTTTTTTCACTCTGCTCACGCTCGTCTCTGATCAAGGTTGTCGGGGGTAGCTCGTTTCCCAGAAATGTCAAGGAGAGTCTACCACGTGGGTCTTTCGTCTTAAAGCTTAGGCCACGGTTCCCTTCTTGTTCCAGAGATGGTACTTTCTGCTGGTACCACCAACAACTGTGGTAAAAGAATAGAACGAAACGCTCTTCTGAGTATGGCGTTTTCCACCCCATAGTTATGGGTTCCTATCTTCCCATACCACCATCCCAATTACTCAGACTTTACCCTCGATGAGAATTAAATTTAATCCTTCGGGATAAAACTTTCTTTACATTTAAATAGAATAGCTTGCATGGTTACTTTATATTTAAATGAAAAGGTTAACAAATACAGATTACATTTACATATGTCCGTTTACAAATACATCTCCACTGATTGAAAAGTGTTCACAATATAAATTGAATATGCTTTCATTTATGTTTTACACTGATTGAAAAGTTTGAAACTTCAATTACTTTAAAATGAATATTTTCACATAGACATTTACACTGGTTTAAAGCTTGAAAACTTACATTACTTTAAAGTGACTATGTTTATAGGGACATTTACACTGCTTTGAAAATGTAAGTATTATTCTTAGAATGTACATCATTTCTTTCATCTTTCCCTCCCTGCTCCTTAGGGAACCTGGAACTACTTTATGCTTTTAGTTCTCTTTACGAAACTATCAATAAAACGATAACCAACCCGTGCAGTGGTGGTTCATGAATCATCATTCTACACGATGAGGTTGCCAGCCTCAAATGACTTTGACATCCACTAGCGAGTTTCAATTACTAAAATTCACATGGTAATATATACAAATATATATATGTTAGTTCACATGTTAGTTATAAAATATGAAATGTAAATCACAACTTACGCCAATCCTGACTCACCGAATTTTTGCTCAGATGAATAAAACAGACTTGAATCGGCCTCTTACACGCATCTAGTGTGTCGTTAATTTAATAAGTTCCCTCTCTGACGTTGTGTGTGGTCCTTCAGTTTCCTCAGTCCAGGTTTCCTTATTTAAAATGTTAGAGATTTCCTGGGCTATATTGTAAGTCCTGATAAATACTCCAATAAAAGGTGTCCGGTATTTTAAGAAGGAATTCTGAATTCTGATTCTTCACTGTAGCAGTCTGGTGTCTTGGCGAGTGATTTCTCAAGTGAAATAGCTTGAGAAAATGATCAGATTATATCCCCTGCCTTACCACGCCTTCGTTTGTTATGAGCTATCAAAAAACTCCAGTCATATTCAAACAGGCGGGTTATGGGGCAATTTCAAAATATTCCGACATCGGATAATTTTGAACGTACGGTAGAAGTGGACTCTCCCATATATGGTAATAAGATGTCAGATGCCCTTGTATACAAACTTACGAACACGCCGGTAACCGCATATGACCATTGTTACGTGCAGTCTTTGATATCTTGCAATATTATACATTTGTATGCTTGTTATGTTCGCAAATATTTTGTAAACAAAATAGAAACTTTTTTGCTTAAGGAAAAGTCAATATTGAGTTACTTCCCCTTGAAAGGAGTCTCAGATCGAACTCCGTGGACGAATCCAGTTTTACTGCGATTTATTCTTTGTTTGGGTAGAAATAGATTGTTCTTGCTTCAGAATATCTATGGCCTGAATTTATGTGTAGTGTCTGTCTAGGTAGGACGAGTCTGTCTTATATCTGTATATCTTTACATATCTAAGTCGAACTATATGTTCTTTGTCGCTAGAAAGGTCAAAGGCTGTTCAGCGGATGTGTGGCTAGAGAGGTGTGATTTGGCTTCGCCCTGATGATGGGGGGCTGTCGTGTTTTTCTGTATCGGCTTGTCGCCGGGAAAAGTGATCTCAAGATTGATGGGGAAAGTGATAGTCGTTTAGTCCTATCGTGTATGCTTTACCCCAGTGTTTATTCTTATTGCCAAGGAGTGGCAGAATGATATTTCTTATGCTAAGGTAAAGAAAGCATTTCTTATGAACTCTTACGAAGCCATCGTTTTCGATAAGCAGACGCACGATTTGTACGTCTGAGGGAATATTTAACTAGATGAAGATGACATTCATTTCTAGCAGCACCATATTGTATGATGAAGTCAATTGCATCATGATAGAATCTACAGAGCAATGAGAACATTTAATGTAGGATTAACTTTGATACAGATTCCAGTTTGTATCCTAAAGTGAGTGACAGCTCACGACAGCAGCCATCTTGTATCCAAATATTTTATGACTTTCAAGAAGAGAAAAGGGATGCCCCGTATTATCGCTTGATGAGTCCAGAGATCACTGCTACAGATGAGAACCCATTACTAGCGGTTCAAAATGATTATATGAAAAATATGTGCTGAACATTATTTAAAGGAATCTTCGCTAGACGAGGTTAGGTCTAGAAGCCATCTTGAATATTGTTTATAAACTGACGTGCTTTGTCAGTAAACTCAGATGATATATATATATGGGCAATACTGAGTGCTTGTCTACTGACATTCCATTGTGCTATGATTCAACGAGTGCCCATGTATCATTGCAAGACCATTTATCAATTGTACCATGATGTATTATGCCAACCTGTGATTTGTCACTGTATCCGTGCTGTCGAATGTGTACGTCCAATTAAACTGTAACAAAAAGTACACAGCAGTTGGCGTCGATGACTTCCAGCCATACATGATGAGAAAAAGAACATTTATCAACTCTTCGAACTCTTTCATCATTCGCGTATTATACTCTCACTCTATGTCTACACACCACTGCGTAGGTCGAGTTGATATTCCTATTCCTAACAACAACTCTGACGAGCAACGCTGGGGCCAACAACAAGTCTTTAACATTGGAGCTTCCACAGACCACCATACCTCTTAACACTGTGGTCCTGTAAATAGTTGATGTCAGTGTGAACAAGGAACAATACAACTTCATATCTATACACCATTCAACAGTATATATAGAAACAGCATTTAACTCTGGTGGAATTCAACAAAAAAGAGTGTTATTTAACACTGGTGAGCCAGCTTTCTGGGTTTGACCTCGCAGAAGTTGAGAAGTCAACAGACTACCGATACCAGACCGTTTCCTGTGGCTGATACGTGACCTATCAAGTGAATGCAGTATCTAGGTCAGCGTTGTTGACATTTTTACGCTTAGACATTACAGAGTTTCACAGTACAGAGATGATACTTTGAAGGCCATAAACTGTTCTATTGTTGCAGTATTGTTGAACATAAGTGCGTAAATTTCATCGTTGGACCTTCTGATACTCATATTGTTGAACATTATAATAGATTAAATCAAAAATCTAGTATTGATTAAAGTGGCAGTTTACTTTGTTTATTCAGAAACTGTGCCATTATATTTATGAACTGAAACTCTTTCCAACACACTTCATTATTTAATGTATAACTGAGCATCCTATCTGCAACACAGTGCTTTATATATTACACACATGATATACGCATTTATGATTATATGTTATATGTTATTTGTTTGTATAGTATTTTAGTTTATATGTCAGCGGGTTGTGTTTAGGTTGGGCGGTGTCCTCACAACAGAATATCCCACGTCATAGAGGGTCTGTTGTGGGCGTTTTCTTTAGGTGCAATTTCCTTAATTGGAAATTTGCTTGCAACAACTAGTTGCTATTTGTGTTAGCTGTGAAGACTGTAATTATTGTTATTTTTGTAATATTTCTTTGTTCTTTAGTTTTGTTTTGATTTGTTTGTAATTTGTTAGTCTACCCTTTTCTATCTTTCAGTTCTATTCACAATTTATATTCATATACTGTGACGTCATTTGTGTTGTTATTCCTTGCAGATTCAGTGATTATTTTCATTGATTTCCCTATTTGATT
Organism: Oreohelix idahoensis; assembly: GCA_024509875.1. Lineage (NCBI taxonomy): Eukaryota > Metazoa > Mollusca > Gastropoda > Stylommatophora > Oreohelicidae > Oreohelix > Oreohelix idahoensis. The sequence goes on from JAMPIV010001358.1 coordinate 115,829, forward strand.
TATTTGATTTCTGCAAATGTTTTCATATTGTCAGTCTTATTTGTGCTTTATGTATGCTGTTGGTTGACATATGTTTTATATAGGTATATTTCATAAGACACTATTGCTTGTGCACTGCACTTGGATTATGGTATGAACCAGTATTTTATTATTATTACTGGTATACAAGAAATTATACAAGACCTTATTAAGGCTTGTGACCCACTGAGATTGAGATAGTGTACTGATTAATCAAGTCATTAAGAACTTGTGGTATTATTATTGTTTCAAGTAATTAGTATTATTTTTAGACATCATGTCTACATTAGAATACTTCATTGCACAAGGGAAATCCCTTGATAAGACTGGTCAACAATTAGAAGAATGGGCAGTTGCTCAATATGACAAGACATTAGCTGCTGCTGCAGAGGAAAGAAAAGCTCTAGCTGAAGAGAAAAGATTAGCAGCTGAAGAGAGAAGATTAGCAGCTGAAGAGAAAAGACTAGACAGAGAAGCTACTGCTGCTGCTGAACAAAAGAAATTGCAGATGCAGGTGGAGGAAAGGAGATTTGAAGCTGAACCAAAAAAAATTAGAAAGAGAAGCTGCTGCTGAACAAAAAAGATTAGACAGTGAAGCTGAACAAAAAAGATTAGACAGTGAAGCTGAACAAAAAAGATTAGACAGAGAAGCTGAAGAAAAAAAAGCAATAAGAGAACATGAATTTGAGTTAGAGAAATTAAGATTGACAAGTATGAGTAATGTTAATCAGGCATCTAGTGGTAATGGTAAACCTTCTACTTACAAGGTTAAGGTTCCACCGTTCAATCAGTCCAGTGACGATATTACATTCTGGCTGGATAGATTTGAACGTTCTTGTCGTACTCATAATGTGGATAAATCAATATATGCTAACCAATTAGCAGAAAACTTGAAAGGTGAATCTCTGACTAGGTTATGCCTTGTAGGAGATGCAGATAAGGATAATTATGATGTCATTAGGACGGCTTTGATAAAAAAAATACCAGCTAAGTGAGGAAGGCTATCGCCTTTTGTTTAAGACGATGGTGCCTGAGACAGGTGTAGAATTCTCAGAATTCATTGCAAAGGCATGTCTCACAGTTGATCGTTGGATTGAGCTTTCCAAAACAGAAAAAACGTATGAAGGACTTATGGATTTGTTGCTCAGAGATAAGATTATGTCATGTGTTAACAAACCATTCCTTGAATTTATGCATGAGCGTAAACCCAAATCACTAAAGGAAATGGAAGAATATTGTTCCCAATATGTCACTGCACACCCCGACGTGACTTTTGGCAACGCTAAGATTAAGGAGAGTATGCCAGTTGCTTCAGCAACACCATACAATCCCAATTATTCACACAGATTTCAGGGACCCCAAAACAGATTTGAAAAAAAGGTAACCATAATAGTTATCAAAACCAAGGTAACCAATCATTTCAGGGTTCTTCTTCGAAGAACTGGAGACGAGCTGATAGCTCTCGACACAGGGGTGGTCATAATTATAGGAATTTCCATAGAGGAAGTAATTATAGAAACTATCCGAGGTATCCGTCTTGGAGTCAACAAGATCATAATTACAGAGATACTCATTATAATGAATATGATAATGGTAACCAAGAGAACTATGACTCAAACCCAAATAGGGGTTACAATAGAGGTAACAATAACTACAGAGGTAATAATAACCGAGGTAGATCTCAAAACAGAAGACATAAACCACATTTTCAGGCAAACTCTGCACAGCAAGAGTCTCATGAAGCCTATAAACAGAGTAAAGATAATAATGACGCTAGTAATATGGCATGTTCCGCTTTTGATTTTGGGAGAGCATCTCAGTGCCCCCAATGCAAAACATTATTTGAGCCAACCACAGTGTCTACTTTAAGCTGTGGCCATCCTCTTCCTGCTCTTCCTGCATCAGTCGCGCATGATGGAAGAGGTTCTCTTGTCCTACATAAAGGTTTAGTACATAACAATCCAGTCTCCGTTCTATTTGATTCTGGATGCACCACAATTGGTGTTAGGCAGTCACTCGTAGATCCTTCCCGTGCCACTGGACAAGTAGTCAAATGTGTAACATTTGGCGGCACATTAGAGAAATACTCTACTGCTATCATTAGGATTGCTACTCCTTTCTTTACAGGAGATGTACACGCATGTCTTCTTCCAAATCCGATCGCTGACCTTATCATCCGTCGCATTCATGGAGTCAAAGAATGCACTCCGCAACAAATTTCCGCTTGGGAAAAGCAAAACATGCAGATTGCTAACGCTGTAGTCACTAGCGCTCAAGCTCTTAATATGCCTCAAACTTCATCTACTGAAGATAATGAAGTGCATAACCAAGATGATCCCTTGGTAATTTCTCGTGACTCGTTTATAAAACAGCAAGAAGATGATCCCACTCTGAAGATATTATTCATTCTTGCAACTAAAGGTGATCCGAATAAAGACACAAGTCGTAAATCTTGGATTACAAAGAAGAATGGCGTACTTGTGCGTATGGTTCAAGACTCCATTACGTCAAGTCATTCTCAAATCCTGGTTCCCAAGAATTTGAGAGTTAAAATTTTGCAGCACGCTCACGACTCTCAGTGTGCTGGACACATGGGTTTTTCCCGTACTAAGTCAAGAGTTCTTGCGGCTTTCTTTTGGCCATTGGTAAACAAGGACTTACTTACTTACTTAGTCGTTCCCCTTCTACCGTGAGGTGTAGAGGTTTGGAAGAGAGAGCGCCAGACCATTCTATCAGCTGTCTTCTTCCTGGCCTGGTTCCATTCTAGTCCTCGGTCCTTCAAAGATTGTCTAATGTTGTCCTCCCAGCGAACTCTGGGTCGTCCTGGAGGTCTGGATCCCTGGCTCTTTGTTTCCCATGCTTGTCGTGGTAGCCGATCTTCTCCCATTCTGCCGACATGGCCAAACCATCTTAGTTGGGACTGTTCTATTTGGGTCTGCAGCGGATGGGATTTTAGGCCTTGACGGATCGTCTGGTTGCGGACCATGTCTTTTCTTGTTACTTCAACCACTTTCCTCAGATACCTCATTTCTGAGGTTTGGATCTGGCTTTTGTGGGTTGTAGTCACTGCCCACGACTCGCATCCATATGTCAAAACTGGGACATAGGTGGAGCGGTATACAGCCATCTTCGTTTTCTTACCAACCTCTTTCTTGCTGAGGAATCCACGATTTATGGCCTGAAAAAGTCTCCCAGCCGCTGCTTTTCGAGTGGCCAACTCTTCTTTGATGCCTCCCTTTCGGTCTATAATAGCTCCGAGATATTTAAAGTGGTCGACCTGCTCCAGGACCTGTTCTCCCAACTTAATCTGATGTTTTCTTTCTTCTCGTGATATCACCATGGATTTTGTTTTAGAGCTGCTTATGACCATCCCTCTCTTCTCCAGCTCTTCCTTCCAGACTTGCAAGTTGGATTGGAGATGTGCCTCTGATTTAGCAATCAGGGCAACATCATCAGCAAATGCCAGCTCCGAAATATAGACCTGTCTCATCTTCCAGTACCCCACTGAATACTTTCTTGTTCTCTCCTTACATGCCTTGATGACATCGTCCATGAGGAGTATGAAAAGATAAGGTGACAGGATATCACCTTGTCTTACACCAGTGGTGGTCCTGAACTCTTCTGACTTATGGTTTGCTGTCCTCACATAATTTCTGCAAGACTTGTAGAAGCTCTGTATAGCATGAATCAGAGGTGCTGGAATATTCTTCCTTGCCAAACAGTCCCAAAGTTTGCTCCAGGGGACTCTGTCAAACGCCTTTTCCAGATCTATGAAACAAAGATGGATCTCACTCTTATACTCAAGGGCCTTTTCACTCAGCTGTCTGACTGTGAAGATTAGGTCTTGAGTACTTCGGTTTGCTCGGAATCCGCACTGGACCTCATCCAATTGTGGCTCAGCTAGGCGTCGGAGTCTCTGCTCTAGGATTCTAGAGTAGATTTTACCAGGGACACTGAGAAGGGATATGCCTCTATGGTTTCCACACTGTCGATTGTCACCCTTTTTGAAAATTGGTGTTATGATGGCAATCTCCCAATCCTTTGGTATGGTCTTGTTGCACCATGCTGCCTGTAGGACCTTTAAGAGTAATAGGTCGCCTAATGCTCCCATGTACTTAACCATTTCTGGTGTTATACCATCATGCCCTGCTGCTTTGCCCATCTTGATTTTCTCTAGTGCTGCCCTTAGTTCTTCCATCTTTATGTCATCTTCACCATCATTGGTTTTCTCTTCTGTGCTAGTGGTTATCATTTCTGTTGCTTCACCATGCTCACCATCCAGGAGTTCTGAGAAATATTCTTTCCATCTTTCCATTACTTCCTTCGGGGCAGTAAGCAATTTGCCTTGCTTGTCCTTTATAAATTTGAGAGGGCATTATTTTTCCTTCCTCATGTTCTTTAGGGTCTTATAGAACAATTTCTGGTTTTCGTGTGCATCTTTTTCTAGCTTTTCTCCAAATTCTTCCCAGGACTTCTGTTTTGCTGCTAGCACTTTGTTCTTTGCTTCTGTTCTGAGTATCACATATTCTCTATATTTTTCCATTTGTCCTGTTGTGTTTTTAGCTCCTAAGTATTGTTTCCATGCCATTTTCTTCTCTCTTATTTTCTCTTTGACTTCCTCTGTCCACCAAGGTGTCCTCTTTCTCTGGTTCCCAAGTCGGACTTCACCGCATGCTTCTGCAGCAGCTGTCTTTATGATATCCTTGAATTTATTCCAGAGGGTTTCCAAGTCATCAGGTCGTTCTTCTGTGTTCCTCACTGCTGTAGCAATAAGCCCCTGATATCTGGTCTTAATTTCTGGCTCTCTCAGCTTGTAGGTCCTAATGCTCATTTCTCCTGTTTGTTTACTTGGTTTCTTGCGTGAGGTTGGGCAGTTCCTAGGCTGAGCAACTCTTTCAGTTGTTCGTTTGATTGTTAGCAGGTAGTGATCACTTCCAATCTCTGGCCCCCTCCAGACTCTTGCATCTCGGACATATCTGAATGAGCTTCTCCGAACAATGGCATAGTCGATCACTGACTTCTCATTCTTGGTTGGTTCACATCTAGTGTATGCATGTATGCGCTTATGGGGGAACTTTGTGTTTGTAATGATCAGATTCTGCTCACTGCAGAATCTAAGGATTCGCTTTCCATTGTCATTGAGAGTATCTTCTCCATATCTTCCGATAACGCAACCCCATCTAGCATGGTCATTTCCAACTCTGGCATTAAAATCTCCGAGCATGATAACTTCATCTAGGCAGTCATCCACTGTCCTTTGAAGCAGCTCGAAGAATTCCTCCTTGACCTCTGCTCTCTCATCCTCATTTGGCCCATACACTATGACCAGGTTGACTATGGTTTCTCCTTCTTTTAGTTTTACAACCATAATGCGCTCCGAGACAAAGTTCCATCCCTTGATACTATCTTTTTGATTTTGGGCCACAATGCAACCCACGCCCCCTTTAGCTCTTTCAGATATGGGTACACCACTGTAGAGCAACGTGTTGCCATCGAGATCCATGACTCCTTGTCCTTTTTTCTTCGTTTCCGTTATAGCCAGGATTTCTAGTTTTGCTTTCCTCATCTCTTCCACCAGCTCCTCTTCCTTCCCATTTATACTTCTTGTGTTCCAAGTTCCATAAGTCGTAGTCCGTAGTCCGTTCCAGTTCGTCGCCTTTAGAATCAGTCCGGTTTTCTCTCTTGTATTTCTCGTAATCATAGTTTAAGACAAACAGGTGATTGGCCTGTTGTGCCTTTGCATGGTGGAGGGGCTGCCTCCTTACGGCCTCCATGCAGGCCGCCCTCCTCCTTTTTCATCCGGGCTTGGGACCGGCATGGGCGGAGTTGGTAAACAAGGACATACGGATTTATTGTCGATCTTGTAAAGTATGTCAGGAAGTTAAATCCAAAGGTCCACGCCATGCTGCACCCATTCAGGCGGCAGACGTTCCTATTCGGCCGTTTCAAAAAATGGCCATAGACATTATTGGTCCATTTAAGATCAAGTCTGCCAGAGGACATCAGTTTATCTTGACGTGTGTTGATATGTGCACACGTTGGCCAGAGGCTATTCCTCTGAAGAGCATTACTACTGCTGATATTGCAGATGCTCTTTGGCTTATATTCTCTCGTCTGGGTTTCCCCGGAGAGATATCAGACCATGGCACCCAACTAATATCAGATACCATGTCTCAAGTAATGTCTACTCTGCAGATAGATAGATCTTTAAGTAGTATCTACCATCCAATGTCTAATGGGATGGTCGAACGCCTTAATAGGACACTTAAAAACTTACTAGGGAAGATAACTGAGGATCATCCTCAAGACTGGGACAGAGTTTTACCTGCGGCCCTCTTCGCTTACAGAGAGGTCCCCAATGAACATACAGGGTTTTCTCCCTTTGAACTTGTCTTTGGCGCGCGTCCGCGCGGTCCTATGTCTTTGCTCCATGATGTCATAACAGCTGACAATATTGACGATGACACAAAGTCATCTTATGAATATGTCATCGCGTTGAGACAAAAGATTATCGAAGCATGCAAATTAGCAACTTCTTCTTCCGAATTTGCGAAACAGAAGGCAAGGCAATTTGCCAATAAGAACAGATGCTTACGACAACTTTGTCCTGGTGACAAAGCATTTGTATTACTACCTTGTAGGGAAAACAGACTACTTATTTCTTGGAAAGGTCCGTTCGATATAATATCGAAAATTTCCGATGTCGACTATATTGTCGATATTGATGGGAAGCATAAAACCTTCCACATCAATATGCTTACTGAATTCCATGAACGTCCAGATTATTTACAACCCATTTTCCAAGCAACGGACGATTCTCCAGTATAACATGGTCATTACTCATCACTGTCCGTGATACAGGATGAGGAAACGAGTTTTTCAGATGTAAATCTTCCTCTTCCAATGATCCCACTTCATTCTAGTGAATCATGGAAGAACGTTACTGTCTCTCCTGATTTGTCTCTAGGAGAACAGCGACAAGTTTCAACTATGTTGCAAACATTTCAGGATGTACTCACTGACATCCCTGGACAAACTCATGTCATTGAACATGACATTGTTCTAACTGACCATACTCCTATTAGGGTTAGACCTTATCCTATCCCTATACATTTTCAAGTACAGGTCGAGAAAGAGTTGGATGAGATGATAGATTTGAAAATAATCGAACCATCCACCTCTGCATATTCTTCGCCGATGGTTATTGTTCGGAAAAAAGACAATAACATACGTCTTTGCGTTGACTATCGCAAATTGAATCAAGTAACGAAGTTCGATGCCGAACCTATGCCTTTACTGGAAGAGCTACTTACTCGACTCTCCAAATCTCATTTTTTCACTAAACTTGATTTGTCTAAAGGATATTGGCAAGTACCTTTATCTGAACGCGCCAAACCTCTCACGGCTTTTTCAACACCTAGAGGTTTGTTCCAATGGAATTTTATGCCTTTCGGTCTTATGAACGCACCAGCTACATTTGTACGCATGATGCGCCGAATCCTATCTTATCGGTCAGATGTCATTGCATATCTAGACGACATCTGTCTTTTCAGCGATACTTGGGAAGATCACTGTTACGTGCAGTCTTTGATATCTTACAATATTATACATTAGTATACTTGTTATGTTCGCAAATATTTTGTAAACAAAATAGGTAATTTTTTAGTGCTTAAGGGAAAGTCATTATTGAGTTACTTCCCTTGAAAGTTGTGCCGTCTCTTCGATCGAACTCCGCGGATGAATCCATTTTACTGCGATTTATTCGTTGTTTGGGTGGTAATAGATTGTTCTTGCTTCAGAATATCTATGGCCTGAATTTATGTGTATTGTTTGTCTGAGTAGGACGAGTTTGTCCTATATCTGTATATCTTTACATATCTAAGTCGAACTATATGTTCTGTTGTCTCTAGAGAGGTCAAAGGCTATTCGGCGGATGTGCCGCTAGGGTGTGGTGTGATTTGGCTTCGTCCTGATGGGGACTGTGTTTTTTCTATGTCGGCTTGTCGCCGGGAAAAAAGTGATCTCAGTATTTGTGGGGAAAGTGATAGTCGTCTAGACCTATCGTGTATGCTTTACCCCAGTGTTTATTCGTATTGCCAAGGAATGGCAGAATCATATTTCTGATACCAAGGTAATCAAAGATACTCTTATGAACTCTCGTACGAAGCCACCATTTTCGATAGGTACGATTTGTATGTCTAAGAGAATATATTTGACTCGATGAAAACGACTTCGATTCCTAGCAGCACTATATCCTGTAGAATGCAGTCAATTGTTCATGATCAAATCTACAGAGCAATGAAATGTTTTATGAATGACTAACTTTAGGACAGATTCATTATCTGTATCCAAACGTGAGTGACAGCTCACGAGTGAAGCCATCTTGGAACCAAACATGTAGTGACTTTCAAGAAGAGAAAAGGGATGCCCGTATTATCGCTTGATTAGTCCAGAGATCACTGCTACACATCTTCTTCTTCTTCTTCCATCCTTAGCCATCAACCGGCAAAGCAGTATGTGGCCAGTACGCCTAGTGGCGTCTTAGGGCAACAACAAATTGATCAATCTATCGCTGTTTCCACCACGCCTAGTGGCGTCTTTGTGGAACAAAAACAGACCAAACAATCTATCATTGTTTCCGTAATCAGATTGGTTCGCAAGCAGGTGATCAGCCCACTGTGCGAAGTTTTTACGGGATGGGGTAAACAGCCCCATGCCCATACCCTCCTTAGTCGCCTTTTACGACATGCGTGGTAGGGTGCAGTGTTACTATTCTTTGCTCCCCTTTCGGGCCCCGGTAACACACGGGTGACTGCTACACATGAGAACCCTTTATTAGCGGTTCAATATTATTATATGGAAAAATATGTGCTGAACATTATGTTAAAGAATCGTCGCTAGACGAGATTAGGTCTAGAAGCCATCTGAAATATTATTTATAAGCTGACGTGCTCAGTCAGTGAAGTCAGATGATATATATGTATGGGCGATACTGAGTGCTTGGCTACTGACAGTCCATTATACAATTATTCTACATGAGTGCCCATGTAACATTGCAAGACCATTTATCCACTGTACCATGATGTATTATGCCAACCTGTGATTTGTCACTATCTGTGCTGTCGAGTGTATACGTCCAATTAAACTGTAGAAAGGTACACAGTCGTTGGTGTCGATGACTTCCAGCCATACATGAGTGTGAGAAAAGAACATTTGTCAACACCACGAACCCTTATTATCATTCGCACATTATACACTCAATCCATGTCTACACACCACTGCGTAGGTCAAGTTGACATTCCATATACTACAGTGGAGCAAACAACACCATAGAGATCTTATCAACTGATGATGATGATGTCTGTCTTCCAAGAAAAAGAGACTTTATCAACTGGTGGACCAGCTTTCTGGGTTTGACCTCGCAGAAGTTCAGAAGTCAACAGATTACCGATACCAGACCGTTTCCTGTGGCTGATACGACATACTTGCAGTATTGGTTTGCTCTTTGTCAACACTTCGTCACGTGACCTGTCAAGTGAATGCAGTATGTAGGTCAGCGTTGTTGACATTTTTACATTAGACATTACAGAGTTTCACAGAACAGTTGGATCAATTCTTGTCAATATTAACAGGAAGACAGTATTAGTGAACTAAGAAGTCCTATTTTCATCGATGGATCTTCTTGTTTTCTATATATGAACTTTAATATTTAAGGCCAGAATGTTTAATTGAATAAAGTGGCAGTTTGTTTATTTTCATAAAAATAACTTTGCCATTACTGTAAAACTGAGCCTATTTTGCAACACATACTATCATACACATAATTTATATATATTTATGTTTACATGTTATTTGTTTGTATAGTATGTTAGTTTCTATGTCAGCGGGTTGTGTTTAAGGTTGGGCGGCGTCCTCACAACAGAATATCCCACGTCATAGAGGGTCCGTTGTGGGCGTTTTCTATAGGTGCAATTTTCTTGATTGAAAATTTGCTTGCAACAACTGTTGCTTTTGTGTTAGCTGTGAAGTCTGTAATTATTGTTATTTTTGTAATATTTCTTTGTTCTTTAGTTTTGTTTTGAGTTGTTTGTAATTTGTTGGTCTACCCTTTTCTATCTTTCAGTTCTATTCACAATTTATATTCATATACTGTGACGTCATTTGTGTTGTTATTCTTTGCAGATTCAGTGATTATTTTCATTGATTTCCCTATTTGATTTATTTTGATTTCTGCAAACGTTCTTGTATTGTCAGTCCTATTTGTACTTTATGTATTCTGTTGGTTGACATATGTTTTATATAGGTATATTTCATAAGACACTATTGCCTGTGCACTGCACTTGGATTATGGTATAAACCAGTACCTGATTATTATTACTGTCATACAAGACCTTATTAAGGCTTGGGACCCACAGATATTGGGATAGTATACTGATTAATCAAGTCATTAAGAACTTGTGGTATTATTATTATTTCAGGTGATTAGTATTATTGTTAGACACCATGTCTACATTAGAATACTTCATTATACAAGGGAAAGCCCTTGATAAGACTGGTCAACAATTAGAACAATGGGCAGTTGCTCAATATGACAAAGCATTAGCTGCAGAAGAGAGAAGAGCTATGGCAGAAGAGAAAAGATTAGAAAGAGAAGCTGAGGCTGCTGCTGAACAAAAGAAATTGCAGATGCAGGTAGAGCAAAGGAGATTTGAAGCTGAACAAAAAAAATTAGAAAGGGAAGCTGCTGCTGAACAAAAAAGATTAGACAGTGAAGCTGAACAAAAAAGATTAGACAGGGAAGCTGAACAAAAAAGATTAGACAGTGAAGCTGAACAAAAAAGATTAGACAGGGAAGCTGAACAAAAAAGATTAGACAGGGATGCTGAACAAAAAAGATTAGATGCTGAAGAGAAAAAAGCAATAAGAGAACATGAATTTGAGTTAGAGAAATTGAGATTGACAATTATGAGTAATGTTAATCAGGCATCTAGTGGTAATGGTAAACCTTCTACTTACAAGGTTAAGGTTCCACCGTTCAATCAGTCCAGTGACGATATTACATTCTGGCTGGATAGATTTGAACGTTCTTGTCGTACACATAATGTGGATAAATACCAGCTAAGTGAGGAAGGCTATCGCCTTTTGTTTAAGACGATGGTGCCTGAGACAGGTGTAGAATTCTCAGAATTCATTGCAAAGGCATGTCTCACAGTTGATCGTTGGATTGAGCTTTCCAAAACAGAAAAAACGTATGAAGGACTTATGGATTTGTTGCTCAGAGATAAGATTATGTCATGTGTTAACAAACCATTCCTTGAATTTATGCATGAGCGTAAACCCAAATCACTAAAGGAAATGGAAGAATATTGTTCCCAATATGTCACTGCACACCCCGACGTGACTTTTGGCAACGCTAAGATTAAGGAGAGTATGCCAGTTGCTTCAGCAACACCATACAATCCCAATTATTCACACAGATTTCAGGGACCCCAAAACAGATTTGAAAAAAAGGTAACCATAATAGTTATCAAAACCAAGGTAACCAATCATTTCAGGGTTCTTCTTCGAAGAACTGGAGACGAGCTGATAGCTCTCGACACAGGGGTGGTCATAATTATAGGAATTTCCATAGAGGAAGTAATTATAGAAACTATCCCAGGTATCCGTCTTGGAGTCAACAAGATCATAATTACAGAGATACTCATTATAATGAATATGATAATGGTAACCAAGAGAACTATGACTCAAACCCAAATAGGGGTTACAATAGAGGTAACAATAACTACAGAGGTAATAATAACCGAGGTAGATCTCAAAACAGAAGACATAAACCACATTTTCAGGCAAACTCTGCACAGCAAGAGTCTCATGAAGCCTATAAACAGAGTAAAGATAATAATGACGCTAGTAATATGGCATGTTCCGCTTTTGATTTTGGGAGAGCATCTCAGTGCCCCCAATGCAAAACATTATTTGAGCCAACCACAGTGTCTACTTTAAGCTGTGGCCATCCTCTTCCTGCTCTTCCTGCATCAGTCGCGCATGATGGAAGAGGTTCTCTTGTCCTACATAAGGGTTTAGTACATAACAATCCAGTCTCCGTTCTATTTGATTCTGGATGCACCACAATTGGTGTTAGGCAGTCACTCGTAGATCCTTCCCGTGCCACTGGACAAGTAGTCAAATGTGTAACATTTGGCGGCACATTAGAGAAATACTCTACTGCTATCATTAGGATTGCTACTCCTTTCTTTACAGGAGATGTACACGCATGTCTTCTTCCAAATCCGATCGCTGACCTTATCATCGGTCGCATTCATGGAGTCAAAGAATGCACTCCGCAACAAATTTCCGCTTGGGAAAAGCAAAACATGCAGATTGCTAACGCTGTAGTCACTAGCGCTCAAGCTCTTAATATGCCTCAAACTTCATCTACTGAAGATAATGAAGTGCATAACCAAGATGATCCCTTGGTAATTTCTCGTGACTCGTTTATAAAACAGCAAGAAGATGATCCCACTCTGAAGATATTATTCATTCTTGCAACTAAAGGTGATCCGAATAAAGACACAAGTCGTAAATCTTGGATTACAAAGAAGAATGGCGTACTTGTGCGTATGGTTCAAGACTCCATTACGTCAAGTCATTCTCAAATCCTGGTTCCCAAGAATTTGAGAGTTAAAATTTTGCAGCACGCTCACGACTCTCAGTGTGCTGGACACATGGGTTTTTCCCGTACTAAGTCAAGAGTTCTTGCGGCTTTCTTTTGGCCATTGGTAAACAAGGACTTACTTACTTACTTAGTCGTTCCCCTTCTACCGTGAGGTGTAGAGGTTTGGAAGAGAGAGCGCCAGACCATTCTATCAGCTGTCTTCTTCCTGGCCTGGTTCCATTCTAGTCCTCGGTCCTTCAAAGATTGTCTAATGTTGTCCTCCCAGCGAACTCTGGGTCGTCCTGGAGGTCTGGATCCCTGGCTCTTTGTTTCCCATGCTTGTCGTGGTAGCCGATCTTCTCCCATTCTGCCGACATGGCCAAACCATCTTAGTTGGGACTGTTCTATTTGGGTCTGCAGCGGATGGGATTTCAGGCCTTGACGGATCGTCTGGTTGCGGACCATGTCTTTTCTTGTTACTTCAACCACTTTCCTCAGATACCTCATTTCTGAGGTTTGGATCTGGCTTTTGTGGGTTGTAGTCACTGCCCACGACTCGCATCCATATGTCAAAACTGGGACATAGGTGGAGCGGTATACAGCCATCTTCGTTTTCTTACCAACCTCTTTCTTGCTGAGGAATCCACGATTTATGGCCTGAAAAAGTCTCCCAGCCGCTGCTTTTCGAGTGGCCAACTCTTCTTTGATGCCTCCCTTTCGGTCTATAATAGCTCCGAGATATTTAAAGTGGTCGACCTGCTCCAGGACCTTTTCTCCCAACTTAATCTGATGTTTTCTTTCTTCTCGTGATATCACCATGGATTTTGTTTTAGAGCTGCTTATGACCATCCCTCTCTTCTCCAGCTCTTCCTTCCAGACTTGCAAGTTGGATTGGAGATGTGCCTCTGATTTAGCAATCAGGGCAACATCATCAGCAAATGCCAGCTCCGAAATATAGACCTGTCTCATCTTCCAGTACCCACTGAATACTTTCTTGTTCTCTCCTTACATGCCTTGATGACATCGTCCATGAGGAGTATGAAAAGATAAGGTGACAGGATATCACCTTGTCTTACACCAGTGGTGGTCCTGAACTCTTCTGACTTATGGTTTGCTGTCCTCACATAATTTCTGCAAGACTTGTAGAAGCTCTGTATAGCATGAATCAGAGGTGCTGGAATATTCTTCCTTGCCAAACAGTCCCAAAGTTTGCTCCAGGGGACTCTGTCAAACGCCTTTTCCAGATCTATGAAACAAAGATGGATCTCACTCTTATACTCAAGGGCCTTTTCACTCAGCTGTCTGACTGTGAAGATTAGGTCTTGAGTACTTCGGTTTGCTCGGAATCCGCACTGGACCTCATCCAATTGTGGCTCAGCTAGGCGTCGGAATCTCTGCTCTAGGATTCTAGAGTAGATTTTACCAGGGACACTGAGAAGGGATATGCCTCTATGGTTTCCACACTGTCGATTGTCACCCTTTTTGAAAATTGGTGTTATGATGGCAATCTCCCAATCCTTTGGTATGGTCTTGTTGCACCATGCTGCCTGTAGGACCTTTAAGAGTAATAGGTCGCCTAATGCTCCCATGTACTTAACCATTTCTGGTGTTATACCATCATGCCCTGCTGCTTTGCCCATCTTGATTTTCTCTAGTGCTGCCCTTAGTTCTTCCATCTTTATGTCATCTTCACCATCATTGGTTTTCTCTTCTGTGCTAGTGGTTATCATTTCTGTTGCTTCACCATGCTCACCATCCAGGAGTTCTGAGAAATATTCTTTCCATCTTTCCATTACTTCCTTCGGGGCAGTAAGCAATTTGCCTTGCTTGTCCTTTATAAATTTGAGAGGGCATTATTTTTCCTTCCTCATGTTCTTTAGGGTCTTATAGAACAATTTCTGGTTTTCGTGTGCATCTTTTTCTAGCTTTTCTCCAAATTCTTCCCAGGACTTCTGTTTTGCTGCTAGCACTTTGTTCTTTGCTTCTGTTCTGAGTATCACATATTCTCTATATTTTTCCATTTGTCCTGTTGTGTTTTTAGCTCCTAAGTATTGTTTCCATGCCATTTTCTTCTCTCTTATTTTCTCTTTGACTTCCTCTGTCCACCAAGGTGTCCTCTTTCTCTGGTTCCCAAGTCGGACTTCACCGCATGCTTCTGCAGCAGCTGTCTTTATGATATCCTTGAATTTATTCCAGAGGGTTTCCAAGTCATCAGGTCGTTCTTCTGTGTTCCTCACTGCTGTAGCAATAAGCCCCTGATATCTGGTCTTAATTTCTGGCTCTCTCAGCTTGTAGGTCCTAATGCTCATTTCTCCTGTTTGTTTACTTGGTTTCTTGCGTGAGGTTGGGCAGTTCCTAGGCTGAGCAACTCTTTCAGTTGTTCGTTTGATTGTTAGCAGGTAGTGATCACTTCCAATCTCTGGCCCCCTCCAGACTCTTGCATCTCGGACATATCTGAATGAGCTTCTCCGAACAATGGCATAGTCGATCACTGACTTCTCATTCTTGGTTGGTTCACATCTAGTGTATGCATGTATGCGCTTATGGGGGAACTTTGTGTTTGTAATGATCAGATTCTGCTCACTGCAGAATCTAAGGATTCGCTTTCCATTGTCATTGAGAGTATCTTCTCCATATCTTCCGATAACGCAACCCCATCTAGCATGGTCATTTCCAACTCTGGCATTAAAATCTCCGAGCATGATAACTTCATCTAGGCAGTCATCCACTGTCCTTTGAAGCAGCTCGAAGAATTCCTCCTTGACCTCTGCTCTCTCATCCTCATTTGGCCCATACACTATGACCAGGTTGACTATGGTTTCTCCTTCTTTTAGTTTTTACAACCATAATGCGCTCCGAGACAAAGTTCCATCCCTTGATACTATCTTTTTGATTTTGGGCCACAATGCAACCCACGCCCCCTTTAGCTCTTTCAGATATGGGTACACCACTGTAGAGCAACGTGTTGCCATCGAGATCCATGACTCCTTGTCCTTTTTTCTTCGTTTCCGTTATAGCCAGGATTTCTAGTTTTGCTTTCCTCATCTCTTCCACCAGCTCCTCTTCCTTCCCATTTATACTTCTTGTGTTCCAAGTTCCATAAGTCGTAGTCCGTAGTCCGTTCCAGTTCGTCGCCTTTAGAATCAGTCCGGTTTTCTCTCTTGTATTTCTCGTAATCATAGTTTAAGACAAACAGGTGATTGGCCTGTTGTGCCTTTGCATGGTGGAGGGGCTGCCTCCTTACGGCCTCCATGCAGGCCGCCCTCCTCCTTTTTCATCCGGGCTTGGGACCGGCATGGGCGGAGTTGGTAAACAAGGACATACGGATTTATTGTCGATCTTGTAAAGTATGTCAGGAAGTTAAATCCAAAGGTCCACGCCATGCTGCACCCATTCAGGCGGCAGACGTTTCCT
>JAMPIV010001359.1:0-45000 GCA_024509875.1 Oreohelix idahoensis
ACTGCCTTTGAAATTCTTGTATAATTATCCTGCCTAGTATTTTGCTGGGAACTGAGAGAAGAGTGATTCCTCTCCAATTATTGCAGTCTGAAAGATCTCCCTTCTTGGGCAATTTGACAATTATTCCTTTGTTCCACTCTGATGGTGTTGTCCCCGTTTTCCACACTTGTGCAAATAGTGGTTCTAATAGTTCTGCTGCTAGCTCAGGGTCTGTCTTAAATAGCTCTGCATTTAAGTTATCATGGCCCGGAGCTTTACCGTTCTTTAACCCTTTGATTGCTGTGATGATTTCTTCTTTTCGTGGAATGTCTGTATTTACATCTAGATCGTTTTCAGCCTCAGGAACATTCAATTGTGTCTCTGGTATTTCCTTGTTCAGAGTTTCTCTGAAGTGCTCTGCCCATCTTGTTTCCTGTCCCTCTGCTGTCTTGATGAGATTTCCTTGCTTATCTCTTACTAATGTAATATTGTTTGCACCTTGTTTTCCGCTGATGAATTTAGTTATTTTGTATACTGTGCTTTGTTCATTTCTCAGTGCTGCCTCTTCTGCCTGTTTTGCAAGATCGTCTAGGAAATTCCTTTTGTTGGCTCGGGTTTGGCGTTTAACTTCCCTGTCCAGTTGACTGTACTGTTCGCTATATAGTTGCTTTAACCTGGGGGACTTCGCTTCTGTTTTCTTTCTTTTCATTTCCTTTCTCATCTTTATGGTGTTTAGTGTTTCTGGTGTTATCCAGTCTTGCTTCTTCCTTTCCTGGAATCCTAAGCATGATTTGCTACTTTCCTTATATATTGTTGAAATCATGGTCTATATCATCAGTCAATGTCTTTTCCTGGCTTTTGGCAAATTGATATCGTTTCTTAATGTCGGCCGCAAAAGCTTTTCTGGTAAGGGGGTCCTTCAATTTGCTGATGTCAAACCTTTTCTGTGTAGTTACAGTTGGTCCAGCCCTTCTTAGTTTCACTTTCAGTTTTGCAACTACTAAATGGTGATCGCTTCCCACATCTGCACCTCTTCTTACCTTCACATCTTGTAATGCATGTCTCCATCTACCGTTAACCATGATGTGGTCTATCTGGTTTCTGTCCCGACCATTTGGTGATTCCCATGTTAACTTGTGAATTTCCTTATGTGGGAAAAGTGTTCCTCCAATGACCAGGTTGTTAATGCTACAGAAACTTATTAGCTTAGTTTGCTATTCCGCTGCCGCATTTCCCCATTGTTCTTTCATTATATGTATTGTGTGTACCAACTTTCGCATTGAGGTCTCCCATTACTATAACAAGATCATATCTAGGTGTGTCCTCCATTTCTTTCTGCAGTTGTTGATAGAATTCATCCTTGACCTCCTCATCGCTATCATTCGTTGGTGCGTAGCATTGTATTATTGTAGTGTTGGTGAATCTCCCTCTCATCTCAATCGTATCAGTCTGTTGTTGATGGGTTTCCATTCCAGTAATGTCCTTTCTATCCCTTTCTGTAGAATAATGGCTACGCCTTCACTGTGCTGTCCATCCTCTCTTCCAGAGTAAAGTAATGTTTCTCCTGTTGCTGTTTTAACTTTTCCTGCCCCTGTCCATCTGCTCTCGCTTATCCCCAGGATGTGTAACCTATAGTTTCTCATTTCTGCCGTGACCTGTCTTAGTTTACCTGTCTCGTACATTGTCCTGACATTCCAAAATCCTATTCTTGTATCCTGTTTTGCGGTCAGGACATCCGTTTTCATGTCAGTGGCTTCCTTTCGGCTTTCACTACTGACAGTCATACGAGCCACAGACTCCGAATGTCCATCCCGCAGCAAAGTTTGTTCATTTGATGTTGTTTCCGTAACTTCATTATTTTTTTTTACATAGACAGGGGTGTCAGCCCTATGCTAAAACCCCCAACCTGGAGGACCAGGGTACCAGCTTTTGTCTGACCCCTACCCACACAGACCAGTCCAGCTTGGTTGAACCTACCAGAAGAATTAAACTCTTGAGTATACACAGTGAAAGATTAATAGAAATCACCACTATTCCTCTGGGGATTAACTGGAAAATTATAGTTAATTCCTCTGACGGCGGATGTTCTGCGGAATCACTGGCCTGGGACAACCTTTGTTTAATTCCTCTATGATGTGATCAAATTCCTAAATTTCCAGTCTTGTATGAAAAATGCGGGTTTACTTGTAAATTCATAAGTTGCCCAATACTTGATCTGTTACTTATAGTTGTGGAATTTCTGTCCAATGTCCCCTTTTTCTTTCTGGCTTTTAGGAGTCGCTAGTCTGACGTTTGCGCTGCAGTGTGGGTACTGACTTTGATTCCACTACATTATATCTCACAATCCTCAGTTCAAATTCCAGCTGTGTTTCTGCCTAATTCTCCAATGAGATACATTTGTATATTCCGGCCTCTCAAAATCAACCAATCCAATCGAATCTCGTTCAGCACTACGTGGGTAGGGGTGCTTCAAATTAAAAAAATACCCTCACGTGTTTCAAAATATTAAATTCAATATCCACGCGTGTCCTCTTCATATCGGTGCGTCAGACTTGGACTATATTTCAACAAACAATTGTTGGCAGAAATACTGCCAGGGCCCGATACTATCGTCTGAAGTTTTCCAGATAAAGATTTAATCAAGTAATCTCGATACAGAACGTACATCGGAAGCGATTACCTCATTATCTCCTGTCCTTTGCAAACACGTTAAAGGGAATCAATAGTTCAATGAACCGTCTGGTAGACAAATGTGGCCAGACGAATGAACATTAATAAAAAACTTATCAGTCGCTGATTGGTCAAATTATCCATACGTTATTAAAGTTCTATTACGTTAAATGGGCAAACGTTAGAAGAAGTTAACATCTTTAAATATCTCGGGTCCACTATATGTAGTGATGGAAGATCAAGTAAATAAATCAAGACAAGACTTGAGATGGTCTCAACTGCCATGACAAGGCTGAATGTGATCTGGAAAAGTAACATCAATTCTCCTGTGAAGATCAAATTATACAAATCACTTGTATTATCTATTCTCTTGTATGGGTGTGAGGGCTGGACACTCACTGCAGATACGGAGCGAAGGAGTCAGGCTTTCGAGCATAAATGTTATAGAAGAATTTTGCGCATTTGCTATAAAGAGCACAAAACAAATGTCTATGTTAGAGAGAAGATAAACACCTATGCAGGTCACCAAGAACCACTTTTGTCAGTAGTGAAACGTCGAAAGCTTGCCTGGTTTGGGCATGTAACTCGTCATGACTCCCTTTCGAAAACGATCCTCCAGGGTACAGTCGAAGGTAAACGGAGAAGAGGAAGGCAAAGAAAATCCTGGGCTGATAACATCAAAGAATGGGCAGGACACGGTTTTTCCCCAATTGTACGCATTGCTGAGGACAGAGTGCAGTGGAGAACCCTGTCTGCTGATGCTTCCACCATGGCACCCCAACGACCCATGACGGGTTACGGGTTGAGATGATGATTACAGTTCTGTCTGGGATCGGCTCAAAGCAAACCTGTGAAAATTAAAGATAGTCCCGTGGCCGATACTTCCGTAGGGGTATGGAGTGTTGTAGACTTCACTTTACTAGATCCAGCATAGAGAGTAAATAATGGTGCATAAAATATGCCACATAATAATGACAGGGGAGAGATAAATAAGAAAATATCACTCGCACAGGAATGTAATGCAATACTGCCTGAGTGTACTTGAGATCGCACAACCGTATCGTCACAAGCATCGTAACAAACAAATGTGGGGGATGACAGGCAGTATAATCTGACCTGTTTGCAATTTTAAGACACTGAACATTCACTTGTGCCAAGAAGACCATCAGACTGCCAGAGTTAGAATCAGATTTCATAAATATCAGACCGGACTTTGTGGAACATCTTGAAGGACTTAAAGAGCCTAGGAAAACCATTTTAATAAAAAAAAACCGAGAGCTGAGGAAACTGAAAACACGGAGTCATAGTGAGAATTCAGTGTTAACATAACAACACCTCAGAAACGTGTAAAAAAGCATCTGCTAGTGCCTTAACTTTATTCCTCTGAGCAAACAGTCTATGATCCAAGACTGGCGTAAGTTGTGCATTTTACATTCTATATTTTTCATTACTAACATGTGAATTAATATATATATATATATATATATATATATATATATATATATATATATATATATATATATATATATATATATATATATATATATATATATATATATATATATATATATATTAATATTGCTATGTGAATATTAATATGTGAAAATTGTTAGTGGATGTCCAAGTCTTTTGAGGCTGGCAACCTCAGCGGGTTGAATGATGATTTCATGAACCACCACTTCAAGGGCTGGTGACTGCTTTATTGCTAGTTTCTTAACGATAACTAAAAAGCATAGGTAGTCCCAAGTTCCATATGGAGCATGGAGGAAAAGATGAAAGAAATGATATACTTTCTAAATATAATATTTACATTTTCAAACCAGTGTAAATGTCTATGTAAACATATTCACTTTAAAATTAATGAAAGTTTCAAGCTTTTCAACCAGTGTAGATGTAAATAAAAACATATTCAATCTATATTGTGAACGCATTCCAATCAGTGTAGATAAAAATGTAAATATACTCTATCTATACTATTAACATTTTCATTTGAATGTAAAGTAAATATAAAGCTATTCAATTTAATGTAAAGAAAGTTTTCTCTCAAGGGATTAAGCTTAATTCTCATCAAGGGTAAATTCTGAGGCAGATGGGATGGTGGAATAGGAAGATGGGGACACATAAGTATGTGTCGGGAAACTCAATACTCAGAGGGTATTCGTTTCTCTTCTTTCACCATACTAGTTGGTGGTACCAGCTGAGGGTACTAATCTCTGGAACAAAGTGAGGGTAGAAGTTGCCTGACGTGGTAACTCGACACTATCATCAGAGGGTCTTAGAGACGCGGGGCCAGCTTTGCAATTACTTCATGATCTTACTTGGAACGTGCTTCGCCTTTAATCTTGACCAGAGACGCGAGAACTCCAGTGACCTATCTGCACAGACCCCAAAAGACCAGCTGGAGAAGAAACTACCATTTGCAGCTAAGTCAAACCTAAAAGCTGCCAAGTGAACTTTTACCAAATTCTCCTAAGCATCACACGATGATGATTATTGTCTGTTAACGAATTATTAATTTTTTAAACTGTTATAATTTAGTTGATTATTAAATTTGTTATTTGTACATATAAATTTAACGTCGATTTAATCATTTTGAATGTACTGCATTTTTGTCTGAGTCAGTTTACTAAACACACTCTAAGCAGAGCTATACTATAATAAGAAGAATTCCACTGAGTAAATCCTGGTGGGGGCTTAAACGAGCTGAAATTAATAATTGCTTAATTCTTCATAAAAGGCGGCGGATCAGATATAAGTTAACAATTGCCCTGCCCAAAGCAGCATTGTTCTTGACTTCTAAAATATCTTATGAAAAAATCCCTTGAGATAGAAGCATCATTATTTTTCTATCTACAACTCTGCCAAGAGTAACCTTGTGGGACGGTAGACACATTTGAAGACCCATATTCGATGCTCTTGAAATTTGACCACTGTTGGACCACTACTGCAAAGCAAGGGAGGCAATTCTATAACACCAGTCTTCGTTGACAGTATAGCTCCAGTCTTTATTGACAGTATAGCTCCAGTCTTCATTGACAGTATAGCTCCAGTCTTCATTGACAGTATAGCTCCAGTCTTCATAGACAGTATAGCTCCAGTCTTCATAGACATTATTGCTCTGGTCTTCATTGACAGTATAGCTCCAGTCTTCATTGACAGTAAAGCTCCAGTCTTCATTGACAGTATAGCTCTAGTCTTCATTGACAGTATAGCTCTAGTCTTCATTGACAGTATAGCTCTAGTCTTCATTGACAGTATAGCTCCAGTCTTCATATCACCAGATCAGCTCAGAGAAAAGAGAATTGACAGAACACAAACTCTGTGTTTGCGAGCATGAGCAACACAATGCGCTGATATGTACTCCGGCATGTCAGACAAGACGACTAAAATGAGGTTGTGGATGGGAATGGCAACCTCATGTAAAACAAATTGCCACAGAAACCCCCCTGCATGAGTATATGACTGTTTTACAACCCATAGCACAAAGTTAAGCTTTCGTATGGGATAATCGAGTGAATAAGACTTAAACCGCGATAGACACAGGGGAACAACAGATTAATATTTAAACTGCTACCACAGATTATTGTATAATCTGCTACAATAGATTACAATGAACTGCTACAATAGATTACAATGAGCTGCTAAAATAAATTTAATATACGCACAGTTGGAGGGACAGATAGCAGTGTCAACAATAAGAACACTAAAGGCAACAGGAGCTTTCATGACGTTGTGAAATATATGGAATGTAAAAGGAAAACGCGTCCAACATAAAGAACAGACAATCCCTTTTTTTCAATTTGTTAAAAGTCGAGCAAGAAAAGAGATATGATTTACATAGCTCTAATTAATGAAGTTCTTGTGACATTCAAGTTGCTTCTTTTGTGTCATTGCCTTCGGCATACCCAAACTATCTTTCGACATACCGTTTTATTTTACTTCTCACCTCTATAATGAAGATTTTGAGCTGCTGATGCTACCAATTCGAGTATAGCTCAATAGTAAAATTCAGTTCTTTTTGCATGACTCTGAAACAAAGAGAACAGCAATTATAGGAACCAAAAATTTACATATTTTCATAAGTGAGTGCATGTATAGATAATACGGATTTAAATTGTACGACAAGATCACCAATGTCGAACTTGCGAGAAGAATCAGACAAGTGATAAATAGAACAAAAGATGAGAACTTTGCTGGCAATGAATAAGGCACACATTATGCATGACAAGGTTGACCTTGTTTTACATTCTGAGGGTAAGGGAAGGGAGATGTCGACTGAAAACCATACGCATGGAAGGTAACGTGAGACAGTAATTTCAGGGTTGAGGAAGACATTGAAAGAACTTGAGCGGATGCCACACGACACGAGGACTTGGTATACGTTTGTTGAAGGCCTAATTCTCTTTGGCGAACTGAAAAAAATAATGAAATAATGAATGACTGAATGATGCTAGAATACATTACGACATAAACTGATACAATAGATTACTATATAAACTGCTATAATAAATTACTGCACGAGCTCCTACAATAAATTACTATGTCTTCTTTTTTCTTTTTCGTTCACTCTCAGACGTCGACTTGAATATGTTCAAAGAAAGTTGTGGTCAGCTTGAGGCTGTTGGTATCTCCGTAGAGTTTTTCCAGAAATGGTACTGGTGATTGCTATATCAGACAAGACGACTAACATGAGGCTGTCCCTGAGGCTGACGGCCTCATGCTTTTATGTACATTTTTATATGGAAGGAGTCCATAGCTAACACTGGACTATCAATGGGGTCCATAGCTATCACTGGACTATCAATGGGGTACATAGCTATCATTGGACTATTAATGAGGTCCATAGCTATCACTGGGCTGTCAATGGGGTACATAGCTATCAATGGACTGTCAATGAGGTACATAGCTAACACTAGATTATCAATGGGGTATATAGCTATCATTGGACTATCAATGGGGTACATAGCTATCACTGGACTATCAATGGGGTCCATACCTAACACTGGACCATCAGTGGTGTCCATAGCTATCACTGGACTATCAAAAGGGTACATAGCTATCATTGGACTATCAATGGGGTCATTAGCTAACACTGAACTATCAATGGGGTCCATAGCTATCACTGGACTATCAATGGGGTAGATATCTATCATTGGACTGTCAATGAGGTACATAGCTAACACTAGATTATCAATGGGGTATATAGCTATCATTAGACTATCAATGGGGTCCATAGCTATCACTGGACTGTCAATGGGGTACATAGCTATCATTGGACTGTCAATGAGGTACATAGCTAACACTAGATTATCAATGGGGTATATAGCTATCATTGGACTATCAATGGGGTACATAGCTATCACTGGACTATCGATGGGGTCCGCAGCTAACACTGGACTATCAATGGGGTTCATAGCTATCACTGGACTATCAATGAGGTACATAGCTATCATTGGACTATCAATGGGGTCATTAGCTAACACTGGACTATCAATGGGATACATAGCTATCACTGGACGATCGATGGGGTCCGTAGCTAACACTGGACTATTAATGGGGTCCATAGCTATTACTGGACTATCAATGGGGTACATAGCTATCATTGGACTATCAATGGGATACATAGCTATCATTGGACTATCAATGGGATACAAAGCTATCATTGGACTATCAATGGGGTCCATAGCTATCACTGGACTATCAAATGGGGTCATTAGCTAACACTGGACTATCAATGGGATCCATAGCTATTACTGGACTATCAATGGGGTACATAGCTATCATTGGACTATCAATGGGATACATAGCTATCATTGGACAGTAATGGGGGAAAAAGCTAACACTGGACCGTCAATGGGGTACATAGCTATCATTGGACTGTCAATGGGGTACATAGCTATCATTGGACTATCAATGGTGTACATAGCTATCATTAGACTATCAATGGGGTACATATCTATCATTGGACTATCAATGGGGTACATAGCTATCATTGGACTATCAATGGGGTCCATAGCTAACACTGGGCTATCAATGGGGTACATAGCTAACAATGGACTATCAATGTGGTACATAGCTAATACTGGACTATCAATGGGGTACATAGCTATCACTGGACTATCAATGTTGTACATAGCTAACACTGGACTATCAATGTGGTACATAGCTATCACTGGACTATCAATGAGGTCCATAGCTATCACTGGACTATCAATGGGGTCTATAGCTATCACTGGACTGTCAGTGTGGTCCATAGCTATCATTGGATAATCAATATGGTCCATAGTTATCACTGGACCATCAATGGGGTCCATGGTTATCACTGGACTATCAATGGGGTCCATGGTTATCACTGGACTATCAATGGAGTCCATGGCTATCACTGGACTATCAATGGGGTCTATAGCTATCACTGGACTATCAATGGGGTCCATGACACAAAATTGGTAAATAAACCCAGGCCTAAAGAGAAGGGCGCTTAATTTTTTGATGAACAGGTCACGAGAAACAGAAGCAGACCAAACACAGACGGTGAAGAGAACTAAAGAAAGGCATGATAGGGATAAGTAAACATAGAAAGACATTGAGGGGATGACACAGGACAGAGCGTCTTGGTGTGTTCTTTCAATAACCTGTCTTCATATGGGGCTGTAAGGTTTTTGCCAGCACTGATTGATTACAATTCTTTAATTAACAGTGATGATAAAGATCTCTCAATCATTGTCACCAACCTTACGTGCCGACACTGGCCTGAATGTCGTTGCTTCGTGTTGTTTGGTCTTGGCGAAATGATTATCTGTCATGTTAGGACTTAGCCATTCATTGAGTGAATGGGTGTTTACTCTAGACCAGTGGTTTCCATCCTGGGTCCGCTTAATTAACCGCAGGAGGCGTGAGAAGGATCGAGGTGGTCCGAAATGTAATGAAACACCTTTTGTTACTATATATTAACAATAAAATCATGTAACATCAACCCAACATCAACAGCTAACGTAGTCGGAACACGGAAAGCTGTCGTTCATGTGAAAAATAAATACAGGAACAGACTTAACTGTTATCGAGCCAGTCTTGCGAAATATCGTCTTTGGATCCAGACATTTGAAAGCATGCGGCAAGGAAACAACCTATGCTCCAGTCTTTATTGACGGATGCGAGTGATGAGCAATGACTAAAGTTTACAAAAGCCAGCTCCAAACCTCAGATATAAGGTATCTGAAGAAGGTGGTTGAAGCAACAGGAAAAGTCCGCAACCAGACGATACGCCGTGGCGTCAAAACCCAGCTCCTGCAGACCAAACTGGAACAGTCTCATTTACGATGGCTTGGCCAAGACCTAACTATTATTAAATGTACACTTCTTTTTGCCGTGTAATAAATGCTCAAATCTGTGATATAATGCTCAATATTATCTGACGTAAAGTAATCCTGTACATTTTAATTCCCTTAATGAGGCCCGCCTTCCATTTACTCTGTGGTGAAACATGTTGAGAACCCAGCATTGTACACTAAGCTTGGGGGAGTCTCTTGAGCCTCAAATGTAACTCTGGCTTTTACCTGTTTGGCTGCATGCAAGGGGATCTCATATTGGGCCTATGATATGCAGGTGGAGCTGAAAAGTGGCTCTGTGTTGGACTTGACGATTCCTTGGGAGAGCCCAGAGCCAGAGCACAGTATTTTAGCTATGCATATTCGGAGAGCCCCCTTGGATGGCGGTGAAAGAACAGTATGCCACGCACATCTTCCTCCCAGCTTGGCGACCAGATGTGATGATCCTTTCAATGCAAGCTAAGCTGGAGAAACTGGAGCTCATGACTTCAACTCATAATGTTTCGGAATAGTAGACAAGCCAAAGGAAATGCCAAGGTCTACAGTGTAGATAATACCAAAGAGTTTTCAACTTGGAATTGGTTGCAAAAGAGCAAGAAGCTCAGTAACCCTAGTTAAACAACAAGAACAACAATAATGAAGGCCGCATATGTCTGCATGAGTAGTAAGAGTGCCACGAACTACAAAAGTTTAGACACCGCTGCTCTAGGCCAATCGAAGCTGCGATATCTGATCAGATCTTTCATTTGGTCTGTCCAGCGCAATTCTCACTGTTTGCCTGAATGTGCGTGTGTGAGACGGGTTTTTTTTGGTTTATTGTCACCTTGCTGTTTTTGTCCCGTTATTATCCACGTGATTTTCTCTCTTTGTTTCTTATTATTTCTTTGAATCAATTTTATTAAATCACCCTCATATAAATTTTTTAAATTCTCACTTTATATTTTTTCTATGTGCAGTTTTTTGTTTTGCTGATTCTTCATTTTCATTTTTCCTTATTCTTCATTTGATTTTTTTCTTTCTTTCCTTCTTATAATTCCTCGCCATTCTTACTTTGTTTCAATCATGTCCTTCTGTCTGTCTGTCTTTCTTTCTTTCTTTCTTTCTTTCTTTCTTTCTTTCTGTCTGTCTTTCTTTCTTTCTTTCTTTCTTTCT
The DNA here is from genome assembly GCA_024509875.1 of Oreohelix idahoensis. NCBI lineage: Eukaryota > Metazoa > Mollusca > Gastropoda > Stylommatophora > Oreohelicidae > Oreohelix > Oreohelix idahoensis. The sequence continues at coordinate 11,127 of JAMPIV010001359.1, forward strand.
TTCTTTCTTTCTTTCTTTCTTTCTTTCTTTCTTTCTTTCTTTCTTTCTTTCTTTCTTTCTTTCTTTCTTTCTTTCTGTCTGTCTTTCTGTCTTTCTTTCTTTCTTTCTTTCTTTCTTTCTTTCTGTCTTTCTTTCTTTCTTTCTTTCTTTCTTTCTTTCTTTCTTTCTTTCTTTCTGTCTGTCTGTCTTTCTTTCTTTCTTTCTTTCTTTCTTTCTTTCTTTCTTTCTTTCTTTCTTTCTTTCTTTCTTTCTTTCTTTCTTTCTTTCTTTCTTTCTTTCTTTCTTATAATTCCTCGCCATTCTTTCTTTCTTTCTTTCTTTCTTTCTTTCTTTCTTTCTTTCTTTCTTTCTTTCTTTCTTTCTTTCTTTCTTTCTTTCTTTCTTTCTTTCTTTCTTTCTTTCTTTCTTTCTTTCTTTCCTTCCTTCTTATAATTCCTCGCCATTCTTACTTTCTTACTTTGTTTCAATCATGTCCTTCTGTCTTTCTTTCTTTCTTTCTTTCTTTCTTTCTTTCCTTCCTTCTTATAATTCCTCGCCATTCTTACTTTCTTACTTTGTTCTTTTCAATCATTTTCCTTCTTTCCTTTCTTTCTTTCTATTTTCTTTTCTTTCTTTTTCTTTCTTTCTTTTCTTCTCTTTCTTTCTTTTTTTTCTTTCCTTGTCTTCTTTCATTCTTTCTTTCTGTCTGTCTGTCTTTCTTTCTTTCATATTTTCTTTCTTTCTTTCTTTCTTTCTTTCTTTCTTTCTTTCTTTCTTTCTTTCTTTCTTACTTTGTTTCAATCATGTCCTTCTGTCTTTCTTTCTTTCTTTCTTTCTTTCTTTCTTTCTTTCTTTCTTTCTTTTCCTGTCTTCTGTCTTTCTTTCTGTTCTTTCCTTATTCTTTCTTTCTTTCTTTTCTTTCCTTTCTTTCTTCTTTCTTTCTTTTCTTTTTCTTTCTTTCTTTTCTTTCTTATAATTCCTCGCCATTTCTTTCTTTCTTTCTTTCTTTCTTTCTTTCTTTCTTTCTTTCTTTCTTTCTTTCTTTCTTTCTTTCTTTCTTTCTTTCTTTCCTTCCTTCTTATAATTCCTCGCCATTCTTACTTTCTTACTTTGTTTCAATCATGTCCTTCTGTCTTTCTTTCTTTCTTTCTTTCTTTCTTTCTTTCTTTCTTTCTTTCTTTCTTTCTTTCTTTCTTTCTTTCTTTCTTTCTTTCTTTCTTTCTTTCTTTCTTTCTTTCTTTCTTTCTTTCTTTCCTTCCTTCTTATAATTCCTCGCCATTCTTACTTTCTTACTTTGTTTCAATCATGTCCTTCTGTCTTTCTTTCTTTCTTTCTTTCTTTCTTTCTTTTTTTTTCTTTCTTTTTTTCTTTCTTTCTTTTTTTCTTTTTTTCTTTCTTTCTTTCTTTCTTTCTTTCCTTCCTTCTTATAATTCCTCGCCATTCTTACTTTCTTACTTTGTTTCAATCATGTCCTTCTGTCTTTCTTTCTTTCTTTCTTTCTTTCTGTCTGTCTTTCTTTCTTTCATTCTTTCTTTCTTTCTTTCTTTCTTTCTTTCTTTCTTTCTTTCTTTCTTTCTTGCATCGTGTAAATGAGTTGGATATGAGTTGGATATGAGTGAAGAAATAACGATTACAAAATATGAAGTGACTTTTCAATAATCCTATATATATATATACCGTAAAATCTCGCGTATAATACGCACTCGCATTTTCTGGTAAAATGGAAATTCGTGTAAAATACGCACCATAATTTGTCAAGATTTTTTTTAATGCAACATTTGTTAAAAAACTGAAAGTATAATAACAAACAGAAATAGGTACGTGTCGTAATTTTTATCTGAGAGGGTGCTGATGAATATTGGTCCCTTTAGAGTGTAAAGTGATATTGAAGGCTCTGTGAGAATAAGGATTTAGGAGAATGAGGTAGTAGATTCACAAGCGCTGGGAAGGAGCAAGGACAGTCTCTTATTACGACAATATCTGTTTTCTCACAGACTACTCCTATCTCTCTTCTGCACAAACAATTGTTTGTCAGTTCCAGTCGCTCAACGCGCTCACCGATTTGGTGATTCTGTCGCTCAACGTACATGAATACAACCTACACAGATGGAAATGTTTGGAGTTTTAGGCCAACCGACAACCAACACAATTAATGATTAATACCTTTATTATCATAAAGGACTCACACATAATTGTACATTTACAGTCAAAAATCAAAGGTTACAGAATACAAATATAACTAGGGAAGAGGGGTTTTTGAGGAGAAATATCCCATCCACCGTTTCCCGTTTATATTTACTAACAGACAAAACCCTGTCCCAAAGACAAGAAAGGGGGGGGGGGAAGGGTGATCAGGGATAGGCAATTTAACCCACTGGTAAAGTTATTACTCTGAGGCAAGGGGTTACAGAAAAAGGGGTGGGGTGTAGAGGAAAGCTAGGGTTCTCAATTGTCTCCCTTTAAATCAACAAATTTTACGGGAGGGGGGAATGAACACAGTTACCCAATCCCGCTAGGAGAGATCCCGTACAAGGAATATAATGCACCTTAGTACAAGGTCGAACTAATTAAAAGGGTAAAGAAAAGATAAATCTCCTTTCATTCAAAAAAACACACTAGGGCTGGCCATCCCCCACAAACACACACGCAGACTTACCGAAAGGTGAATTCTGGCACTTCATAGGAAATACATCAAAAACAGCACTAAACCTTGGCTTAGGTAAAAGTATTTTCTTCCGTGTACAGCCCCCCCAGATTTGGGGGTTTGTTGAAGTTAACAAAGTGTACCCGAAATCGCTGGACGCCATATGAAGTTTTAATCGGTATATGTTTATTTAATTAGATAAAGTGTACCTAAATAAATGTCACAGCAAGTGGGATAGGCGCGTGAGGCTATGGTGATGGTTGTGGTTCCTAAGAATTGGCAAAGCTGGTGGAGGAATAACTTCCTTTTTCCCGTAATGTCTCAAGTTAAGAAAACACTGTAGGTAGAGTTCTACTTAGGGGGGGGGGGGGGAGGGGGGAGGGTGGTAAAATCCACTGAATATACGTGAACAGACATTGTTTCAATGTAGATTCGTATGTTTTTCATTCTTCGCAAAATAGGGGCAGTGGAACTAATATTTGTTTCTGGATTCCAGTTTTTCTTAAGGACTCTATATGAACGTAGTATTTTTAAAGAGTGTTTCATTGGATGGGACTTTTATATCAGTTACGTTCAGAGGAGGCGGGGCCCCATTACAGGTCGCCACAATGTTTAGCTTTAAAAAATGGTCACTATGTTACTGGAGTTATCGAATTGGAGTTTGCGTCAGAACTCTGTTTATAGTTTAGATAATTGCTGGGATGCAGGTTCTGAATGATCGTTTATGAATGAAGATATATCACAAAACAAGAAATGCATTACAAATCATATTATTAGATCTGACACACGCGATAAATTACAGTTTAGCCTTATTTAGCTTATTAGTCGTTCGTCAGTTATACACATCAGTGAAAACTTTCCAGTGAGTATTAAAAAAATTAAAAGCCAGCATCTATATATACTAGAAATAAATCTGTATTATAAGTTTTATTTCTCGTTTAACGTTCTGCAAAATATACTTTTACTGCGTCAATTGTATTAGGAATTATACTTTTAGCTGTAACCATTAGTTTGCATCTAGAACTTTAGAGGAATGGGTTTTAATTAATAAGGTTTAAATTTACAACCACAATCCATTGAAATTCAATTGATATAACTCGACCAATGATCAACTCGAAGCTAAAATGTATAATTTACCTGTCCTGCACAGAAAGAATACACTTGCCAATTGTCAACGATGGTAGATTGAAATCCAGCAGTAATCGTCTATGCAAAGTGCACACTAGTGATTCCTGTCAGAGCGATCGATTAAATGAGTTAGTTTCTGCGGAGTTATCTATTGTATTACTTCTCGGAATGTAACTTGAATGGGGCGTGTTAAATTTTCGAGCAACCTTCTCTGCAACTTGGAGCAAACTAGTCGTAGATACTCTCCGCCCGTGGTGTTAACCGTTTGGCTATTCCTCCATCGATTGCCCACGGCTCTACAGATTTCCTTCCGGCTCATGCTGCTCGAATAAGAGTTGCAAAAAATTTCCCGAGGAAGCTAACTATGGTGATGCTGAAAGTTTCCTGATTTCTGTTAGATCGCCGGCGCTCCCGGCTGCCACGTTGAATTATGAAAGATCAGCCTGTTCTTTGTTGGTAACCGCTGTTTCTGAGAGCTTTTGGCAAACTCTCCACCAGGAGGGGTGGCAGTGAAATAAAGAAGTAGAACACCAGACAACAGAAAAAACAACAGACATGAGTGGCTTACCCAGGATTTGAACACTGGACCTTCCGTGCGACAACCCCGCCTAGCCATGCAAGCGAATCACACTATCCGCTCTGCCATCTACGCATCATCCAAAATGACGTTTCAATGGCAGGTCAATAGTGCGAACCACAATACACGACACCAGAAGTCCTCCATGGGCAGTTCAGCCTATTAATGACGCAATCACTTCTGTTGTATTTCTATCAAGCAGTATAGGCCGAATCCAACAAGACCCTTAGGACCTTAATACTGTGTCCAGTAAATGATAGTAGACTAGAACAGTGAGAACAGGATAGTGGGTAGGTTTGGTATTGTACAAACATTTATTACAAATAAGGGAGGGAAACCTGAGGCCTGTAAACAGTAAATTAATATTAATATGAAACAAAATATAAAGGTATGTTATCAGGCACTCGCAGGAAATAAAGAAGTAGAACACCAGACAACAGAAAAACAACAGACATGAGTGGCTTACCCAGGATTTGAACACTGGACCTTCCGTGCGACAACCCCGCCTAGCCATGCAAGCGAATCACACTATCCGCTCTGCCATCTACGCATCATCAAAAATGATGTTTCAATGGCAGGTCAATAGTGCGAACCACAATACACGACACCAGAAGTCCTCCATGGGCAGTTCAGCCTATTAATGACGCAATCACTTCTGTTGTATTTCTATCAAGCAGTATAGGCCGAATCCAACAAGACCCTTAGGACCTTAATACTGTGTCCAGTAAATGATAGTAGACTAGAACAGTGAGAACAGGATAGTGGGTAGGTTTGGTATTGTACAAACATTTATTACAAATAAGGGAGGGAAACCTGAGGCCTGTAAACAGTAAATTAATATGAAATTAATATGAAACAAATATAAAGGTATGTTATCAGGCACTCGCAGGAAATAAAGAAGTAGAACACCAGACAACAGAAAAACAACAGACATGAGTGGCTTACCCAGGATTTGAACACTGGACCTTCCGTGCGACAACCCCGCCTAGCCATGCAAGCGAATCACACTATCCGCTCTGCCATCTACGCATCATCAAAAAATGATGTTTCAATGGCAGGTCAATAGTGCGAACCACAATACACGACACCAGAAGTCCTCCATGGGCAGTTCAGCCTATTAATGACGCAATCACTTCTGTTGTATTTCTATCAAGCAGTATAGGCCGAATCCAACAAGACCCTTAGGACCTTAATACTGTGTCCAGTAAATGATAGTAGAAGTGATTGCGTCATTAATAGGCTGAACTGCCCATGGAGGACTTCTGGTGTCGTGTATTGTGGTTCGCACTATTGACCTGCCATTGAAACATCATTTTTTGATGATGCGTAGATGGCAGAGCGGATAGTGTGATTCGCTTGCATGGCTAGGCGGGGTTGTCGCACGGAAGGTCCAGTGTTCAAATCCTGGGTAAGCCACTCATGTCTGTTGTTTTTTCTGTTGTCTGGTGTTTTTCTACTTCTTTATTTCCTGCGAGTGCCTGATAACATACCTTTATATTTGTTTCATATTAATTTATATTAATTTACTGTTTACAGGCCTCAGGTTTCCCTCCCTTATTTGTAATAAATGTTTGTACAATACCAAACCTACCCACATATCCTGTTCTCACTGTTCTAGTCTACTATCATTTACTGGACACAGTATTAAGGTCCTAAGGGTCTTGTTGGATTCGGCCTATACTGCTTGATAGAAATACAACAGAAGTGATTGCGTCATTAATAGGCTGAACTGCCCATGGAGGACTTCTGGTGTCGTGTATTGTGGTTCGCACTATTGACCTGCCATTGAAACATCATTTTTTTGATGATGCGTAGATGGCAGAGCGGATAGTGTGATTCGCATCTACTATCTTTATTTCCTGCGAGTGCCTGATAACATACCTTTATATTTGTTTCATATAAATTCATTTGTCATACTTAGACGTACGTCACAGTACGCAACACCTAAATGTTAGATACTTTGGACTGCCTCGTCATCACTCTCCCTAGAAAGAAGGTCATCTAGTGTTGTCGAGTCAATGCTATTATTAGTGCCATCATAATAAATATCGCCATCATCTTCATTCAATAACACCTTTTATTTCCCCCACAAAACGTCGTTCTCGCTGCCGTCAAGTATATTCGAAATTGGCATAAGTCTTGGGCCTGACCATGAAGGAGTCACAGGAGGAAGATGAAACTTGGCACATTTAAAGTTCATCATATTTGCACTGAATGTGTGAAGTACGCGTTTGTTTCTTCAATGGGTTTTTCCGCTAAGGTGCACGGCGCAATGTACCCTATTGACCGGATCTGCTGCTCCAAAGATTTGACAAAACAATGGAAAAGAAGGAGGCCAGAGCTGTGATAAAATTTCTGAGGTTTCAGGGAAAAACACCAAAAAAACATAAATACAACAGGGAAGATGGAGGCCAGTGTTATCGTGATTCTTGTCCTTCACATATACTTCGGTATTAAAAAAAACTCAGTTTGTCAACAGTTTGCGGCCGCTCAAATGTTGCTGATCTGCCAAGATCTGGTAGACCAGCCTCAGAGTGCAACGATGAAAATGCAACAAGAGTGAAGAAAATCATTGACCAGGATCGAAAAATGACAATTATGGAGAAAGCTAGTAGAGTAAAACTAAATGAAAGAACAGTTTATAGAATTTTACACAACAGACTGAACATGAGAAAAGTGTGTGCACGCTGGGTTCCGCAACAGTTGACACGTAAACAGAAGCAAACGAGGGTAAATTGCTGTCAACAGTTGCTCAAAAAGTGTCAGTCAAAAAATTTTTGGGAGACCATGGTGACAGTAGATGAGACTTGGGTACACCATTATGACCCCGAATCCAAAATTGCCAGCATGCAATGGGAAAACCCCGGGCTCCCCAACACCTGTCAAGCCGAGAGCGCAGAAATCTGCAGGAAAAGTGATGCTGACTGTTTTTTTGGGACGGCAAAGGTGTCCTTTTGAAAGATTATCTGCCTCGTGGCAACACAGTTAATGGACAGTACTATGCAGATCTTCTCACCAAACTAAGAAAGGTTGTGACCAGGAAACGAGGGATAACGCGCACTCAAAATCTTCCTTTTGCTTCAAGACAACGCGCCCTCTCACAAAGCACGGCTTGTGCAGCTAGCAGCCAACGATTTGAATATTGAAATTCTTCCACACCCACCATATTCTCCAGATTTGGCTCCATCAGACTTTTTTCTATTCCCAAATCTTAAAAACAGCTAAAAGGAAATCATTTTGACAGCGATGAAGAGGTTATACTGGCATGTGATGACTGGTTTAGTTTGAAAAATAGGATGTTCTACTCCCAAGGTCTTTTCAAGGTCAAGCAGAGATGGCAGAAGTGTGTCAATTCAGACGGTGGCTATATTGAAAAGGAATAAACACTATACAAAATTTCAGCTCTCTGTGACATGTCCTTCATGGTCAGGCCCAAGACTTATGTCAATCCCCTTGTACAACATTTGAGCAAGCCTTGTTGAATTATAGTCTTATCTAATTCCTTCCAAGCAGCAAGTACCCACTCTGCGACGTCTGTGAGAGTCGGTTGACGCATACGCCCACCAGCAGTATATGTGTGATTACCGTCGTTTAACCATGCATTCCGTTTACGACGGTAGCATCTTTCATCGGCTTATTAACAGCGACGTCTAAAGGCTGCAACAGACGGCTCGTGCCGCCTGAAATTATAACCAGATCACATTTGATTTTCTTCATTTCCTTCTGGATAGAAGGCATCCGATGACACCGAAACGAGTCGAGCACCAACATAGACCACCTGGACGTGTTGCCCAAACACATTTTAACCAGTCAATGGTTAGTGCTTTATCCATCCGTCCTTTAGCATGAACACGGATGTGTACACCTTTCGGAAATTGTACTCCTTTTGGTAGAGTCTTTCTGTTAAAAATTATGAAAGACGGCAACCTTCCTCCATCTGCAGTACACGCTAACATAACGGTGGTGAGACTTCTCGTGTCCAGTTGTACGTATAGACACAGTTTTTATGCCTTTCGTGTCTAATGTCCAGTCGTAGGGCATATCGAAAGTCAGAGGCGTTTGATAGGCGTTTCCGTCCTGTGAAAGGTCATAGATATGTTCTTTTATCAATTTGATTACGAACTTTTGGAACGCCAGAAGCATTTTTTCGTGGTCGTCTGGAAGATGCTGAGCGATGGTAGTTCTTCGACGAACTGAAAGACAATGTCGCTTCATAAAACGAACTGCCCATCCACATTACGCTTTAAATGCTGTTGTTGTCTGTACGAGATTTTTTAAGTTCCAGAGCTTTAAGTAGGATTTCAATGCATGAAACACCGATGCCTTATTGCCTTCTATCCACTACCCACTCCAATAATGTTTTTTCTAGGTCTGGAAGATCTGGTGGTGACCCACGATTCGCCTTTTTCTTACTAGGCAACACTTGCAGCGCCTTTTTGTGTTTTAGCCATAATCGAATGTTGCACTCGTTAATGGAAAAATGTCGACTTGCTGCCTCATTGCCTTTAGATTCTGCATATTTTACCACTAAGAGCTTTTTTGCTGCAGTATAACATTTTCTCGAATTCATTTTTAGGGCTCAAAATAATAAAACGATAAACTTCACAACCAAGCTTAATATCAAAACAGATTGAAGACCGAGAGTGCGAAATGCGTTTTGCAACAATGTCTGACACATAAGAAAACACAAGGCACATTCAATTTCGTGCCATTTTCAATGTCAAATTGTGACAAAAACTTGACAGACTTTCCAATTTGGTTACTTTCGATATAGAAAATGAAGTATTTTTAGTACTCGCGTATAATACGCACCCGAGTTTTAGCGGGCGAAAATGAGTAAAAATTGTGCGTATTATACGCGAGATTGTACGGTATATATATATATATATATATACCTTGGGCCTGACCATGAAGGAATCACAGTAGGAAGATGAAACTTGGCACATTTAAAGTTCATCATATTTGCACTGAATGTGTAAAGTACGCGTTTGTTTCTTCAATGAGTTTTCCCGCTACGGTGCACTGCGCAATGTACCCTATTGACCAGATCTGCTGCTCCAAAGATTTGACAAAACAATGGAAAAGGAGGCCAGAGCTGTGATAAAATTTCTGATGTTTCAGGGAAAACACCTACATTTTTTGGAGACCATGGTGACAGTAGATGAGACTTGGGTACACCATTATGACCCCGAATCCAAATTTGCTTCATGCAATCGAAAACCCCGGGCTCCCCAACACCTGTCAAGCCGAGGGTGCAGAAATCTGCAGGAAAAGTGATGCTGACTGTTTTTTTGGGACGGCAAAGGTGTCCGTTTGAAAGATTATCTGCCTCGTGGCAACATAGTTAATGGACAGTACTATGCAAATCTTGTCACAAAACTAAGAAAGGTTGTGACCAGGAAACGAGGGATAACGCGCACTCAAAATCTTCCTTTGCTTCAAGACAACATGCCCTGTCACAAAGCACGGCTTGTGCAGCTAGCAGCCAACGATTTGAATATTGAAATTCTTCCACACCCACCATATTCTCCAGGTTAGGCTCCATCAGACTTTTTTCTATTCCCAAATCTTAAAAAACAGCTAAAAGGAAATCATTTTGACAGCGATGAAGAGGTTATACTGGCATGTGATGACTGGTTTAGTTTGAAAAATAGGGTGTTCTACTCCCAAGGTCTTTTCAAGGTCAAGCAGAGATGCCAGAATCGTGGAATATTCTAATCCACATATATAAATTATCAAGTAAATATAAAGCCTAACAAATACATTTAATAAAGAAAAGAAAAATGGTAAAATAACAGTGCTGTCACAAGGAATGTACTCGAAATCCCCTTTGTTTTATGCTTCGTCTGCAAATTGTAACGCTTTCACGTTGATAGTAAAAGCCTACTGTATTATTACCCGCGTTCTTCAATGAAACGTGTGCTGTATTTCTTGCAAAAACATTGAGATACCAAGCTGATCAATGACCTAATTTTAATATTTCATTCATTCCATTTTATACACGGCGTAACTAAAGACAGATGGACTAAAGGATAGAGAGAAGGGAGGGCTGAAAATCAGGAACGCATGCAAAATTGAACACGCGTCTCGCTATTAATGCCACCCCAACAAGCGTAACGCGATACACACTTACTACTATCACGCGTGTAAGGCCACATGCACTAACTTTTTCGGACGGACAGTGATAAAAACACTACCCTTCCCAGAGTTAGGTTTTAAAACCTGAAAAACGCTTATTGGGGAAACCTGACATTCTACTGTTTTATGTCCGAAATCCTGACATTAGTCTGACAGTACAGCAGGACAGGTGGCGGTTCTCACATTAAAAAAAAAAAAAAAAAAAAAACAACTACACGACTATCCTAGAAATTGCATATTTTGAACGCAGCCACTTAGCTCTTTTAAATTCGTATATTTGGGTTCCTTAGGGCTTGCTGACAAAGAATATGTAAAACGTTACGCAAATAGTCTAGGAATTAACAAGTTATAGCCAAAATAAAATGATGGTGCTGTCAGACAACACCCAAAATCAGAATCGCTCAGTGGTAGATTTTTTACACCACCATTGTACGGGAAATGGGCCACAAGTTACATTTGAACTGATTGGCTGGAATGATATGTAAGGCTAAACACGATTGGTCGGGCTATAAATGCTATCCTTGGTTGTTAGGGGAGACGTAGGAAGTTAAAATTTTTTTCAAACACTTGTCGAAACGTGGCTCCATTGGCCAGACTCGCTGATATACTCACTTAGGAGCGTTAGTTCGAGACCACTAGTTCAAATAAGCTTGATAAAGCAACAGTGCGTTGAAGCCAGCTCATATTTTTGCTAAATAAAAGCCTGGAACATAAGCAGATGGGAATTTGTGCCAGTATTTGTGCCAGAATTCATTGCTAATCAACGTATCTGTGTTTGTTTCCATGAATTGTGGTAAGCTTGAAACATTCAGTATCTTTTAATGAAATTGAATGTGAATTGTTAATTTATGCCTGTATATATGTGTAGTTCAGTAGCAAACATGATGTAAAGCCTATAATGCTCCAGCCTGAACAGAAGGTGTCGGAGGAAAGTAAAACTGCATGGAATGGCCAAACAGTACACTGACACCTAGATGATTGACTAGAAGAAATAATGCTGGAATTGCAGAGGCGTAGTAACCATTAAGGAGGTTAATACTGGTATAAAGTATTTCAGATGAAGCTGACAGTTGGCCTAACGCTCTGAACTCAATGTTTGTGATGTATTGTGCTCAGTGTAAAAAGAGAGTATAAATTAGTTATGAGTAGAAGGTACATCCTTCTTGTTTTCAGGGACCGTGGTCTTGATGGTATTGAGCAGCACCTGGTCAGAGCTTTGCTGAATCCAGAGTCGGACAGCATACTCCTTGGTCCATTTAGCTATCAGTGAGGTGTCTCCAGAGCACAGGGGAGAAATCGAGCAGAGGAGTCTTTTCCTGCCGCCATCACGCAAGATAAGCTGATGTGGCAGCTGAGCTCAAAATTATGTACCCCCATCTTAAAATAACATTGTAACATAAACTTAAGAGGGGAAGTAAATTGTTTTAATATCAGGAACTGAGAACATCTCCAATACTAGTTCCCATAAAGACAAACTATTGAAGTCATGATGACAAATACCAACAGAGCTTGAACAAAACAAAACCAGTATTACCTCATATTACTACTACACAACTGACACACATAGGATACTTTTAATAATAAATGTCACTACAATATTCATATTGAGAAATTCTGTACATATAACTTGTAATTAAAATTGATTGTGATTCCTGGTTCCCTTTGTATTTGAATCAGGACACATATTCATTCATGACAGCAATGAATACATATTGTTATTTGAAAAGTTATCAGTGACTCTTTAAGATATCCTTGTAGAGTGTTTTATGTATGTGAGTGTCACAGTGTTGTCAAGTGTGGTGGAATAAATTAAATTGTTTATCTGTCTGTTGTTGTTATGACTTACACTTCATCATACACATACCCTAGACATACAACGTAGTCATCACACTATTCCAGAATAATTCTGACTGAGATATATATATATATATATGTGGCAGCAAGTAAGGTTATCTATAATACACTACTCTTATTAGATATAGATACCTTCACAGCTGATCTCAGTCAGTACACTAAGTCCCCTATAAATATTTATAACATCCCACTTCACCACATATATTGGGGGCTCGTCCGGGATTTTGAATCTTTCCCTATTAAAAATATTGGGGGTAATTCACTTCAGGGAATATAAGAATTAAAAGGTATCCTTGGGTGGAATTAAATAAGGTTGAGCTCACGGTGCCTGTGTTGTCCATTAGATATATAATTAGAGATTGAATTGTTGGTTAGACATTGTATAAACTTACCTGATAGACAATGGCGGACCTGGCCAAGTTTCGATCTGCTGCTGTTCAGACTGCAAAAGAGTTAGGATTAGATGGGCAAGTTATGGTTGCCTATGTCACTACGGAATGTGACAAATTTATTGAACGCGAAGAAAGAAGGTTTGAAGCCGAAAGAAAGTTAGAGGCTGAAAGGGAAATTAAGAAGTTACAATTTGAGGCTGAGGCTGAGACTAAGAGGTTGCAGGCTGAGGCTGAGACTAAGAGGTTGCAGATTGAGGCTGAGGCTAAGAAATTGGAAGCAGAAGAAAGAAGATTGACTGCAGAAAGGGAAGAGAAGAAATTAGCTGCAGAAAGGGAAGAGAAGAAATTAGCTGCAGAAAGGGAAGCAGAAAAGGAGGAGAAGAGATTACAAAGGGAACATGAGTTACGACTAAGGGAGTTTGAGTTTCAGGGCCATGCTCCTGAAAATGGTGCCAGTCCCTTTGCCTCTGATGCCACTGCTAGCCAAGGAGCCTCAACCTCAGCTATGAATTTTCATTTAGATCATTTTGTTGAGAAGGACGATGATATAGAGAGCTACCTAAATAGGTATGAACTATTAGCTACCACGTATGGGTTAGAGAGAGAAAGGTGGAGCTTAAAGTTATCTCAGGGACTTCGTGGGGCAGCTTATGAAGTTTTTGCAAAAATGAGCAGAAGTGATCAGGAAAATTATGACATGCTAAAGCAGGCTCTTTTGTTAAGATATGAAAAGAATGCAGAATTTTATAGGAAAAAATTTAGGAATGCTAAACTACTGTCAGGTGAAACCTATCACCAGTTCTCTGCACGAATAGAGACATACTTGGAGAAATGGACTTCTCTGGGGAAAACCCAAGATCTTAAGGAAATGGTCCTTATAGAGCAACTAAGAGAGTCCATGGCTCCAGACCTGAGAAAGTTTCTCATGGAACAAGGTGCAGAGAGGCTGGGTGAGTTGCTAAATGTTGCTGAAAGGTATCAAGCAGCTCAAGCAGAGGTAACATGTAATAAAAAGAAACAAGTGGATAACTGTAGGGCACCACAGAACTTTAATCACTCCAGAAGAGATGAGGAAGGCACAGGCTGGGGATAAAACACTCAAGCCTTGTTTCAGAAAATTGTCAACTTGTCATACAACTCCAGGCAAGGGAGGTTTTTACATGAAAAACAAGTTGATGTATAGGAAGACTGGAGCTAGATCCAAAGGTCAGGGACAACTGGTACTTCCTAAAAGATATAGGGCAGACTTAATAAGGAGCCTACATGTGAAACCAGATGGGGACCATGAGAAGATAGGTACCATCATTCAAAAGGTGGCTCACAATTATTATTGGCCAAAAGCAAGATGGGACATTGAGAATTTTGTAGAAAGGTGTAGCATAGCACATGAGGGAACACCCACAAGTGGGAACATGGATCAGGACCTGGACACGCCACGGGGCAAAATTAGGCCTGATAATAAAAAGAAAAATAGATTTGATAAAGTGGACCAAATGGAATGGGAAGCCCCTTTTCACGGACAAGCTTCACTTAACTGTTTTACAATGGCCACTATGCGGAGAGTGCAAAAAGATGTCTTACCCCAGGATAAGCCGAAAATCCCTCAATCGGACTTAAACAAACTGGAGGAAGAGGATGTAGAGAGGAAATCTCTCATCAAGAATTTTAAGTGGGGAGAAAGCCCCAAAAGAAAAATTGGTAGCGGTCGTTTTGTGAATGATAATTCTGGGAGGAAAAATCATCACTATAAAGCTTCGAGTGGAAGAGACCATACCGGTGCATGGACAAATAGGTCCACACAATTAAAGGTCCATATGTAGCTTTGTTAAGAACGTGGACTGATGAAAAGGCAGAGGAAAACATTACATCTTCATACCAATATGTGAATGAGCTGACCACTCGTTTAAAAACTGGCTGGAAACTTGCCAATGAAAATTTGAAACAAGCCAGGAAGAAACATGCTGCCTATTATAACAGGAAGGCGAAAGACAGAAATTTGGCTGTGGGAGAGAAAGTACTGCTTCTTTTGCCCGGGAGTCAGAATAAGTTACAAATTGGATGGCAGGGTCCATATACAGTTTTAGAGAAGGTATCTAGAACAAATTATAAGATAGATAAGAAGGGGAAAGAAAAAATCTATCATGTGAATCTCCTGAAGAAATATTTGGAAAGAGAACATCAGGAAGAGACACACTTGTTGACCTTGTCCATCGCCATGGAGATGAAAAAGGAACCACTTTCATCATTTGAATATCCATTACACCCCTGTGAGACAGCAGCACAGGTGAAAATCAGTACACATTTAACGAAAACTCAGAAAGAGAGAGTGCAACAGGTTCTAAATAATCATGCAGAGGTGTTAACAGACCGACCAGGGCATACAAACCTATTGGAATATGATATGAAACTGATAGACCCCACACCTGTCTGTATGAAACCATATTCGATTCCGTTTGCTAAGGAGAAAGCTTTGAAGGAAGAGATAGACTATCTATTGAAGGAGGGAATTATTTCACACAGTGAATCTTCATATAGTTCCGGTGTTGTACTCTTAAGGAAGCCCTCTGGAGAACATAGACTCTGTATAGATTACAGGAGACTGAATGCTATTACAGAAGGACAGGTGGATCCATTGCCGGATACAAATCAGCTGTTTGCCAGACTAAATAAAGCTAAATATTTCTCAAAAGTGGATCTGAGTAAGGATACTATCAGATTCCAGTAAAGCCTGAGGTTAGACCATACCTAGCTTTTAGTACCTCAGAAGGACACTATGAGTTTAATAGATTGCCATTTGGATTGAAGAATGCGCCTAGTGTCTTCTCTAGAATGATGAGAAAATTGTTGGATGTAAACATTTCGGAGGAACGTAATGAATCCCTGAGTTGCCTCTTTGATTGAGGATATTCCGAATGTTTCATACAGGATAATAAGAAGATTATGGGATCCACTACGAAAACTCTGCTATCACCAGGTATATGTTATCTCCTCATAACGTACATTTTGAGGGAAATATAATGTTCTCTGGACATGTCATTGCGCAGACTCAGAGAAGAGAAATGGTGAATACGGGTTGCGAAGCAGCATTAAGACAAGCACTCACACTTGCGGCTGTTCAGTAACATAACCGAAATATATTATTGGTTGTAGAAGTCTGAGGCAGATTTCATGAGTAGTGCCTACTCTGAATGGACCCAACTACATAAAACCATGATAGCACCACAGCAGAGTAAAGTCAAGTTGACTTACATTTATCTATGTGTATATAGAATAAAGGACTGACATATAATGTCTGTTTTAAGAGGGGAGGTGTCGTGAAATATTCTAATCCACATATATAAATTATCAGGTAAATATAAAGCCTAACAAATACATTTAATAAAGAAAAGAAAAATGGTAAAATAACAGTGCTGTCACAAGGAATGTACTCGAAATCCCCTTTGTTTTATGCTTCGTCTGCAAATTGTAACGCTTTCACGTTGATAGTAAAAGCCTACTGTATTATTACCCGCGTTCTTCAATTAAACGTGTGCTGTATTGCTTGCAAAAACATTGAGATACCAAGCTGATCAATGACCTAATTTTAATATTTCATTCATTCCATTTTATACACGGCGTAACTAAAGACAGATGGACTAAAGGATAGAGAGAAGGGAGGGCTGAAAATCAGGAACGCATGCAAAATTAAACACGCGTCTCGCTATTAATGCCACCCCAACAAGCGTAACGCGATACACAATTACTACTATCACGCGTGTAAGGCCACATGCACTAACTTTTTCGGACGGACAGTGATAAAAACACTAACCTTCCCAGAGTTAGGTTTTTAAATCCTGAAAAACGCTTATTAGAAAAGATGACAATAGATGGGTTTACGTTTGAAAACATTACAGTACCCAGACAGCACATCTTCGAAACAGGAGGTACAAGAAATTGCATATTTTGAACGCAGCCACTTAGCTCTTTTAAATTTGTATATTTGGGTTCCTTAGGGCTTGCTGACAAAGAATATGTAAAACGTTACGCAAATAGTCTAGGAATTAACAAGTTATAGCCAAAATAAAATGATGGTGCTGTCAGACAACACCCAAAATCAGAATCGCTCAGTGGTAGATTTTTTTAAACCACCATTGTACGGGAAATGGGCCACAAGTTACATTTGAACTGATTGGCTGGAATGATATGTAAGGCTAAACACGATTGGTCGGACTATAAATGCTATCCTTGGTTGTTAGGGGAGACGTAGGAAGGTAAAATTTTTTCAAACACTTGTCGAAACGTGGCTCCATTGGCCAGACTCGCTGATATAATCACTTAGGAGCGTTAGTTCGAGACCACTAGTTCAAATAAGCTTGATAAAGCAACAGTGCGTTGAAGCCAGCTCATATTTTTGCTAAATAAAAGCCTGGAACATAAGCAGATGGGAATTTGTGCCAGTATTTGTGCCAGAATTCATTGCTAGTCAACGTATCTGTGTTTATTTCCATGAATTGTGGTAAGCTTGAAACATTCAGTATCTTTTAATGAAAATTGAATGTGAATTGTTAATTTATGCCTGTATATATGTGTAGTTCAGTAGCAAACATGATGTAAAGCCTATAATGCTCCAGCCTGAACAGAAGGTGTCGGAGGAAAGTAAAACGGCATGGAATGGCCAAACAGTACACTGACACCTAGATGATTGACTAGAAAGAAATAATGCTGGAATTGCAGAGGCGTAGTAACCATTAAGGAGGTTAATACTGGTATAAAGTATTTCAGATGAAGCTGACAGTTGGCCTAACGCTCTGAACTCAATGTTTGTGATGTATTGTGCTCAGTGTAAAAAGAGAGTATAAATTAGTTATGAAGTAGAAGGTACATCCTTCTTGTTTTCAGGGACCGTGGTCTTGATGGTATTGAGCAGCACCTGGTCAGAGCTTTGCTGAATCCAGAGTCGGACAGCATACTCCTTGGTCCATTTAGCTATCAGTGAGGTGTCTCCAGAGCACAGGGGAGAAATCGAGCAGAGGAGTCTTTTCCTGCCGCCATCACGCAAGATAAGCTGATGTGGCCAGCTGAGCTCAAAATTATGTACCCCCATCTTAAAATAACATTGTAACATAAACTTAAGAGGGGAAGTAAATTGTTTTAATATCAGGAACTGAGAACATCTCCAATACTAGTTCCAATAAAGACAAACTATTGAAGTCATGATGACAAATACCAACAGAGCTTGAACAAAAAAAAAACCAGTATTACCTCATATTACTACTACACAACTGACACACATAGGATACTTTTAATAATATATGTCACTACAATATTCATATTGAGAAATTCTGTACATATAACTTGTAATTAAAATTGATTGTGATTCCTGGTTCCCTTTGTATTTGAATCAGGACACATATTCATTCATGACAGCAATGAATACATATTGTTATTTGAAAAGTTATCAGTGACTCCTTTAAGATATCCTTGTAGAGTGTTTTATGTATGTGAGTGTCACAGTGTTGTCAAGTGTGGTGGAATAAATTAAATTGTTTATCTGTCTGTTGTTGTTATGACTTACACTTCATCATACACATACCCTAGACATACAACGTAGTCATCACACTATTCCAGAATAATTCTGACTGAGATATATATATATATGTGGCAGCAAGTAAGGTTATCTATAATACACTACTCTTATTAGATATAGATACCTTCACAGCTGATCTCAGTCAGTACACTAAGTCCCCTATAAATATTTATAACATCCCACTTCACCACATATATTGGGGTCTCGTTCTTGGGATTTTGAATCTTTCCCTATTAAAAATATTGGGGGTAATTCACTTCAGGGAATATAAGAATTAAAAGGTATCCTTGGGTGGAATTAAATAAGGTTGAGCTCACGGTGCCTGTGTTGTCCATTAGATATATATTTAGAGATTGAATTGTTGGTTAGACATTGTATAAATTTACCTGATAGACAATGGCGGACCTGGCCAAGTTTCGATCTGCTGCTGTTCAGACTGCAAAAGAGTTAGGATTAGATGGGCAAGTTATGGTTGCCTATGTCACTACGGAATGTGACAAATTTATTGAACGCGAAGAAAGAAGGTTTGAAGCCGAAAGAAAGTTAGAGGCTGAAAGGGAAATTAAGAAGTTACAATTTGAGGCTGAGGCTGAGACTAAGAGGTTGCAGGCTGAGGCTGAGACTAAGAGGTTGCAGGCTGATGAAAGACTAAGAAGATTGAGGCTGAGGCAGAAAAGGAAGAGGAAAGAAGAGAATTAGCTGCAGAAAGGGAAGAGAAGAAATTAGCTGCAGAAAGGGAAGCAGAAGAAAGAAGATTGACTGCAGAAAAGGGAAGCAGAAAAGGAGGAGAAGAGATTACAAAGGGAACATGAGTTACGACTAAGGGAGTTTGAGTTTCAGGGCCATGCTCCTGAAAATGGTGCCAGTCCCTTTGCCTCTGATGCCACTGCTAGCCAAGGAGCCTCAACCTCAGCTATGAATTTTCATTTAGATCATTTTGTTGAGAAAGACGATGATATAGAGAGCTACCTAAATAGGTATGAACTATTAGCTACCACGTATGGGTTAGAGAGAGAAAGGTGGAGCTTAAAGTTATCTCAGGGACTTCGTGGGGCAGCTTATGAAGTTTTTGCAAAAATGAGCAGAGGTGATCAGGAAAATTATGACATGCTAAAGCAGGCTCTTTTGTTAAGATATGAAAAGAATGCAGAATTTTATAGGAAAAAATTTAGGAATGCTAAACTACTGTCAGGTGAAACCTATCACCAGTTCTCTGCACGAATAGAGACATACTTGGAGAAATGGACTTCTCTGGGGAAAACCCAAGATCTTAAGGAAATGGTCCTTATAGAGCAATTAAGAGAGTCCATGGCTCCAGACCTGAGAAAGTTTCTCATGGAACAAGGTGCAGAGAGGCTGGGTGAGTTGCTAAATGTTGCTGAAAGGTATCAAGCAGCTCAAGCAGAGGTAACAGGTAATAAAAAGAAACAAGTGGATAACTTTAGGGCACCACAGAACTTTAATCAATTTGATCCTAGGGATCAAAACAAAGGTAAGCACCAGTTTGATAGGCCACGGTATGAAAATAAAAATAAATTCCCACAATTCGATGAAAGGAAATATGATGAAAGAAAATCTTTCAACCAAGGAAAAAGGTGGTGTAAGAATTGTCAGATGGACAATCATGACACTGACCGTTGCAGAAGGAAACCTGTGTATATGGCAACCCTTCAGGTCAGGTCGACCTCAAGACAGGAGGAGGATATTATGTTGGATACCACTCCAGAAGAGATGAGGAAGGCACAGGCTGGGGATAAAACACTCAAGCCTTGTTTCAGAAAATTGTCAAATTGTCATACAACTCCAGGCAAGGGAGATTTTTACATGAAAAACAAGTTGATGT
Source organism: Oreohelix idahoensis (assembly GCA_024509875.1). Lineage (NCBI taxonomy): Eukaryota > Metazoa > Mollusca > Gastropoda > Stylommatophora > Oreohelicidae > Oreohelix > Oreohelix idahoensis. The sequence continues at coordinate 31,248 of JAMPIV010001359.1, forward strand.
ATAGGAAGACTGGAGCTAGATCCAAAGGTCAGGGACAGCTGGTACTTCCTAAAAGATATAGGGCAGACTTAATAAGGAGTCTACATGTGAAACCAGATGGGGACCATGAGAAGATAGGTACCATCATTCAAAAGGTGGCTCACAATTATTATTGGCCCAAAGCAAGATGGGACATTGAGAATTTTGTAGAAAGGTGTAGCATAGCACATGAGGGAACACCCACAAGTGGGAACATGGATCAGGACCTGGACACGCCACGGGGCAAAATTAGGCCTGATAATAAAAAGCAAAATAGATTTGATAAAGTGGACCAAATGGAATGGGAAGCCCCTTTTCACGGACAAGCTTCACTTAACTGTTTTACAATGGCCACTATGCGGAGAGTGCAAAAAGATGTCTTACCCCAGGATAAGCCGAAATCCCTCAATCGGACTTAAACAAACTGGAGGAAGAGGATGTAGAGAGGAAATCTCTCATCAAGAATTTTAAGTGGGGAGAAAGCCCCAAAAGAAAAAAATTGGTAGCGGTCGTTTTGTGAATGATAATTCTGGGAGGAAAAATCATCACTATAAAGCTTCGAGTGGAAGAGACCATACCGGTGCATGGACAAATAGGTCCACACAATTAAAGGTCCATATGTAGCTTTGTTAAGAACGTGGACTGATGAAAAGGCAGAGGAAAACATTACATCTTCATACCAATATGTGAATGAGCTGACCACTCGTTTAAAAACTGGCTGGAAACTTGCCAATGAAAATTTGAAACAAGCCAGGAAGAAACATGCTGCCTATTATAACAGGAAGGCGAAAGACAGAAATTTGGCTGTGGGAGAGAAAGTACTGCTTCTTTTGCCCGGGAGTCAGAATAAGTTACAAATTGGATGGCAGGGTCCATATACAGTTTAGAGAAGGTGTCTAGAACAAATTATAAGATAGATAAGAAGGGGAAAGAAAAAATCTATCATGTGAATCTCCTGAAGAAATATTTGGAAAGAGAACATCAGGAAGAGACACATTGTTGACCTTGTCCATCGCCATGGAGATGAAAAAGGAACCACTTTCATCATTTGAATATCCATTACACCCCTGTGAGACAGCAGCACAGGTGAAAATCAGTACACATTTAACGAAAACTCAGAAAGAGAGAGTGCAACAGGTTCTAAATAATCATGCAGAGGTGTTAACAGACCGACCAGGGCATACAAACCTATTGGAATATGATATGAAACTGATAGACCCCACACCTGTCTGTATGAAACCATATTCGATTCCGTTTGCTAAGGAGAAAGCTTTGAAGGAAGAGATAGACTATCTATTGAAGGAGGGAATTATTTCGCACAGTGAATCTTCATATAGTTCCGGCGTTGTACTCTTAAGGAAGCCCTCTGGAGAACATAGACTCTGTATAGATTACAGGAGACTGAATGCTATTACAGAAGGACAGGTGGATCCATTGCCGGATACAAATCAGCTGTTTGCCAGACTAAATAAAGCTAAATATTTCTCAAAAGTGGATCTGAGTAAAGGATACTATCAGATTCCAGTAAAGCCTGAGGTTAGACCATACCTAGCTTTTAGTACCTCAGAAGGACACTATGAGTTTAATAGATTGCCATTTGGATTGAAGAATGCGCCTAGTGTCTTCTCTAGAATGATGAGAAAATTGTTGGATGTAAACATTTCGGAGGAACGTAATGAATCCCTGAGTTGCCTCTTTGATTGAGGATATTCCGAATGTTTCATACAGGATAATAAGAAGATTATGGGATCCACTACGAAAACTCTGCTATCACCAGGTATATATGTTATCTCCTCATAACGTACATTTTGAGGGAAATATAATGTTCTCTGGACATGTCATTGCGCAGACTCAGAGAAGAGAAATGGTGAATACGGGTTGCGAAGCAGCATTAAGACAAGCACTCACACTTGCGGCTGTTCAGTAACATAACCGAAATATATTATTGGTTGTAGAAGTCTGAGGCAGATTTCATGAGTAGTGCCTACTCTGAATGGACCCAACTACATAAAACCATGATAGCACCACAGCAGAGTAAAGTCAAGTTGACTTACATTTATCTATGTGTATATAGAATAAAGGACTGACATATAATGTCTGTTTTAAGAGGGGGATGTCGTGAAATATTCTAATCCACATATATAAATTATCAGGTAAATATAAAGCCTAACAAATACATTTAATAAAGAAAAGAGCAATGGTAAAATAACAGTGCTGTCACAAGGAATGTACTCGAAATCCCCCTTTGTTTTATGCTTCGTCTGCAAATTGTAACGCTTTCACGTTGATAGTAAAAGCCTACTGTATTATTACCCGCGTTCTTCAATGAAACGTGTGCTGTATTTCTTGCAAACACATTGAGATACCAAGCTGAACAATGACCTAATTTTAATATTTCATTCATTCCATTTTATACACGGCGTAACTAAAGACAGATGGACTAAAGGATAGAAAGAAGGGAGGGCTGAAAATCAGGAAAGCATGCAAAATTAAACACGCGTCTCGCTATTAATGCCACCCCAACAAGCGTAACGCGATACACAATTACTACTATCACGCGTGTAAGGCCACATGCACTAACTTTTTCGGACGGACAGTGATAAAAACACTACCCTTCCCAGAGTTAGGTTTTTAAATCCTGAAAAACTCTTATTAGAAAAGATGACAATAGATGGGTTTACGTTTGAAAACATTACTGTACCCAGACAGCACATCTTCGAAACAGGAGGTAGAAGAAATTGCATATTTTGAACGCAGCCACTTAGCTCTTTTAAATTTGTATATTTGGGTTCCTTAGGGCTTGCTGACAAAGAATATGTAAAACGTTACGCAAATAGTCTAGGAATTAACAAGTTATAGCCAAAATAAAATGATGGTGCTGTCAGACAACACCCAAAATCAGAATCGCTCAGTGGATTTTTTTTTTTACACCACCATTGTACGGGAAATGGGCCACAAGTTACATTTGAACTGATTGGCTGGAATGATATGTAAGGCTAAACACGATTAGTCGGACTATAAATGCTATCCTTGGTTGTTAGGGGAGACGTAGGAAGGTAAAAATTTTTTCAAACACTTGTCGAAACGTGGCTCCATTGGCCAGACTCGCTGATATACTCACTTAGGAGCGTTAGTTCGAGACCACTAGTTCAAATAAGCTTGATAAAGCAACAGTGCGTTGAAGCCAGCTCATATTTTTGCTAAATAAAAGCCTGGAACATAAGCAGATGGGAATTTGTGCCAGTATTTGTGCCAGAATTCATTGCTAATCAACGTATCTGTGTTTGTTTCCATGAATTGTGGTAAGCTTGAAACATTCAGTATCTTTTAATGAAAATTGAATGTGAATTGTTAATTTATGCCTGTATATATGTGTAGTTCAGTAGCAAACATGATGTAAAGCCTATAATGCTCCAGCCTGAACAGAAGGTGTCGGAGGAAAGTAAAACGGCATGGAATGGCCAAACAGTACACTGACACCTAGATGATTGACTAGAAAGAAATAATGCTGGAATTGCAGAGGCGTAGTAACCATTAAGGAGGTTAATACTGGTATAAAGTATTTCAGATGAAGCTGACAGTTGGCCTAACGCTCTGAAATCAATGTTTGTGATGTATTGTGCTCAGTGTAAAAAGAGAGTATAAATTAGTTATGAAGTAGAAGGTACATCCTTCTTGTTTTCAGGGACCGTGGTCTTGATGGTATTGAGCAGCACCTGGTCAGAGCTTTGCTGAATCCAGAGTCGGACAGCATACTCCTTGGTCCATTTAGCTATCAGTGAGGTGTCTCCAGAGCACAGGGGAGAAATCGAGCAGAGGAGTCTTTGCCTGCCGCCATCACGCAAGATAAGCTGATGTGGCCAGCTGAGCTCAAAATTATGTACCCCATCTTAAAATAACATTGTAACATAAACTTAAGAGGGGAAGTAAATTGTTTTAATATCAGGAACTGAGAACATCTCCAATACTAGTTCCAATAAAGACAAACTATTGAAGTCATGATGACAAATACCAACAGAGCTTGAACAAAACAAAACCAGTATTACCTCATATTACTACTACACAACTGACACACATAGGATACTTTTAATAATATATGTCACTACAATATTCATATTGAGAAATTCTGTACATATAACTTGTAATTAAAATTGATTGTGATTCCTGGTTCCCTTTGTATTTGAATCAGGACACATATTCATTCATGACAGCAATGAATACATATTGTTATTTGAAAAGTTATCAGTGACTCATTTAAGATATCCTTGTAGAGTGTTTTATGTATGTGAGTGTCACAGTGTTGTCAAGTGTGGTGGAATAAATTAAATTGTTTATCTGTCTGTTGTTGTTATGACTTACACTTCATCATACACATACCCTAGACATACAACGTAGTCATCACACTATTCCAGAATAATTCTGACTGAGATATATATATATATATGTGGCAGCAAGTAAGGTTATCTATAATACACTACTCTTATTAGATATAGATACCTTCACAGCTGATCTCAGTCAGTACACTAAGTCCCCTATAAATATTTATAACATCCCACTTCACCACAGTATATATATATATATATATATATATATATATATATATATATATATATATATATATATATATATATATATAAACACATATACATACTAGCAGATATATTCAGCGTTGCCCGAGTAAAAAAGGCAACTGAACTTTTAATATATCATCTGGCTGCGATATTTCTGAGCAGCCATTATTATCTGAGTAACCAGGACCAACCATCTACGCTTAATTCTCGGATTAACCCAGTGACAACTATATACCTCACCTCCAGCATATCTTCTCTAATCATGTTCTCCATTGTACCTCTCACGAATACATCTAATTCAATCATGTCCTCTACCATACCTCTTACCTCCAAAATATCTACTCCATTCATGTTCTCCACCAAACCTTTCACCTCTAGCACGTCTACTCCAATCGTTTTCTCCATTGCACGTCCTTCAGTTCAGTTAGTTTGAGAGAGACCAAGAGTATGCAGTTCCTCCCCTTCCATAGAAATAACCTTATCTTCTATGACAATTAAAGCTGTATTGTAAATGTCATCACTGTAACCAATTTCCATTTCAGGGTATATTAACTGAGCCTGATGTTTAAAATCTTCTGTAAGATCATCTCTGTATTTCATCCTTAGTGCTAGGGGGTTACCAACTTCACAGGTTCTAAGTAGAATGTCATCTGATGTTTCTTGCTGTGTGCGATAATAAAGACTCTAAAGGTTGACGAACCTAAAAAATTGGGACCCCTGATCTTGTTGAATCCTTTTTTTTTTTAAAAAATCGGAAATCCATTGATGTATTGACCCAAAATTAATGTTAAGGGAAACAATACAAGTAATATCTAACTTTCATTACTAAAAACATTGTGTTCCCTGTTTCTGTAGGGGACAAACCGACAGACTATCACACACACACACACACGCACACACACACACGCACACGCACGCGCACGCGCACGCACACGCACACACACACACACACACACACACACATACTGTATTAATGGAGCACTGATGGAATGTTTCAATCAATTTTATGAATTTTTTATCAGATGTTGATTTCATCGTGTCATATTTACTTATCGTTATTTTCTACTTTTAGTATTGCAGCATTATTCCTTTAAATAAAAACAAAATTTAAAGCCCAAATGTAAGGTAGCCCCGATCAAGGAGACACTTAATACAATGACTTCAGCCTCAGAGTGTCATATTTTGTTCCTGCCTAATCGTCCTTCCTTTCCAAATCTCAGCATTTATTTGACACGTGCAAGGAATCAGCCCTGGACGCAACCATAAAGGACATGCTATTCTGCTGGCATGGAGGATTAACCTAAGACCTCACGGAGACATATACATTTTGTGCGAATATGAGAACGACAGGTAACCATGCCTTACTCAACGAATCACAGGTGGCACTAACCTAAGACCTCACGACGGTGACGTTCCACAGGGTTTTTCAAGAGACAGGGAAAGAATACGATTACTGCTCCCTCGGTGTCGGGTTTGTCCCACTTGATCTGCCATAGTGGTCCAAAAATGGCCAGACAGGTATAGTAAAATGATGAGGTTTCCAAAGGTAGAAATCGTCTCTCAAGATTAATCTTGGCGGTGATGTAAATAGGAGAACGATGCTCCTATTTCAGGGTGTCCCACATGGGTTTCTAGGATGACAGGTACAACAACTGCGTTTACTAAGTTTGTTGAAACTTAGTATCTACCGCCCACTTCTGTGAGATAGAAATTTTGTATTTATATTTATTCGACCTCCAGCCGAAGGTAATTCAGCAAAATATTAATAAAGTATTAGCTATGTATAAATGTATTTGAAAAAAATGATTCATACGGGTGCAGACATCAACTTCAATCAACAAAGGTATCAACTCCAAAGAAGTATTATATTTACACACACACACACACGCACGAACGCACGCGTGCTCGTTCGCACACACACACACGCACGATCGCACACACATATATATATATATGTGTGTGTGTGTGTGAGAGAGAGAGAGAGAGAGAGAGAGAGAGAGAGATGTATTTATGAAATATTTGATCAACAAGGTTAAAATGAAAATCAGCGCTTTAACAAAATTACAGCTCAGTGATTTCATATCTTCATTTAGAAATTTGATACATTTGATTGTATGAATAAAAGGTGATGATGTTTTAGTCCAGTCTCTGGGGTATTAGGTTTACACTTAATTTCCCTAGTGGTGGCAATGCATGTCGCTGAAGTCTGGTGTAGCTAAAGCTGGTTTTCAGGAAGTTTTGACTGTTCCTTCTCAAATCAGGAATCGAATGGCTTGTTGGATCACGTTCGTCGCTGTGCGAGAGTAATCTTTTCTTCACATCTCTGTTTGTTAAGACAAGAGATCTTGTCTGAAAAAGTTATGTCGGTGTCCTAATACATCAGACTTGTTGTATTCAAGACATACTTAGGAGTTGAATTCTTCCATCAAATCATTCCCGTAAAATTAAACATAGTTATCTTGTACGGCCATCCCTTTCTAATCCAACACTTATACTTATAGTTGGTCTCATAGATTTTTAGATCCAGTTACTTGCCCATTGAGGCATATTGGGAATATGGTGTTAGGCCCATATTTTCTTGACGATCGTCACACCAGAGGTGACGTGGTCAGCGTCACGCCGGCCGCCTTAACCTTCCCAGAGTTGCTCTGGTACCCAATTCATGAGGCTGGGTCGACCCCGGAGCCGTTTGCGGTCTAAAAAATCCCGCCTCAACTGGGGATCGAACCATGGACCACCGAGCTAGGAAGCCAGTGCACTAACCACATCCTTTTCAATAGAGTGAAAACAAATGCATAATCATAATGTTAAATGCTTTACTCGTTATCTTGTGATACGCACCTGCCGAACCTTGACCATTAAAATAAGATGCCAGATTTAACGCCTTGCTGGCGTTGCAGTCCACTATCAGAAAGATAAATATGAGCGGTGAAGCTCTAAAACCTGGGGGTTCGTTGGATGTTCCAACGAAAAGAAAAGTACCGATAGAAAGAGACGACAAAAGGAAGATAATTACCTTGAATACTAACGTGGAGGAATGCAGCATAAAGATAGACATAAAGAATGAAGGAATTAATAAGGAGCACTCAGACATGACGTACTAGGCGACTAATATGAGGTTGCGTATATACATCTGGCAACCTCATCATGTGAAACAACTAGCTACAGAAACGACAACTGCAAGAGCACATGAATGCTGTGGCAGAATTCCTGCAAGGGAACCAGTAGCAGGGGTGGTTCCATGCTTCATAAGGAGTAAAACGCAAATGCTGATGTGGATGATAATGGGAATGATAAATAGTGAGCAAAGTTTCCTGAAACAGAAAACATATCAGGATTAGATCTCATTCTGTCGTTTACTTTCATCATAGATCGCCTAGATTTCTTTCATTCTTCTTCTTCTTCCTCGTTCGCCCTCAGACTTCCACGTTAATGACTTTAATAGATGCAATAGTCAGCAGCTCAATATTCCTGACATTCAATTCAGTAGTACTTAATTTTAATAAACAAAGAAAGCAGCAAGCGTTCATGGCTCAATACAAAAGCTGCATAGAATAGAAATGGGGGAATATTTCATGGTGTCTCAGAACACGAGACGGAGAATTCAGTAAAACTAACATAACGAAACAAATTGTGATTAATATCTGTGACACCACGGTTTACTTTCCGGAGTACCCATTTTACCTCGGTCGTATTTCCGAATTGACAAATGGCTAACGCCAGTGTCTGTTATTTACCAAATCGAATTCCATTGTTTGAACTGAATCGCTAAATATCGATGGAAGTACCAGCCGCGTTGGTTGTCACGTGGTGACAAATGGCTGGAAGGTCAAGACAAACGAATCTGCTTTAATTAGATGAGTACAGCGAACCAAACAGAAATAAAGATTGCTTCAATTTGTAAAATGTATAATTCTTTATTTGTTATGTATGAGAACGTAACGAAGTTTGGATTGAAAAGGGTGTTAATGGTACAAGGGAGGTAATAGACGTCTGCGATATATGATAGAATGGGTGTGTGAGATTAATATGGTTGTGCTAACTAATTTTCTATTATAGTCTACTGCGTCAAAAGGCGTGAGGTAAATTATACGAGTATTTAGTAGCTTGTGTAGCGGAAGGTTTTTCTAGTGTGATGATGGTGGTAGAGAAGAAGTAGAATTTCTCTCTAGAAAGTATGGAGTCTCAGTGCCCGAGAAGTACACTGGTATCACAATTGAGTTACGGCTGTGAATACTCTGAGCTGGACAATAGATTTAGGCTTAAGAAGTATACTGTGCCACTTTCGCTATTGTAGCCCTATGTGATAATATACTTAAATTAGAAAAAGTAACTCAAAATTTAACAGAAAAAGCACAAGTCAAATGCTGTACAATTTCATAATTTATTATGTACATCTATCAAGCCTTGTAATGAGAAATGGGTGCTGGAAGATGGTAAAATGTATGATTATTTAAATTTACAAAGTAAAATAAATAATAGTAAAAAGTCTTGGATGTATCTTTCAATGAAATTATAAAGTCTGTCACAGTAGTTTTGGTATCTCTTGCTATCTAGTCTCTAGCTTTTTTCATCATTGACAATCGCTATTGAAACCGCTCACAGTGTTTGTAGGATTGGGTACATGTAAACTCAACTTGCATTACGCCAAGTCTGTTTGAGGTTTCTGAGACACACTGGTAATCCAGAAGACTTTCCTTCAGCCCGCCCTATAACTACGGGGGACTAAGGTGTTGAAGATTGTTTGACCACTAGGCTCCAGTTAGCAGGATCAAAGGTCCTCAAGTCTTTAGTTTAAACTTGATCACGAACTCGATCAGACACTCGATTATGAGCTCGATCAGGAACGATCATAAAACCTGGAACAAAAGGTAATAGGTGGCTATGGTATTCCACCACAAGCTCACCAACCCCTGATGTTCATGAGGCGACCATGTCATTCAGTGTTTGTATATAAATGAATGATTCATGGTAGTATGTTACAGAGATAGCATGATAAGATAGTGTCTACTGTGTAGAAGATAACAAAATACATGAATAAATCACATGTTATGATACATGGGTAACATATAACCTTTGCCTTCCACTTATGGATGCCAAGTCACTTATGTACTTGCTGGTTTGTCGTAAGCTTCCAGGCAAGAAGTAGCCATGATATATTTGGCTAACCAATTAATTGTTATGCTTCCTGACAATGCCGGTGGAGGTTATCTCTGGTTAGCGTCACTGGCTACCTGTATACCCTTTTTATTATGTCTGATACAATCAAATCGTAAACAAATCTGAAATAAAATGATATTAGTCACACATATATTTTTAATAAACTTACATACCCTCTAAGATTAATAAGCGCACGGTGAGGCTGTATTAGCTGAAGTCTATCTGCCCTGCATGCAGCGTGAAAAAAACTTTTCTTGCAGATACTGTCTTCTAGTCTCTCACTTCGGCGTCTGGATTGTGTGGGTGTGATTTTAAACGGGCCGCTCTGTCCTTATATTTGGGCGACTCTCCCGTACGAGAAAGCACCGTCTTGAGTCCGCTTAGATTTTCGTTAAATCTCTTGGTTTGAGGCGATCTGTGCATCTTCTGTACTTGTTTTCTCTTCTTTTCACTACACACTTATATCTTTCCTTCCTTCCTAGGTATCCTTTCATTTTCCCAATAGGAAGCGTTCATTCTATCCAAGTTTTATCGAAATCCGTTGAGGTATGTATTTATAATAAATGTTTAAAGATCGTGAGCTAACTATTAGCAGATGTGATGACTATGAAACATATTAATTATTTTTAAAACTACTTACAGTTGAACAATATTCTTTTGGAAATCACTCATTCTCTATCTCCTTATATGAATGATGATAGTTTAAATATCCCTTCACCAAGCTTGCTCTTGTAGCTTTAGATTTTCTTCCTGCCAATGCAAATTTTTAAGGTCGGTCATGTTTCATATATTCGCTCCTTCCTACACTTTCATAATGCTGTTCGGCTTAGGCGTCAACTTCAAAGTAAGACCCACCAAGCTGTCCCTTCATCCTTATCGCCATGTGTCGCGCTACACATTTTTTTTTCACAAACAATGCAAGTGGTACAGCTTGACATAAGTGAAGTCCCTGCGGTAAGGATTTAAGTTGTGTCAGACGATTAAAGTATTGGTAGTAAAGAGGTTTGAAGTCAGGACTTAGTAGAAGTAGTTGCGTTTCGAACAAAAGCTGAACGAGGGTAAAGATGTCAAGAAATTCAACTATGAAACAATTTGAAGCTTGCTATTTTGCCACTTACAGCATCTGTTCATCACAGGGAATGAATTAGCCTGAGTCCAACCTCGTTTGGTCAACACATGCATGAAATGTATTTTTGAATAACAAGTACTCCTCGGGAAAGCACTTTAAGATAGCAATGCAGATTAAGCAAGTTTAAGAAAGTTAGACCATAGAAAAGAGCCTAGAGCTAATATACCCATTGCGATAAAAATACTTGTATAAAGATGAGTATAAAGCTCAACCAACCCACAAAAGCCAGATCCAAACCTCAGAAATGAGGTATCTGAGGAAAGTGGTTGAAGTAACAAGAAGAGACATGGTCCGCAACCAGACGATACGTCAAGGCCTAAAATCCCACCTCCTGCAGACCCAAGTAGAACAGTGCCAACTAAGATGGTTTGGCCATGTCTGCAGAATGGGAGAAGATCGGCTACCACGAAAAGCATGGGAAACAAAGAGCCAGGGATCCAGACCCCCAGGACGACCCAGAGTCCGCTGGGAGGACAACATTAGACAATCATTGAAGGACCGAGGACTAGAATGGAACCAGGCCAGGAGGAAGACAGCCGATAGGATAGTCTGGCGCTCTCTCTTCCAAACCTCTACACCTCAAGGTAGAAGGGGAACGACTAAGTAAGTATAAAGCTCAACACAGTATTCTCCTAAGAAGTAAAGAAATTTCTAAGAGTTGACCATTATTTTGATAGTTCCAACCAGAATAATTCATTCTAAAATACTATAACAAACAAGAAACTCCGGACATGTTTCTGACGGTGACACAACTGCGATTCCATTTTGATACGAGTTATACCTTGTGAAATAGATGAGAATAGAGTCACTAATGAGATTACGAGAAGAGATATGACTTCTGAAGAGTGGTTTAGCCACGTCTTCAGCCTCCTATGAATTACTTTTCTAAGTCAATCTACTTCTCGCCCTCCTATGCTCATAAATAACATTTAGGCAGTAAGAACGAACAAACGAACTTTATTTTCAAAGGGTTAAGAATTGGGCACGCAGGCCGTCTGACCACGTTACGATATACAGTGACAGTATTAGAGAAGAGATTCTGACCACTAATAGGTAATTATGTGTTTTTATTAAACAACAACAAAACAACAACCATAAAAATTGGAAGATCAGTATGCCTTCAAAATGTCCGAAGGTTAAAAAGAACATTCAAATTCACCAAACAAAAATATTGGCCAACACACACTTTTACCACATCACTAGGCTCAATCGCACACACACTGAAATTCACTCATTCCACCCAAACAGTCCGTGAGTTCTTAATCAATCCAGCTGTCGTAACTGGCCAGGGGACCCCAGTTCCCATGAAGAAACGGCCTATCCTGTCTTTTGTTACGATTAATCCTGGGTTGCAAGCACTCCTGCACGTAGGTTCCTCACTGTTCTGTGAATGCATGAATCCAGTGGATAAGGAGATAAGCTCCCGTAAAAATTAGTGTAACTTTATTTCAGCGGGCACCCACTTTCAAAGAGCACGAGTGATGGCGATGAATGCTGGTGCGTTAGCTCCAGCACACCTGCGAAATTCCTTTTAGCCGGTCGCTAGAGACCTCGGCTCACAAATTATAGCAACGAATATAAATGAGGGCTCGCTAGACACGCCTCCAATGGGTGATAAGTAACCTGAAAAAACCCCACAAGTGCTGAGACTGGTAAAGCGTTAGCTTATTCTTCTTGACTGTAAGCTAGTATAATCCACGGTGACAGAGTGTAAAGGGGTTACACCGATGTTGCCCAGAGGAATGAGTGGCAATTGTAACGGCCCATAAGTAGGGTAATGGGCGATGAGAAATTACTCCACACAAGCAAAACAAACATCCGTTAGAATGGTCGGCTGACAAGCCATGTTGTTGGAATAACTTGGGGCTGCAAACATGGGGCAAAATATAAATAATCCAAAAGCACTTTCTGCTATCTGCGCGAATCTTATCCTGACGACTCGTTTTGGGCTCCCAATAGAGCACAGACAGCTTCATTCTTGACCAGCGCTGGAAATACAGACAAATCAAGAAAATATACATATCTACGCCACCACAGGACATCCAAGACTAAACATTTACAACCACAATTGACTGCACAGTCTTTTCTCTCCATCACGAAAACGAATACACTCCATGTCAAAACATACACTTTTCAATCCTCTGATAAAAAATGTATACAACGCGCATCTCTTTCCCCCCCCCCCCCCTTTTCCTCTCTCTCTCTCTCTCTCTCTCTCTCTGGTGGCTGGACGGCACCATAGCGCGTGTCCATAACACATGTAGCCAGTCATGCGTGAAACGCCTTGCTTGCGTTCGCTTCGCCCACACGCAATGTGACTCAGGCCAAATCGTGGTCAATTTTAGCTACCCAAAACAAGAAACAGGTTATTAAATTAACTAGCGTGACCAACACCCTTGTAGCAAATTAACAGCGGAACTCTTTACAGATCAAAATTATACACATATTAAAAATGACAACAACTGGTCAAATAAAATGAAATACATGATTCTTCTATCTTGCACAAATATATATCTCTCTTTTGTCTGATAGAATATCTCTGTCTTATATCATCTTCTCTCAGGCCGTGCTTCTTAGGCAGAGTTAAAATTGGCAACGTGCTTAACAAAATTATAGCTCCCAGATCCCAGATATAGATATATATATATATATATATATATATATATATATATATATATATATATATATATATATATATATATATATATATATATATATATAGATATATATATATATATATATATATATATATATATAAGCTAACACCCCACAAAATTAACTATAAGTAAAGTACGGTGTGCTTACCAAAGCAAGGAATTATCTCCGCACAAAATACAGTTACAAAAATGGCTCTCAACCGTAGTACAGATTGGCA
>JAMPIV010001359.1:50000-131911 GCA_024509875.1 Oreohelix idahoensis
CTCCAACATACCAATGGCTCGGTGGCGGTCGTTTTCAGATAGTCGTGGCATTTCAAGCACATGTACTGGGTGTTTTGTCTCAATGGCCTTTTTATACCGAGTATACTGCCACAACGCGTACACATTTTCAGGGTCATAGCTGTTGGGAATCGTGTTGCACGTGTAACTTTCATCGTTTTCATGTAGTCTGTACACAAACCCGTGGGTTGAATCATGCACTTTCCATTCCAGCAGCCATTCGCTCTCTACCTCTTGGCAAACACGGGGAAAATCCATTCCCACACTTTTTTTTTCCAGCTTCTCGGCATCAGTATATATAATAGTGGTGCGTTTTTAATGTGCTTCAGTATATATAAATAATAGTAAATACGTTACTGACATCAGTTCAAGTGGGCAGCTCACGTTTACCAAAAGAGAGTGATCATAACAATCTAGGGACGTAAATAGAATAGTCGAGAACAGCGAAGCTAGACCAATGAATTAAATCCAAAAGTATTGAGTTAACTAATCAGAAAGTGGCAAGGACACACACCACGCGGAGGTAACTACAAGTCATTAGTTGTACGGAGAGAGAGCCTTGCACTAGGACGGGTTATATATGTCAGGTTGAACAACCTGGTGCTCCCCGGTATATACATAAAAAGTCCGGCTCCTACAGGCAAGTCTTAATCTATCGATATCAAGATAGTATTTCTGTGGTGAACAGGAAGTTTATATTTCTGTGGTGAACAGGAAGTTTATATTTCTGTATGATAACAGCGATCATGCGCTCTCGTAAGTATCTCAGTGTAAGTACATTTTCGTATTAGATAGATACTTGTTATAGGGAACGACTGTAGAGATACAATTAACCATGTCGCCAAGGAAACTCTGCGAATATCTAAAGGGAACTGAATGCTACAGAGGAGCATAAGCGACACCAATTAATTGTGTCATATTTGGAAAACTAGTAATATCTAAAGGATACAATGTTATAGAGAAGAACAAGTACTACAAGTTATTGAGGTCACATACGGAGTACTAATAATATCTAAGGATTCAACTTTTGACTGTACGCGAGCTCCATTGTTCAAATTATCTTGTCATGCCTGTTCAACGTTTATGCTAATAAAAGTTTTAACGGAGCAGCTACAGTTTGGTTTCATCATTACTCGTTGCTGAACTTGTACCATTAATGTTTATACTACCAATGTATGGAAAGTCACTATAGTGACATCATTGAAGGAACTGAACAAGCCTGGAACTTTTAAAAGAAAAAGATCATCCACAAATCACCACCTCTGGCGGAGTTGACCAGTACTAAGATAATCTTTAACTTGGAAGATTAAACCGGAGAAATCTAAACTTAGACCACGTCACTAGGCCTGCCATCTGACACCAAGTGATTCTATCACATTACCCTAACAGGTCCCGACCCGCTATCACAAAGTTTCACCACAGGGGAAATCCCTGAAAGTGTGTAGTTGATTTCATGAGTCATGAGGATGTAATTAACCTCACAGACATAGGTTCACTTCCACATATGTTTATTGTAGCATTGTGCATAGCTGGTGGTCATTTAAAGATGACTCCGGATATGCCTCCATGCATGCTACCAAGACATGAGACTGAATTCAACACGTGATTAATCGTCCCTGTTTTCTAACTAGGTTAGCGATTGAAAAAAACTGTTAATTTAATTACTACTCCATTAGAAATAGTTCGTTCTCATAACATTTTAACGGCTCGATTATTTCCCGGAAGTCTCTGATCAGGCGAAGAAAGAACAGACCCACTGTTCCCTGAGGCGTGTCATTTAAAGCGATTAATACGAGGTTGTGCATAAGGCTAGCAACCTCATAATGTACAACACATTGCCACAGACAACACCGCTGTAAGAGTTCTTAGTGCGGCCTTCCTGTGGGGGGGAGGAACTGGCTGTGGTAGTGGTTCTATGCTCTTTTACAACTTTAGCCCATTAGATGAGTCTTAGCTTCTTTCTTCGTAATTCCAGTGGCATGATGCCCAGAGCTACTTTTCTAATGCCTCTACAGATGCTCCATTTGATACTCCTGCTAAGATTGAAATGGCTGTGACAAAACGGGGTGGCCCCTATCGATCGTGGTTTCCTTCCGGCAGTATCGGTACTTTTGTGGTACTGATTTTTATTATTTGCTCTCAATTGTCGCCCTTTTGTTTCTTTCTTTCTTCGTTATTTTGCTGCTAGATAGCAGATATTTCATTTTATCAAATCATTCGACACTCCCTGTAGGTGATAATAATCACATTTGCTTGGCACTGCCGAGATATGTTGGCTATAAGCGCGGCAGATTAACACGTACATTGTCCAGCGCTATCGGCTTAATCACCGATAAGACATGGATGACAAGATTTCTTTAGATAAAAGTAAGATTGCTACATCTCGAACATATGGTCATATGCGGTTACCGGTGTGTTTGGAAGTTTGTACACAAGGGCATCAGACATCTTATTACTATATATGGGAGAGTTGACCTCTGCCTTACGTTCAAAAGTATCCGATGTCGGAATATTTTAAAATTAACCCATAACCCGCCGGTTTGAATATGATTGGAGTTTTTTGATAGCTCATAACAAACGAAGGCGTGGGATAGCAGGAAATATAATCTGATCATTTTCTCAAGCTATTTCAATTGGGAAATCGCTCGCCAAGACACCAGAATGCTACAGTGAAGAATTATAATTCAGAATTCCTTCTTAAAATACCGCCACCATTTATTGGAGTATTTATCAGGACTTACAATATAGCCCAGCAAATCTCTAACATTTTAAATAAGGAAACCGGGACTGAGGAAACTGAAGGACCACACGCAAAGTCAGAGAGGGAACTTATTAAATTAACGACACCCCAGACGCGTGTAAGAGGCAGATTCAAGACTCTTTTATTCATCTGAGCAAAAAGTATTTGAGTCAGGATTAGCGTAAGTTATGATTTCCATGTCATATTTTATTACTAACATGTGAATTAACATACAATATATATATATATATATATATATATATATATATATATATATATATATATATATATATATATTATATACTATATATATATATATATATATTATACATATAACATAATATAATACATATACATACATATATATATATATATATATATTTATATATATATATATATATATATATATATATATATATATATATATATATATATATATATACTACCATGTGAATTTTAGTATGGGAAAATCGCTTGTGAATGTCAAAGTCATTTGAGGCTGGCAAATTCAGCGTATAAAATGATAATTCATGAACCACCACTACACGGGCTGGTGATTGCTTTATTTATAGTTTCGTAAAGCGTAAAGTAGTTCCAGGTTCCTTATGGAGCAGGGAGGGAAAGATGAAAGAAATGATGTACATTCTAAGTATAATACTTATATTTTCAAAGCAGTGTAAATGTCCCTATAAACATAGTCACTTTAAAATTAATGTAAGTTTTCAAGCTTCAAACCAGTGTAAATGTCTATGTGAAAATATTCATTTCAAACTTTTCAATCAGTGTACAACATAAATGAAAATATATCTACTTTATATTGTGAACACTTTTCAACCAGTGGAGATGTATGTGTAAACAGACTCTATCTTTATTATTAACCATTTCATTTAAATATAAAGTAACTATGAAAACTGTTCTATTTTAATGTAAAGAAAGTTTTACCCTGAAGGATTAAATTTAATCCTCATCGAGGGTAAAGTATGAGTAATTGGGATGGTAGTACGGGAAGATAGGAACCAATAACTATGGGGTGGAAAACGCCATACTCAGTAGGACGTTTCGTTCTATTCTTTTACCATAGTTATTGGTGGTACCAGCAGAAAGAACCATCTCTGGAACAAGAAGGGAAACGTGGCCTAAGCTTTAAGACGAAGGACCCACGTGGTAGACTCTTCTTGACATTTCTGGGAAACGAGCTACCCCCGATAACCTTGATTAGAGACGAGCGTGAGCAGAGTGAAAAGAACAAACCTATAAGAAGGAGCAGAACCATCATTGGCAGCTAAGTTCAAATATATGTTGCCACTTGAACTTCTTGTAACACATCTCACATTCCCTAAAGACTGTGATAATAACTTTTCTTGATCCATAACTATTCAAATTATTTTCCAACTATTAAAACCTAAAGTGATTATTAAGTTGTGTTATTTGTAATGTTACAAATTTAACTTCGATTTAATCATTTTTAAGTTACTGCATGTTTGTCTCGGTCAAATTACTACACACACTCTAAACAGCGCTATACTAGAATAACAGAATTCCACTGTGTAAATCAGGGGTGGGGGCTTAAACGAGCTGAAAGTAATAAGTGCTTAAATCCTTTACAAAAGCGTCGGCAGAATTACAGAGTTAACATACTCAGCCAAAGCAGTATTGTTCTCGCTTATTCTGAATATCTTGTGAAGACTCCCTTTATAATAGAAGTGTCATCATCCTTCAATCTACATCTCTGCCACGAGTGATCTTGTGTGAAGGTAGATACCTTTGAAGCGCATATAAAATACTCTTGAGTTTTGGCCATTGTTGGGCCACTACTGCAAAGCAGGGGAGGCAATACCGTCACAATTTTGGTCCCGACTTGGGTTTGAACGCGGTCGCAACAAGGGTTTACGGGGATTAATGCTTGGAAGGTATCTATATATATTAAGAGTAGTGTATTATAGATAACCTTACTTGCTACCACATATCTATATATCTCAGTCAGAATTATTCTGGAATAGTGTGATGCTACGTTATGTGTCTAGGGTATGTGTATGGTGAAGTGTAAGTCACAACAACAGACAGATAAACAATTTAATTTAATCCACTACTCTTGACAACACTGTGACACTCACATACATATAACACTCTACAAAGATATCTTAAAAGAGTCACTGATAAACTTTCAAATAACAATATGTATTCATTACTGGCATGAATGAATATGTGTCCTGATTCAACTACAAGGGAACCAGGAATCACAATCAATTTAAATTACAAGTTATGTACAGAATGTATTTAATATGAATATTGTAGTGACATATATTATTACAAATGTTCTATGTGTGTCAGTTGTGTAGTAGTAAAATGAGGTAATACTGGTTTTGTTTTGTTCAAGCTCTGTTGGTATTTGTCATCATGACTTCAATAGTTTGTCTTTAGGGACTAGTATTGGAGATGTTCACAGTTCCTGATTTTAAGACAAGTAAATTCCCCTCTTAATGTTAATTTTAAAAAGTCAGTTCAAGATGAGGGGACATAGTGTTGAGCTCAGCTGGCCAAGTTAGCTTATCTGGCGTGATGGCGGCAGGAAAGGACTCCTCTGCTCGAATTCTCCTCTGGGCTCTGGAGACACCTCACTGATAGCTAAAAAGACCAAGGAGTATGCTGTCCGACTCTGGATTCAGCAAAGCTCTTACCAGGTGCTGCTCACTACCATCAAGAACACTGTCCCTGAAATCAAGAAGGATGTACCTTCTACTTCATAACTAATTTATATTTTCTTTTTACACTGATCACAATACATCACAAACATTGCGTTCAGAGCGTTAGGCCAACAGTCAGCTTCATCTGAAATACTTTATTCCAGTATTACCCTTCTTAATGGTTACTACGCCTCTGCACTTCCAGCATTATTTCTTTCTAGTCAATCATCCAGGTGTCAGTGTAATGTTTGGCCATTCCATGCCGTTTTACTTCTCTCCGACACCCTCTGTTCAGGCTGGAGCATTTTAGGCTTTACCTCACGTTTGCCACTGAACTACACATATATATACAGGCATAAATCAACAATTCACATTCAATTTTCATTAAAAGATATTAAATGGTTCAAGCTTACCACAATTCATACGAATAACACAGATACGTTGATTAGCAATGAATTCTGGCACAAACTGGCACAAATTTCCATCTGCTTATCTTCCAGGCTTTTATTTAGCCGAATATATGCTGGCTTCAACGCACTGATGCTTTATCAAGCTATTTTAAACAAGTGGTCTCGAACTAACGCTCCCAAGTGTGTATATCAGCGAGACTGGCCAATGAGCCACGTTTCGACAAGTGTTTGAAAAAATGTTATCTTTTCCCGTCTCCCCTAACAACCAAGATAGTATTTATAGCCCGACCAATCGTGGTTAGGCTTTCATTTGTTGCGCTCCAATCAATTTGGAGTTTACATGGTAGGCTATTTCTGTAACGTAAATTTTTTTCAAACACGTTAAAAAAAAATCTTATGAGCAGAAATGATTTTATGCTGTCAGGCACCCCAATATTTTTATTTTGGGTATAATTTATTAATTCCTGGACTATTTGCGTAACGTTTTACATATTATTTGTCAGCAAGCCCTAAGGAACCCAAAAATACTAATTTAAAGGAGCTACGTGGCTGCGTTCAAAATATGCAATTTCTTCTACCTCCTGTTTCGAAGATGTGCTGTCTGGGTACTGTTATGTTTTCAACCGTAAACCCATCTAATGTTATCTTTTCTAATAAGAGTCTGTTATGATTTATAAACCTAACTCTGGGAAAGGGTAGTGTATTTTATCACTGTCCGTCTGAAAAAAATTAGTGCATGTAGACTTACACGCGTGATGGCAGCATTTGCGTATCGCGCGAAGCGTGTTTAGTGTTCGGCTTTCTGCCTCTCCCTTCTCGCTATCCTTTTGTCCATCTGTTCGTTCGTTTTGGTAACGTAATATAATTAATGTTAGGATTAATTTAGGTCATTACGCAGTACGTCTCAATGCTTTTCCAAGAAATACAGCACACGTTTCATTGAAGAAAGCGGGTAATAATACAGTAAGCTTTTACTATTAACGTGAAAGCGTTACAATTTGCAGACGAAGCAGAAAACAAGGGGGATTTCGAGTACATTCTTGTGACAGCACTGTCATTTTACCATTGCTCTTCTCTTTATTAATTTTATTTGTTAGGCTTCATATTTACCTAATAATTTATATATGTGGATTAGAATATTTCATGACACCTCCCCTCTTAAAACAGACATTATATGTCAATCCTTTATTCTATATACACATAGAGAAATTTATTATTATTTCTGGGGTTTACGGTGATTCTCATCACACGGATGGCGGCTTAAAAAATCCGCTCCCAGATTGGTTTTTCCAGATATATATTCAATGCTAAAATTATATGGAGCCAGAAGCAAAGACCATCGGAGTAACCTAGAGTTCTCATGCTTAGCCTGTGCTAAAAACGATAAAGGTTTGTGGTCAGTTTGCAACTTAAATGCCTTCCCATATAGATAAATATTGAATTTCTTTATTGCCCATATTACTGCAAGACATTCTTTTTCGCTAGTTGAGTAGTTGATTTCAGCTTTATTCAACTTTCTGCTAGCATATGCCACTGGGCTTAATTCCCCATCCAATGCATCTGATTTCTGTAGTAAAGTTGCACCTAACCCAATATTACTTGCATCCGTCCTTACTATGAATTCTTGACTTAAGTCAGGTAATTTCAAAATGGGTTTACTTGTGAGCTTTTCCTTCAATTCTTGGTAAGTCATTTCACATTGTGGTGTCCATGTAATGCGATCTGGAAGTCCTTTACGTGTCAATTCCGTTAAAGGTGCACATATGGAATTAAAGTTTTTGATATACTTCTGGTAGAAACCACATAATGAGACAAAGGATCTCACGTCCTTCTTGGTTTGTGGTCTCGGGGCTTTCTGTAGTTTCTCTAAGTTCTTTGGGTCAGGGGTCATGTTTCCCTGATAAACTGTGTGTCCCAAAAATTCCAATTCTTTACATCCAACGCAACATTTGGTTGGTCGGGCTGTTAAATTTGCCTCCCTAAGTCGATCAAACAGCATGTTCAGAGAGTCAATGTGTTCCTCAAATGTTTCTGTTGCTATAAGGATATCATCCATAAAATTTGTTATACAGGGATTATTCAGAGGATCCAATAATTTTCTCATCATTCTAGAGAAGACACTAGGCGCATTCTTCAATCCAAATGGCAATCTATTAAACTCATAGTGTCCTTCTGAGGTACTAAAAGCTAGGTATGGTCTAACCTCAGGCTTTACTGGAATCTGATAGTATCCTTTACTCAGATCCACTTTTGAGAAATATTTAGCTTTATTTAGTCTGGCAAACAGCTGATTTGTATCCGGCAATGGATCCACCTGTCCTTCTGTAATAGCATTCAGTCTCCTGTAATCTATACAGAGTCTATGTTCTCCAGAGGGCTTCCTTAAGAGTACCACCCCGGAACTATACGAAGACTCACTGTGCGAAATAATTCCTTCCTTCAATAGATAGTCTATCTCTTCCTTCAAAGCTTTTTCCTTAGCAAACGGAATCGAATATGGTTTCATACAGACAGGTGTGGGGTCTATGAGTTTCATATCATATTCCAATAGGTTTGTATGCCCTGGTCGGTCTGTTAACACCTCTGCATGATTATTTAGAACCTGTTGCACTCTCTCTTTCTGAGTTTTCGTTAAATGTGTACTGATTTTCACCTGTGCTGCTGTCTCACAGGGGTGTAATGGATATTCAAATGATGAAAGTGGTTCCTTTTTCATCTCCATGGCGATGGACAAGGACAACAAGTGTGTCTCTTCCTGATGTTCTCTTTCCAAATATTTCTTCAGGAGATTCACATGATAGATTTTTTCTTTCCCCTTCTTATCTATCTTATAATTTGTTCTAGACACCTTCTCTAAAAATGTATATGGACCCTGCCATCCAATTTGTAACTTATTCTGACTCCCGGGCAAAAGAAGCAGTACTTCTCTCCCACAGCCAAATTTCTGTCTTTCGCCTTCCTGTTATAATAGGCAGCATGTTTCTTCCTGGCTTGTTTCAAATTTTCATTGGCAAGTTTCCAGCCAGTTTTTAAACGAGTGGTCAGCTCATTCACATATTGGTATGAAGATGTAATGTTTTCCTCTGCCTTTTCATCAGTCCACGTTCTTAACAATAGCTACATATGGACCTTTAATTGTGTGGACCTATTTGTCCATGCACCGGTATGGTCTCTTCCACTCGAAGCTTTATAGTGATGATTTTTCCTCCCAGAATTATCATTCACAAAACGACCGCTACCAATTTTTCTTTTGGGGCTTTCTCCCCACTTAAAATTCTTGATGAGAGATTTCCTCTCTACATCCTCTTCCTCCAGTTTGTTTAAGTCCGATTGAGGGATTTTCGGCTTATCCTGGGGTAAGACATCTTTTTGCACTCTCCGCATAGTGGCCATTGTAAAACAGTTAAGTGAAGCTTGTCCGTGAAAAGGGGCTTCCCATTCCCTTTGGTCCACCTTATCAAATTTATTTTTCTTTTTATTATCAGGCCTAATTTTGCCCCGTGGCGTGTCCAGGTCCTGATCAATGTTCCCACTTGTGGGTGTTCCCTCATGTGCTATGCTACACCTTTCTACAAAATTCTCAATGTCCCATCTTGCTTTGGGCCAATAATAATTGTGAGCCACCTTTTGAATGATGGTACCTATCTTCTCATGGTCCCCATCTGGTTTCACATGTAGGCTCCTTATTAAGTCTGCCCTATATCTTTTTGGAAGAACCAGCTGTCCGTGACCTTTGGATCTAGCTCCAGTCTTCCTATACATCAACTTGTTTTTCATGTAAAATTCTCCCTTGCCTGGAGTTGTATGACAAGTTGACAATTTTCTGAAACAAGGCTTGAGTGTTTTATCCCCAGCCTGTGCCTTCCTCATCTCTTCTGGAGTGGTATCTAACATAATATCCTCCTCCTGTTCTGAGGTCGACCTGACCTGCAGGGTTGCCATATACACAGGTCTCCTTCTGCAACGGTCAGTGTCATGATTGTCCATCTGACAATTTTTACACCACCTTTTTCCTTGGTTGAAAGATTTTCTTTCATTATATTTCCTTTCATCGAATTGTGGGAATTTATTTTTATTTTCATACCGTGGCCTATCAAATTGGTGCTTACCTTTATTTTGATCCCTAGGATCAAATTTATTAAAGTTCTGTGGTGCCCTAAAGTTATCCACCTGTTTCTTTTTATTACCTGTTACCTCTGCTTGAGCTGCTTGATACCTTTCAGCAACATTTAGCAACTCACCAGCCTCTCTGCACCTTGTTCCATGAGAAACTTTCTCAGGTCTGGAGCCATGGACTCTCTTAGTTGCTCTATAAGGACCATTTCCTTAAGATCTTGGGTTTTCCCCAGAGAAGTCCATTTCTCCAAGTATGTCTCTATTCGTGCAGAGAACTGGTGATAGGTTTCACTGACAGTAGTTTAGCATTCCTAAATTTTTTCCTGTAAAACTCTGCATTCTTTTCATACCTTAACAAAAGAGCCTGCTTTAGCATGTCATAATTTTCCTGATCACCTCTGCTCATTTTTGCAAAAACTTCATAAGCTGCCCCACGAAGGCCCTGAGATAACTTTAAGCTCCACCTTTCTCTCTCTAACCCATACGTGGTAGCTAATAGTTCATACCTATTTATATAGCTCTCAATATCATCGTCTTTCTCAACAAAATGATCTAAATGAAAATTCATAGCTGAGGTTGAGGCTCCTTGAGTAACCGTAGCATCAGAGGCAAAGGGACTGGCACCATTTTCAGGAGCATGGCCTTGAAACTCAAACTCCCTTAGTCGTAACTCATGTTCCCTTTGTAATCTTTTATCTTTGCTTCCCTCTTTTCTGCTTCCCTTCTGCAGCTAATTTCTTCTCTTTCCTTTTCTGCAGCTAATTTCTTTCTTGTCTTCTGCAGCCAATCGTTGTGTCTCTTTCTCTTTCTGCCTCCAATTTCTTAGCCTCAGCCTCAATCTGCAACCTCTTAGTCTCAGCCCCAGCTTCAAACTGTAACTTCTTAATTTCCCTTTCAGCCTCTAACCTTCTTTCGGCTTCTTTTTCTAATCTTCTTTCTTCGCGTTCAATAAATTTGTCACATTCCGTTGTGACATAGGCAACCATAACTTGCCCATCTAATCCTAACTCTTTTGCAGTCTGAACCGCAGCAGATCGAAATTTGGCCAGGTCCGCCATTGTCTATCAGGTAAATTTTTATAATGTCTAACAACAATTTCTAACTAATCTCTAATGGACAACACAGGCACCGTGAGCTCAACCTTATTTAATTCCACCCAAGGATACCTTTTAATTCTTATATTCCCTGAAGTGAATTACCCCAATATTTT
Organism: Oreohelix idahoensis; assembly: GCA_024509875.1. NCBI lineage: Eukaryota > Metazoa > Mollusca > Gastropoda > Stylommatophora > Oreohelicidae > Oreohelix > Oreohelix idahoensis. Next base: position 61,179 of record JAMPIV010001359.1, read on the forward strand.
TAATAGTTTAAAGATTCAAAATCCCAAGAGCGAGACCCCAATATATGTGGTGAAGTGGGATGTTATAAATACTTATAGGGAACTTAGTGTACTGACTGAGATCAGCTGTGAAGGTATCTATATCTATTAAGAGTAGTGTATTATAGATAACCTTACTTGCTACCACATATCTATATATCTCAGTCAGAATTATTCTGGAATAGTGTGATGCTACGTTATGTGTCTAGGGTATGTGTATGATGAAGTGTAAGTCACAACAACAGACAGATAAACAATTTAATTTAATCCACTACTCTTGACAACACTGTGACACTCACATACATATAACACTCTACAAAGATATCTTAAAAGAGTCACTGATAAACTTTCAAATAACAATATGTATTCATTACTGGCATGAATGAATATGTGTCCTGATTCAACTACAAGGGAACCAGGAATCACAATCAATTTAAATTACAAGTGATGTACAGAATGTATTTAATATGAATATTGTAGTGACATATATTATTACAAATGTTCTATGTGTGTCAGTTGTGTAGTAGTAAAATGAGGTAATACTGGTTTTGTTTTGTTCAAGCTCTGTTGGTATTTGTCATCATGACTTCAATAGTTTGTCTTTAGGGACTAGTATTGGAGATGTTCACAGTTCCTGATTTTAAGACAAGTAAATTCCCCTCTTAATGTTAATTTTAAAAAGTCAGTTCAAGATGAGGGGACATAATGTTGAGCTCAGCTGGCCAACTCTGCTTATCTTGAGTGATGGCGGCAGGAAAGGACTCCTCTGCTCGAATTCTCCTCTGGGCTCAGGAGACACCTCACTGATAGCTAAAAGGACCAAGGAGTATGCTGTCCGACTCTGGATTCAGCAAAGCTCTGACCAGGTGCTGCTCAGTACCATCAAGACCACTGTCCCTGAAATCAAGAAGGATGTACCTTCTACTTCATAACTAATTTATATTTTCTTTTTACACTGATCACAATACATCACAAACATTGCGTTCAGAGCGTTAGGCCAACAGTCAGCTTCATCTGAAATACTTTATTCCAGTATTACCCTCCTAATGGTTACTACGCCTCTGCACTTCCAGCATTATTTCTTTCTAGTCAATCATCCAGGTGTCAGTGTACTGTTTGGCCATTCCATGCCGTTTTACTTCTCTCCGACACCCTCTGTTCAGGCTGGAGCATTTTAGGCTTTACCTCACGTTTGCCACTGAACTACACATATATATACAGGCATAAATCAACAATTCACATTCAATTTTCATTAAAAGATATTAAATGGTTCAAGCTTACCACAATTCATACGAATAACACAGATACGTTGATTAGCAATGAATTCTGGCACAAACTGGCACAAATTTCCATCTGCTTATCTTCCAGGCTTTTTTTTAGCCAAATATATGCTGGCTTCAACGCACTGATGCTTTATCAAGCTATTTTAAACAAGTGGTCTCGAACTAACGCTCCCAAGTGTGTATATTAGCGAGACTGGCCAATGAGCCACGTTTCGACAAGTGTTTGAAAAAATGTTATCTTTTCCCGTCTCCCCTAACAACCAAGATAGTATTTATAGCCCGACCAATCGTGGTTAGGCTTTCATTTGTTGCGCTCCAATCAATTTGGAGTTTACATGGTAGGCTATTTCTGTAACGTAAATTTTTTTCAAACACGTTAAAAAAAAATCTTATGAGCAGAAATGATTTTATGCTGACAGGCACCCCCAATATTTTATTTTGGGTATAATTTATTAATTCCTGGACTATTTGCGTAACGTTTTACATATTATTTGTCAGCAAGCCCTAAGGAACCCAAAAATACTAATTTAAAGGAGCTACGTGGCTGCGTTCAAAATATGCAATTTCTTCTACCTCCTGTTTCGAAGATGTTCTGTCTGTGTACTGTTATGTTCTCAAACGAAAACCCATCTAATGTTATCTTTTCTAATAAGAGTTTGTTATGATTTATAAACCTAACTCTGGGAAAGGGTAGTGTATTTTATCACTGTCCGTCTGAAAAAAAATTAGTGCATGTAGACTTACACGCGTGATGGCAGCATTTGCGTATCGCGCGAAGCGTGTTTAATGTTCGGCTTTCTGCCTCTCCCTTCTCGCTATCCTTTTGTCCATCTGTTCGTTCGTTTTGGTAACGTAATATAATTAATGTTAGGATTAATTTAGGTCATTACGCAGTACGTCTCAATGCTTTTCCAAGAAATACAGCACACGTTTCATTGAAGAAAGCGGGTAATAATACAGTAAGCTTTTACTATTAACGTGAAAGCGTTACAATTTGCAGACGAAGCAGAAAACAAGGGGGATTTCGAGTACATTCCTTGTGACAGCACTGTCATTTTACCATTGCTCTTTTCTTTATTATATGTATTTATTAGGCTTTATATTTAATTGATAATTTATATATGTGGATTAGAATATTCCATGACAGTGAAGCTAATTCAGGGTTGTAATTTGGTGTTTAGTTTTAGTAGCTGTTGTGCATTTGTGTAGCTTTGTAAACAGACTTTTCGCTCAGAATGGCAGAGTCCCAAAACCTCCATGCGTTTTACCTTAATCTAGGCCACAAACTAGGGTTTTCAGCCAAAGAACTTGCTGACTTCGTGCTTACTTCGGTTCGAGAACAGGAACAGAAAGACAAAGATAAAGACGAAAGGATGGAGGCAGAGAAAGCCACACTCCGTGAGGAGAAGGCAGCTGAGAGGGAAGAGAGAAGGATAGCCAGGGAACACGAAAGAACCCAAGCTGAAAAGAAAGAAAAGCACAGGGCTTTCGAAGAGCAGAAAGCTGAAAAGCAAAGGGCTTTCGAAGCCGCATAGAGAGAAAAGGAGAGGGCATTTGCTACGGAGAAGGAACAGGCCGAGAGGGCATTCCAAGAAAAGAAGGAACAGGCCGAAAGAGCCGAAAAGGACGCCGACACGGCCCACGCTGTTAGAATGAAGGAATTGGAACTCGAAGGAAGAAGAGGAGATTCTAGTTCTACCAATGGCGGGTCTGGCAGTTCTCAAAGTAGCGATGGAGGAAACACCACCCAGGTGGTGGCACCTAGTGCAGTTTCCTTCAAGTTAGATGTTTACTCTGAGGCTTCAAAGGAAATAGATATCTATCTCTCTAGGTTTGAATCCTTAGCAGCTAAATATGGCTTGGAGAGAGAGAGAGAGATACAACATGAACCTATCCCAGATTATTAGGGGATCTGCTTATGGTGTGTTTCTCAAGATGCCCACGGAAGAACAGAACAACTACGATATGTTGAAGAAAGCTCTGTTACAGCGTTGCATGCCAAATGCAGAGACTTTTTGTGGTAAATTCAGTGAGGCGAAAAGACAGAAAGATGAATCGCATAGACAATTTGCTACACGACTAGAAACGTACTAGGAGAAGTGGGATCTCTCAGCACCTTTGATGAATCTTATGAAGGGGTGCAGGAGATGATTGTCGTGGAACAGTTCGAAGACTCGCTCACCCCTGACATGAGAAGGTTCCTGGCGGCGCATGGGGCCGAAACTCTTGAGCAGGTGGTACTGTTTGCCGATAGGTACCAGAGCGCCCAGTCGGAAGTGAATCCGTCTAAAAGGCGCCACCAAGATAGTCACCCCAAACAGAAGGATCATCAAGATTATAACTCCAAAAGTACGGACAACACAACACACTAAACAGCCCACCAACAGCAACAACAACCACAAGATCACCAGAGGCAGAAACAGAGCAATTCAGCCCAGGGAACTGTAAGACGATATTGTAAATCGTGCAAAACTGACACGCATTTCACATGGGACTGTAAGAGAGCGAAATCTGGCCCTTATGGTGTCGCTTGCCTGATCAGGGGGCCGATAGGGAAACATGATCACCAGGCATATGAACAAAATCCTAGTTACCCTTCTATTACTGAGCAAGTAACCGTTGGCAACCAAACCATGCGGTGCTTGTATGATTCGGGCCTCGAAGACTCGGCTTTAGTTTCTCGATCTTTGGTGAAGGCCCACCAATATACTAGTGAAACTGTAGAAATACAGGGGCCGCGGAAGAGTGTAAGGCCTATGCTACTTCCGGTCGCGGAAATGGATGTTTTAACCCGATATGTGCGGCGCTATGCCTAATACAAATTCTCCGAATCTTTTGGCCGAATACCATCACCAACGAAGATCTGCTTACTCGGAGCAAGCAAGAGGATATGCACACCATCATAGCTGCCGGACACTGGGGCCGGGTTGGCCGTATCCTCGGATGAGACCCCGATGCCATCACAAGAACAGCTATGCTATGGACCCCTGAAGGAAAACGAAAGACAGGCCGACCAAAAACGCACTTGGCGGAGGACTGTGGAGGCTGAGATGCAAAGAATGAACCAGAGTTGGGGCACTGTACGAAGGATGGCCACCAACCGAGCAAAATGGAATCAATTTGTTGCTGCCCTACAAGACGCCACCAGGCGTAATGGCCATTGACTGCTTTGACGGTCGGCGGCTAAGGATCAAAGAAGAAGAAGAAAGTGCGGGGCAAAATCAATGCCGCAGTGTTAGACGATTTAGTCTCTCCTCTAATTTTAAAGAGGAAATATGTGTTCCTTGGAGATCCCTCACGTGACAAAAAAAGAGAGATAACCCAGGACAAGCCTCAGCGGCCCCTGAGTTGTCATCTTTGCACAGCCTGAATGTTTCAGAGCTGAAGCAGGCACAAAGAGATGACAAAATCCTAAAGCCTTGCTTTTCCAAGTTGTATGGAAATTACTCCTATACTCCCTAGGAAGCATATTACCGGGAGAATGGTTTGGTTTATAGACGGGTGGGGGACAAGCGACAGTTATTTGTGCCATTCTCCTATCGCACCCGCCTAATGCAGGAAATGCATTTAACCATGCCCCATCCCTTTAATGGTTCATATGCCCTGGTAAAACAGGTCTCCTTGAAGTACTTCTGGCCAGGTTTGCGACACGATGTTCGACATTTGTGCGAGATTGCTCTGTTAGCCATAGCCCGGACAACCGGAAGGATGAAACTACGAAGAAAGAGTTTGAGCAGATGTTGAGGCTACTTGATGGTGTGATTTTAATCGCGACAAATTATTATTAACACCAAGTTTTTGTCACACCATGTTGTACTTCAACTGAAGGCAAGAGAAACAAGAATGCAGTTACTATGAGATGAGTAGCTAGGGGATGACGTAACAAAGTGAGTTGTATGTGTGACGCCATAGCGTCTGGGTGTGTTCGTTCTTATGGCTTGTATGTCAGCCAATGAAGTATTTATTCAGTGAATACACAGAGAATGTGGTAAGCAAAATGTTCTTTAAATCATAGGCAGAATAAGATGCCAAAATTCAAAATGAATATTTAATGCGGGATGATAATTCCCAGATGAATGGAAATGTGTTCAAAGAAATAGATGACAGCAAATGATATGTCGGGACGCTAAATCCCCCGATAACGGAAGAATATAAAAGAAATATATTACGGAGAAATATAATTGGTTCTTGCTTCGGGAAGCTAAATACCCCGATAATGGATTAATATAATATGAGAACACTGCTGTGCCGTGACGCCATTTCCCGATGATAATGGGAAAAAATAAATGAAAAATATAGAGAAGTATAGTGAGAACTTGAACAAAGTAAATTTGTAACAGTGGAAATATATGCACATTGTTGACAGGCTGTTGTATGAGAAGACATGATATAGTTGAAGAAAGTCGAACTAATAGAAAGCAAGACTGTAGAATTGATGTGGAGCATACATGCCATTCTTGTATCGTGATGTTGAGAATTCGTACGTGTTGTTTATGGAAATTTCGCAAAATCTTCCAAGCCAAGATGTTTCTTCAGTTGATACCAGTTCATTTCAGCATTTGACGTTAGTCAATAATTGAGTGTTTTGAAAAAGAGCAATACTTAGACAGAGTGGTTACCATATGTCACGGATTGACTGATAATTTTATTTTACCAACACATCCCATTTTTCTTACTCTTTTAATGTTTCTGGTCTCCTCGATTTTTTGCACTTTCGGTTTCTTTTCCTACTGATTTTTTACCTACGTAGACCATTATTCCCCTCTCAGACCCCACCCCGCGGTTTGATTTCGTTTTGGCCTTCATTATAAATTCAACACTTGGTCAGTAGTGGTCAGCTTAGGATAATATTACCTACGCCGCACCTGGTGTTTGTCTGATTAGGGGAACGCTTGTCGCTCGTAACAGCGTTGATCTCGAGCGAGAAATAAGTTTCTTTGAAGAAGCGAACCACTAGCCTACTACAGTCGGTAGCGGAGGCAAAGGGGAGGCAACACTTTGAGGTCTCGGTACCCGTTTTATCTCCGATTCAGGGGAGATAAACTCACGTTCGTTCTGGGATTTTTGTTGTGGCCCTTGATCGCTCATAGAATAATATCTTATCTCCGAAACTTTCTCGCGGTTGTTGTCTCTGATGTAGACTCTAGAATAACATTTGTCTTACTCATGATTTCGTTATACGCCGAACATCTGTGGGAAAATGCGTTGCCAGGTGGGCGAAGTTAGCGTCTCTAGTAGACTATACATCTAGATAGGTTTACTCAGTCAAGCACACTTGTAAATGTTTCCTGCCCGTAGATGACCAAATGAGACAGGCAGATGTGGGCACAAAACTAGATTGTGTTGCCTATTCTCGTCATCTCGGGGTAAGTTGATATCTTTTATAATACATATATATTCATGTTAGCTTTTATATATAACTAATAGTAGTGTGACTTGAATTATTTTAGGTGACTTCTCCCCGGTAATTAATTCAGTGATAATGTAGCGCCGTCTACCGCCTTAGTTAACTGGTGTTTAAGCAGTTAGATGTCTCCTAGGTGTTATTGTTTACACTGGGTTAATGGTAAACTTAAGCAAACAGATACTTACTAGGCGAAGAACCTCTTAGTCCGTTCAGTGCTTACCATGAGTTAAAGAGTAGGCTAAAGACTGTCATTCTTTAAGGAAATGTCAGTGGTGTAAGTTATTCACTTAAAACTGAATAGTGATGTGCGTGTGCTATAACACTGAATTATCAGAGGTAGTCCCTTATTAATTTCTGAGAGAAACTTTTAGTGGTTGTGAGGAATTATTATAGGCTTACTTGTGTAGTTAGACACCAGTTTAGAACTTTCAAGGCAATTCAGAAAGAAGCCACCAGCCAGAGATATAATTATATCTTATGTTTAAGTCACAACTGTATTATTATAGCAACAACATTGTATTTTCCATGTATTCAATTTTGGGAGGTTATTACTTTTCCCTTTTTGTGTATCGACCCCAAGGGGCGCATACCATTTATTATGTAATGTCTAATGCTGTATTTTATGTAAATTCACTTAATGTTGTAAGATGAATCGCATATCCACTCAGCTGGAACTACAGGGTTAGGTTTCCCGTATGTTGAGTTGGAAGAGGACGGAGTAGATTTTGCTATCAGAGCATTTGCCGACATGTACATGTATGTACAAGATATATCAGCCTATGCGGGCGCATGCTGATAATTGATAGAGTGGAAGTAACAGGAGGGCGACTCATATGGATAAAGACAGCCCGAGACTATCTTAACAATCATAACAATAATTATAAGTCCCATAGTGGGGCATAACTGTTTATTATACCGTTATTGTAATGTTATTGTTTGCTTGATATAAAGGTTGTATGTTTGGGTCTCAGTTTCAGGACACCCAATTGCTACTGCAGGATTCCAGTCAGGTGACGAACGTAACATTCTCATCGATCTCACGGTTCCTCAAAGCCATTAGCACCACGAGTTGTCACCTTTACCTGAAGTAACCCTTTTTCAACGCCCATCCCTCTAATGGGAAATGAGCTCATGCAGTGTATAACGAGCCATAGCATATCTGAAATAGTATTTGGCAGTAGTGGTTTCCTACTCACCTCTTGATCACCAGTCAGAGAATAGTGGCTTCCAGCATACCGATCAGAGCAGCGTCTTCATCAGATTTGAAAGCACTAGAGTGTGTGTTTAAACTGAGTGCTCAGTCACAAATAAAGTCCAAACCAGCCAAACCGGATTTAAACATCAAGTACGCAGGCCTAATTTCACGCGCTGGATAATAGCGCAGTGGACCGTTTGTCCTAAATCGACCTCGTCTTGTGTGCGTTTCTGGTCATTCAAAACCCCCGCACGCATTAGCGGTCAGCCGAATATAGACAGATTAATCTACAGCCTATCTCGTTATTAGTATGTGACCAACGGTGCATGGATAGCGCCTACAGTGGATTTATAGTGTAATTCATCACCTATAGGAGGATATACATATAAAGACACTAACTGGAGTTATGAAATTTGGTCCCTACAAAAGCGGAAGGATTAGAACTCTGTTTATTTATTTCTCGGTGTTTCTACAAGAGGGTATTGTTTGTTCGTTGGTGTTTAATTGGATATTTGTTAACTTGACGTGAATATTGATGCCTTTCTTATAATGTTGTGCTGATATACTTATTTTCATATATTTTCTTCCTTCAAGAACCTTTTAATAAATTTTACTGATTTATTAACGCGCTGTTCACGACCCTTCATCCATACTTAATTTTTGCAGCTCTTACTATTGTCTCTGACCAGAGAAAGGAGAGAGAGCGGGTGGTTCTTAAGACTATATAAGTGTGTTGAGGTTTGGAAAGAGAGATAGCTTTAATAAATCCTCTTCCAGGTTGGTCCCAAGTCCACCCTATTTTACACATTATCTGTATGTTGTCTATAATTCAGTCAGTTCACTATCATTGTCGATTTCACTAAAATTGTCTGACTCGACAAATACTCTAACACCTTAACTCAACCACGACACCATACTATCTAACAATGCAAACCAAATGAAATATTAAGGAGAACAAAGTCAAGTGTATTAATTCTCACATCTTTATTGACAACATTAGAATTCTGGAAAATTCTTCTTCCCTTAACAGCAGAGTAACCAACAACCAAAGTTGGATAACTCGCACCTCCATTACTTTAGCACCATACTCTGAACAGAGTCAGTTCAAGATAAACCATATTTCAGCTGGAACTTTCCACAACGAGGATGGGATTATTTTTCGACGGACGAGGCAAGGGAAGCAAATCGTGGTGACTCTCCACTTAAGACCCCCCGTCATGAAAGCGGCTCATGCATCATCATCTGGAGAACAAGTTTCTGTAGGAAATACCATGAGTAACCTTAAGGAGGATTACTTTTGGCCTAGACGGTGGGCAAATGTGCGTGAGTACATTGAAAACTGCACACACTGCCAAGCGAGAAACTCAGCCACTCGCCACCGAGATAAAGGAAGAGAGAACGACCTATGAGAGAGATTGAAACCGGTAGACAGTAGAACCCATCGAGAAGTGACCGCCCCATAGCTAGATATTCTACAAATCTCTTAGGAGAGGGGGTATGTGACAAAACGGGGCGGGCCCTATCGATCTTTTGTTCTCTCCGGCAGTATCGGTACATTTGTGGTACTGATTTTTATTATTTGCTCTCAATTGTCGCACTTTTCTTTCTTTCTTTCTTCGTTATTTGGCTGCTAAGTAGCAGATATTTTATTTTATCAAATCATTCGACACTCCCTGTAAGTGATAATAATCACATTTGCTTGGCGCTGCCGAGATTTGTTGGCTATAGGCGCAGCAGATTAACACGTACATCGCCCCGCGCTATCGGCTTAATCACCGATAAGACATGGATGACAAGATTACTTTAGATAAAAGTGAGATTTCTACATCTTGAACACATGGTTATATGCGGTTACCGGTGTGTTTGGAAGTTTGTGCACAAGGGCATCGGCCATCTTATTACCATATATGGGAGAGTTGACTTCTGCCTTGCGTTTAAAATTATCCGATGTTGGAATATTTTGAAATTATCCCATAACCCGCCTGTTTGAATATGATTGGAGTTTTTTGATAGCTCATAACAAACGAAGGCGTGGGAAGGCAGGGAATATAATCTGATCATTTTCTCAAGCTATTTCACTTGAGAAATCGCTCGCCAAGACACCAGACGGCTACAGTGAAGAATTAGAATTCAGAATTCCTTCTTAAAATACCGGACACCTTTTATTGGAGTATTTATCAGGACTTACAATATAGCCCAGGAAATCTCTAACATTTTAAATAAGGAAACCGGGACTGAGGAAACTGAAGGACCACACACGAAGTCAGAGAGGGAACTTATTAAATTAACGACACCCAGACGCGTGTAAGAGGCCGATTCAAGTCTCTTTTATTCATCTGAGCAAAAAGTATTTGAGTCAAGATTGGTGCAAGTTGGGATTTACATTTCATATTTTATTACTAACATGTGAGCTAACACACATTTATATACAGTATATGTATATATTACCATGTGAATTTTAGTATGTGAAAATCGCTTGTGAATGTCAAAGTCATTTGAGGCTGGCAACCTCAGCGTATAGAATGATGATTCATGAACCACCACTGCACGGGCTGGTGATTGCTTTATTGATAGTTTCGTAAAGAGAACTAAAAGCGTAAAGTAGTTCCAGGTTCCCTATGGAGCAGGGAGGGAAAGATGAAAGAAGTAATGTACATTCTAAGTATAATACTTACATTTTCAAAGCAGTGTAAATGTCCCTATAAACATAGTCACTTTAAAATTAATGTAAGTTTTCAAGCTTCAAACCAGTGTAAATGTCTATGTGAAAATATTCATTTTAAAGTAATGGAAGTTTCAAACTTTTCAATCAGTGTAAAACATAAAAGAAAACATGTATTCACTTTATATTGTGAACACTTTTCAATCAGTGGAGATGTATATGTAAACAGACTCTATCTGTGTTATTAACCTTTTCATTTAAATATAAAGTAACTATGAAAATTAATCTATTTAAATGTAAAGAAAGTTTTATCCCGAGAGATTTAATTTAATTCTCATCGAGGGTAAAGTCTGAGTAATTAGGATGGGGGTATGGGAAGATAGGAACCCATAACTATGGGGGGAAAACGCCATACTCAAAAGACCTTTTCGTTCTATTCTTTTACCATAGTTATTGGTGGTACCAGCAGAAAGTACTATCTCTGGAACAAGAAGGGAACCGTGGCCTAAGCTTTAAGACGAAGGACCCACGTGGTAGACTCTCCTTGACATTTCTGGGAAACGTGCTACCCCCGACAACCTTGATCAGAGACGAGCGTGAGCAGAGTGAAAAGGACCAACCCATAAGAAGGAGCAGACTCATCATTGGCAGCTAAGTTTAAATATATTCTGCCACTTGAACTTCTTGTAACATCTCATATTCCATAAAGACTGTGATGATAACTTTTCTTGATCTATAGCTATTCAAATTATTTTCCAACTGTTAAAACCTAAAGTGATTATTAAATTGTGTTATTTGTAATGTTAGAAATCTAACTTCGATTTAATCATTTTAAAGTTACTGTATGTTTGTCTCAATCAAATTGCTACACACATTCTAAACAGACCTATACTAGAATAATAGAATTCCACTGAGTAAATCAGGGGTGGGGGCTTAAACGAGCTGAAAGTAATAAGTGCTTTAATCCTTTACAAAAGCGTCGGCAGAATTACAGAGTTAACATACTCAGCCAAAGCAGTATTGTTCTCGCTTATACTGAATATCTTGTGAAGACTCCCTTTGTAATAGAGGTGTCATCACCCTTCTATCTACATCTCTATGCGGAAGGTAGTTACAGGAGTACCGCAGGGCTCTATTCTTGGGCCCCTACTCTTCGCAATGTTCATCAACGACCTGCAACTACATCTAAAATATTCAACTTGTGACCTCTTTGCAGATGATTGTACTATCTACACTGGTGACAATGACTGCGTGGCACTTGAAATTGCAAGCCCTCGGCCACTGATGGCTGTTACGTCACGCGATAAGCGGACGAAGGTGTTATACGGACAGGGGAGACTATTTCGCTTGGCGAAATAAGATTAGGATCCTGTGTCCGATTTTAAAGATATTGGCCAAGTTTGAAACTTTAATTTCATTTTCGCTCATAGACTCACAGTAGATAGGTTGCTCGTAAACAGAATAGCTGTTAGCGAAGTATCTCAGTTTGTTTCGGCAATTTGTCGAACTTCTAGACTTCCAGAAATACTTTCAGCATTTTATTCTTAAGTTGTGCGACTACCTGTAATTCTGTGGTTGAGGTAATTAATATGATAGATATATAGATTTTGTGAGTGTTAAAGTGTTTAATCGCTTAATTCATTTTAATCTATTTCTTTAGCGCAGAAGAGAAATAAAGTGGTAGGCTATTATATTTTCTAGGGAAGCATTCAGTGGAAAGCAGATTAAAATTAAAATTTCTAGCTTATAACGGCAAGAGTAGCTATTTATGAATTTAATTTAACTGCTAATACTCAGTCGAGTGTATTTTTCTAAACTAACGTATAAACTCTAGAATCGAGCCTCATGAATGGTGACGGAATACGCACGTGTTCCTAATTCATGAGGATTGCTGATTTTTAAATATAACTTACGTCACGGGAAGTTTAAATGATAAGCAAAGCTCTCTGCTTGCAAGTTTAAATGTAAGTTATAACCAGTACAGATTCTGTTTATTATATTATATGTGTTATTTTTCCTCCACACAGTGAAAGTTTTGGGGTGACCCTAACTTTACCAGCACCTAGTAGTAGTTTCCATACTTGTGAAGAAATAGACAGTCCTTATTTTGAACCACGTGGGTTTCTTAAGTACCACTGGTCTAACAGTGCATATGCAACCCGAGTTAGCCAGAAATACTATATCCCAATAACGGGTTTTCAAAGACTGTAATGATAAATACTGGACCTTGGAGCCAGATCTTAATTTCTTCTAGGAAAAAAAAAAACTCTACGTAATCTTTCTGCCTGGCGGCGCGAAACACTTCAAGTATTAACTAACATTTCCCGACTATATATATATATATATATATATATATATATATATATATATATATATATATATATATATATATATATATTTTTGTGGACTAATCTGTGTTGTGACTAAAGTGAATCCTATACTGAGGGAAGGCACCGACCTGACATTCATCATTTCTAGAAACCTACGCTATTGACACTGTGCTCTGCTAACTCCCGCGCCTGGAATAATTGTTAGGTGACTTAATCAGACATTTGAACAAATTTGCACACCCAAGTAGTCGTTCCCGGAGACTCCGAGTTAAATACGTCTTTTGGAACTGGGGACTTCTTGGCAGAAGACTGCATTTTTTTTGAGTCTGTGTGAGAATCTAAAATCAGTGTGTTCCAAGAGGCAGCGAGCAAAGTCGTGAGTACCTGTATGAGAGGCCATGGCGGAATGAATGAGTGTACGCTGGTTTGAGTGATATTTTCACTATTATATCTTTGACACCCTGTTGCTGTCCTATTTTTTTTTCAATCTGCATAATTTGTTGCTAAGGCTAGAGTTCTTGTGTTTTTGTCTTAGGTTAAATCAGATTTTTTTTTCAAACTCTGTGCATATAATTACGAGATAAAACAACGAAAACTCTTAGAACCAAACCCTATGTATCTGTGACTCTGGCGCCATCATCTGTTCTCTTAACGGGGCTGGGCTAAACCTAGAGTTAACACTATAAGGGGGCTATCATCCTTGCAACATTTCCTTGAATTTTTATGACTATGTGTATATGTATTCTCCTTGATGTACTTTCTTTGATGTTGTGAGCCGATTTTTTCCTGATATTAAAATCGCTCTTGAACTTAATAATAGTGTTTGGTCAGCTCGTTCTAGATAATATATATATCATTGTTATAGTTTTCCCACGTCTGTGTGTTTACCTGTCGTCACGTGTATGTGCGTGTCTGTGAGTGATAGAAATATACGTAATATGTATATTGGTGTAGTCTGTCTGACGCTGTAACAACTGTTGTAGAAGATAGGTGAGAGAGAGAAGAATTCTTTTCGCTTTCAGAGACAGCCACTATATCAAAATCTATCATCTCACGTGTATGGAAATTCTATTACCTTTCACTAACTCTCACTGAGTCTATCACCTATTCAAACCTATTCAGAAGGGACCAAACCTAGTCTTAATTCTCCTATCGTAAATCTACGACAACCAGACAGAAACTCCTAAGCTGCACCAAAAGATCGCTACAGCTACACGCGGAATCAATACAAATTGAACATGTAACAGAACACAAAGTTCTGGGGATCACGATTGACCAGCACTTAACGTGGAACTCCCATGTACGGAATTTAACCAAACACATAGCACAAAAGACGTACCAGCTAGCCAAAATAAAACACTTCTTAGACGCAGACACTAGACTATTGTTCTACACCTCACATATACAGACACATCTAGATTACTGCTCTACACTATGGGATTGTTGCCCTGCTTCAACCTCGAAGAGACTGCACTCCCTGCAAAAGAGAGCAGTGCGTCTGATCACCGATAATCGCACGACACCACACACAAGGACAGGAAAAGAACCCAAAATACTGTCGCTAAAAAAACGTCTTCTCTACAACAAAGCCAAGCTGACTCACACAATTCTATCTAACAATGCCCCGTCGTACCTAAGATCATTGTTTCAAACCAGTAGAAGGGAGGGACAACGATTACATCAGTTACGTCTGCCCAAACCTAGGATCGACCTGTTCAAAAAGAGTCTAGCCTACTCTGGTGCCTACTTATGGAACAGCCTTCCACACCACCTAAAAAGCCTACCTACACAATATTCTTTTAACAAAGCACTTTTCAAACACTTCCTCAACACTGATTATCTACCCCCATAGAAACAGTATTTGCCTGTCAACATCTCATCCATAGGTCAACATTTCTTTTCCTCTTCCGCTAATTTTTGTGTGTGAATATTTTGTTTTATATCCATGTAATATCATTATTATATTCACTTTAAAATATTATTATATAATGTAATGTATGTGTGAATGTACCCACATAATACTGTACTTTAGAAATGTGAGTCGTGAGAATGTACCCGCATACCAAAAATACAGATTAATTGTAGACGGATTGACCGCATGAGTGAGTGTCGGTATACAGAATTAATTTATTTTTATTTATTGTTTTATTTATTTTATTTTATTATTACTTTTTCCCCCATTTACTAGCTTGTTTGTTTCAAAAAAAAAAAAACCCTACTCATTGTTTTAATTATGATTGCATACTGTAAATGAATGCTGTTATGGTAACTTCATAATGTTGCATGCCTTTAAATTAATGTTTAAAGCATCATGTGGGAATGAAAGGATATAGTATGCAAGATTAATGAGAGTGGAAGGGCAGAATGTTAGACGGGCCTGCGCGCCCAATTCTTTACCCTTCGAAAATAAAGTTCGTTCGTTCGTTCGTTCTCTGCCACGGGTGATCTTGTGCGAAGGTAGATACCTCTGAAGCCCATATTAGATTCTCTTGAGTTTTGGCCATTGTTGGACAACTACTGCAAAGCAGGGGAGGCAATACTGTCACAATGGCCTGATTTTGGATTAAGTCTAATTTCTTTTTGTTGATGGCGACAGTTGATTCATAGACTATACTGGCACAGTAATATAATTCCAAGGAACCTTCTCGTTTTGGCCGTGCATTCTGTTTGTTCATTTATTTTTACAGGCTTTTCTTTAACTTGCAACGTATGTCACCTTCAAATCTTGCAATCGATTTTTCGATCACTTTCAGATGAGCAAAAGCTCTGAAACTTGGCATAGTTGTATATTCCCGATGAGAATACAATAATCAGTCGTAAAAATAATAAAATGAATAACATTAAAATTAATTTTAATTTTGTTTTTTTGTATTGTTTCATCAGTGAAATGGGTGATAACTGCAAATAATCTAGGTGTATTCTTTCCAACAAGATTATCTTTCTTGAGAGAAATATTGAAACTTCTCCTCCCTCCCCCTCCACACACACACACACACATACACTATTGAACGCGCGTTCACAGACATACATGCAACTGACAACAACATTTAAAAAAATGTAATTTACAACTCTTATCAAAATTATAAAAAAAAAAAAAATATATTAACTTGCCGTGTAATATACTGAATAATGAAATCCGCCTCCTGTGCTCTGTACTCGTTTACCGCAAACTGATAATGTCATTAGCGGATCGATTACATTGACTTAAATGTACAAAAAACAACAAAATAACACTAAAAAAAAATATTTTAAACACATGCTTTTAATGCTTTAAAAAGCCACAAATAATTTTTCACGGAGTTTATATTTTGCAGTCAAAAAATGAAAAAAAAAGAATTGACAAAATGCCTGGGGCGCTGATTCTACATGAAATTAACTTCTGCTTTATACTTCATTAGACACTTATGGACAAAATATATGATAAGCGCTTAAGCGCCCCTCGCTTTTTGTCAATTTGATGTTACATTTTTTTACTGCAAGCTATAAACTCCGTGAAAAATTATTTGTGGCGTTTTAGTGCATTAAAAGCCTTTGTTTAAAATATTTTTTAAATATTTTTTATAACAGTTATAACATTTTTGACTACCCACCCTCTACTAAAGATCATTCCTACAGCTGGCTTTTTTAGCATGTAAATGAAATTCCCAAGTGTTCATCCACTCTGACACCTTGTCTATTTGTTTTTGTATTGTTTTATACAGGATTGTAGATTAGTACATCTCCTTATTGCAGCGTCATCTGTATAGTCTGTATACTGGGATAGACGAATTGTTAGGACTTTAAACTCTTCTCCAATGTCATTCACTATAATTGTAAAAACGTTAGGTAATATCACAGAGCATTAGGGATTCAATTTTGTTGCTCAAGAAAGTTTGATCTTTCATTATTTATTTGCACTGTAAAAAATCTCTATAAGAAGTTTCTAAATAATTATATGATCTGCCTCTTAGGCCTATTTTCTTAATCCTGTATAGGGCACGTCTATACAGAGTTCATTATATGATCCTGCCACACGTAAGAAAAATGCTACTGTTTTTTTTAATATATTTTAAAAAAAAACTATGATGATGTCATAGAAGTCAACGCACTTCCATTATTTTTCCCACGTATGTCCTTAAGAAGCTTCCTACTAGGGGACCAGCTACATTGATGGTTGCATACTTCGTAAGGAGAGCAAAAGAAAATGAGGATAATGCTGATTACATTCGTATTGGAATTTTTCTATCCTATGACATAATCCTAAGAGACGGATTTCCCCTCCATTTAATCATACGCGTGTATGATTTACGGTTAATCATACGCGTGTATGATTTACGGATCCTCACAAGCAATTGCAGAGATTTTAAACTAAGGATTGTACAGACGTGAGTATGACAGCAGGCCAAGGTTAAGGATAAAATGTCCTGGAGTTTATCTTTAGCATGTACTTGTCAGCAAGGATGCCCCCTCTACATTCCAGAAGTCGGCTGGTATAAACAAAAAGATATTTTGGACCAAGAACACATGGTAGTAGAAACATGGCCGCTGTTTACTTTTGATCATAAACTGCGCTGAGATTAAAGGATGCAGCTGACGCTGTTTAAGCTACACTCATTACAATTATACGAAATGTGAGTAATGATTAAAATTCTAAGTTCTGAAAGGAAAAAAAACAGGTAAAAAAAGACCGCTCTTGTTTATCACGCCTGTGCTGTAAGGCCGAAAAGTGTATTTACTTCATCATCATCATCATTATCATCATCATCATCGTCGTCGTCATCGTTATCATCATCATCATCATTATTATTATCATCATCATCACCTCCACCTTCACAACCACTTCGCCATCCTTCACCACCTTCTTCACATTCACCACCACCTTCACTCACCTTAACCACCACCTTCACCACTACCTTCACATCTTTCACCACCACTTTCACCACCATTACCACCTTCACCGCCTTCACCACAAATTTGACCATCTTCACCACCACCACCACTTTGAAAACCTTCACTACCTTCACCACCACCTTCGCCACTTTAACCAACACTTTCACCAACACCTTCACCACCACCTTCACCACCATCACCTTCACTACCTTAAGCACCATATTCAATACCTTCACACCACTTTCACCACCACCTTAACCATCACCTTCACTATCTTTACCACCAACCTTCACCACTTTCACCAACTTAACCACCACGTTCAAGACCTTCACCACCCTAACCATCACCTTTACAACCTCAACCACCACCTTGACCACCTTAACCACTCTAACCATCACCTTCACCACCACTTTCACCACCTTCTTAACCTTATTCACTTACACCACCACTTTCATCACCTTCACCAACACCACCTTCACTACCTTCACCACCACCATCACCGCTTTCTCCACCCTATTCACCTCACCACCATCTTCACCATCACCGCCACCTTCACCACCACCTTCACCAACACCTTCACCACCACCATCTTAACCACCTTCACTAGCTTCACTACCACATTCACCACTTTCATCACCTTAATCACCACCTTCACCCCCTTCTTCACCTTATTTACCTTTAGCACCACCTTCAACACCACCACCACCTTCACCACCACCTTCACCACCCCCCCCCACCCCACCTTCACCCCACCCCCCAACCCCCCATCCCCCACCCACCCATCAACTTCCACCCCCATCCACCCCCCCACCCCCCCCCCACGTCTCAGCCTAAGCCCCTCACACACCCACCCAATGTCCTCCTTGTAATAGAATCCACTGCCAATACGTGGTGATGCTCATCACCCCCTTGCAGAAGTGGTTTCTCCAGCAATATGTTTGACATGAAGAGGTTTCTAGCGCCATGAACAACCTCATATTACGTCACTGTTTACGATCTGCCAGAGGGAGCAGAGGGCCCTTCTTTATTTGGTTTGATTTGGTTTG
The DNA here is from genome assembly GCA_024509875.1 of Oreohelix idahoensis. Taxonomy (NCBI): domain Eukaryota; kingdom Metazoa; phylum Mollusca; class Gastropoda; order Stylommatophora; family Oreohelicidae; genus Oreohelix; species Oreohelix idahoensis. Next base: position 79,989 of record JAMPIV010001359.1, read on the forward strand.
GTTTTTAAGGACTATCTTCATTGCACACGGACAACGCCATCAGTGCTCCGATCTCCTCTCTTAGATCACACAAGGAGGATCTCAGCGCAGTGCACGAACTCCGTAGCACCGGCGAGAATCCCAACGTGTGTATATAATGTATATTCTATAAATATTTGTGTGGTGGGTAGGTTTCCTAATTTTTAAATTTTGCCAGGGCAGCGGCCTGATAGCCTTACTCTTTACGATTTCCAACTGCTGTGGGATTTTTAACACGGGACCTCCTATTTTTTTCGCCCGTATCCGAGAATGCTAGGCATCCGATCTCACTACCCATGAGACCAGGGGGGAGTATGACGTAATTAGGACCACTGTTTCTGAAAAAAAATTTTCAATAAATTATAATCTCTCAACTGGGATTCGAACCCGGTACCTCTTGAATACGAGGCGGACACCATACCTCTGAGCCACTCCGACCCCATCTTTTTATTTGACTCTTCAGAGACCCCTAGGAACTACACGGGGGCATGTTGAATATAGCGTTGTCTAAAAATAAAAACAAAACATAACTGGTAAACAACAGTGTGAACAAGAAGTTGTGGAGAATCATGATCATCGACGAAAGCGGGAATGGTACACAAATAAGAAGTCTCAGATTAATGTAGGTACAGGCAGTGGCGGATCCACTTTTTGAGGGGCACCTTTATTTTTTTTAAATAATTCGTTGGGGGTGAGCAAGAAACATATTGGACTTGGGGCACTGAAGCTCAAGCTTCATTAGCTTCAAAGCATATCCGCCCTTGTGTACAACGGTTCAAATGGCATTTTGTTGTTTTAAAAAGGGATCAGTACAATTATAAGGGGATCCGCGGTAGCGCAGTGGTTAGTGCACTGTCTTCCTATCACGGTGGTCCATGGTTCGATCCCCAGCCTCATGAATTGGGTACCAGAACAACTCTGGGAAGGTTAAGACGGCCGGCATGATGCTGACCACATCACCCCTAGTGTGCCGATGGTCAAGAAAATATGGACCTAACACCATATTCCGAATATGCCTCAATGGACATGTAACGGTATCCTTTACCTTTTTACAATTAAAAGAACTAGTGATATAGCCAGCAACAGATGCTTTGTATATCCATGGGACATTAAGAATTGAAAACTATAAATTATTATAATTAGCAACGCCACGCGTTTTCCTCGGGGTCTATGAATAGACAAAGAAAGATTAGGAGAACTGCACTCTCATGCATGTCGTACAAGGCAACTAATATGAGGTTGTGCATGGGACTGGCAAACTCATCATATAAACCTAATTGTCACAGAAACAGCCGCTACAAGAGCGTGTCAATGCTTAATGGAGGCTTCGTGTAAAGGAACCAGCTGTAGTAGTAGCTCCATGCTTTGTAAGGAGCACAACGGAACATGATGATGATAATAATTAACAAAATAAATGAAAAATTAAAATTAAACATCAGAATCAATGAAAAGATCATATAACAAGTTGAACTGTTCCAATTTCAAAAACATAATAGCGAAAGATGACAGATAGGAAACAGAAGTGAAAAAATGGACCAGAAGTAGTCAGCCTAGATTTCATTCGGCAACATAAGACAAACATTAACATCCAAACAAGTAACGAGCAAATGAGACTCATCAATAGGATATTACTTCCTGATTATGTTCATTATGTCTTCTGTGGTCATTTTATTTCTTTCCATTCCGGTTCAACTTCATTTGATCGTTATAGTCAAACTTATCATGACTTATAGTTAGTGGTCAACCATGAACAATTTGAAAGGCGTGCATGTCCTTTTAATGGGTATTCATCACCAATAGCTAAAGCTCAGTGATAGTGGATCAAAGACAAGACAATGGGTATTCAATTTAGCTTTTGTTATGCAGTGCATGACTCTTCCGTATTTTCTAGAAAATACACCATGAAAAAATGTAAAGGCATGAGTGTTCTTCCAATAAATGTTTAATTTGATCACTGTTTCCGTATTTTTCCGAAGATCTGGTAGGATTGTTTCATTGTTGGTTACAAACATTTCGTTAAGAAAATTCTATATTTAGGGGATATACTCTTCATTGATGTACTGGGCAAAAACATGGACGATAAACTAACGTTGGGAAGAAAGAACTGATGTGTTTATATGTATATATATAGAGGAATGGGACGCTTCTTACGGACAGAATAAAACAGAATAAAGAAATGAAAATATAATTAATTATAGATGTAAATAAAAAAACCGAAAAAAAACTTCGCATTTAAAAAGTGGCTTCAGTAAACATCAGAGCCAAGGATAAGCTTGAGAACAAGCCAGCAGGAGGATCACAACGATGTAAAGGGGGGTGGGGAGTGGGGAAGATAACATCAAGAGATGGACATTAAATAGCCGGTCAGAGTGATTCATCAAAGCAAGAGAGAGATACAGAGATACAGTGAGAGAGAGAGAGAGAGAGAGAGAGAGAGAGAGAGAGAGAGAGAGAGAGAGAGAAAGAGAGAGAGGGAGAAATCGCGAATTTATTACTGCCAACCTTCACCAATGCGAGATGTAACTTATCTGATCTAACTATAACAGTGACAAAAAATGCGGCGGGAAGAACTCAATGAATAGCCTCAATCAAGAGGAACAGAGAAGCAATCATTTGAAAAGAGCTGAGACATAAGGTACACAAACAAAACGTGAAAAATAATGTTTGAAAATGATAGAAAAAAAAGGAAATTAAAAAAAAAAAGAAAAAAAGTGGAACAAGAGAACTGAAATACATCAATAAAGAACAACTGATGCAATTTCTGTCAAGCGATCAAGAATCAACAGAAAGATACAATGAAAGGTATCTTTGATCTTGAATGGAACCACAGTAAAATAAAAGAGATAAAAAGATGCAGCTAAATAGAGTCAAGGTACACAAAGTAAAGGAAATGGAGGAAAATTTAATGAAAAGTGTGAAATAGAAAAAGGATAAAGTAAAAGATAGTGTGGTGATGTAGGTACGAAGAGAACTGTGAAGATGGGGAATAAGAGTTCAATGCTGAGGATGATGATGATGATAGGAAACAATATTGTAGTGTTTTTTAATGCAAAACGTTTCAGTGTAAATAGCCCCTTTGGCTCATCTTTATATTCATGTAACGGAAACTCCACTACACCGGATGTTGATATTTGAGCGTGCAGTGGTAAATGTACTTCCAACAGTAATATCTAGTGTCCAGCCTGAATCTATCGTTAACGGATTATTACCTGTGTCAAGTCTCAAGCAAGATGAGCCCATGTCACCCTATCGGATGCAATAGCATGTAAGCGCATTTATGTTATTCAACTTAAAACAGCAATACACAACAGGTGGCAATTTGTTCATTAGAAGGGGCCCTACCATAAGACAAGTGTTTCGCGAGCATTTTTTCTTCTTTAAACTCAAAGGGTCTACTTGTGTCATGATTCCCTATTGGTAGCTTCTTCTTTATTTTCTCGTAAGTGCTGGGAATTGAGCCCATACCAACTTGGTTGCAACTTCCAGCTCCACTACAAGTTTTATCCGTTCTGCCAATGTGAGGCAGTTGTGAAAGTAAGTCGGAAACTTTGCAACATTTCTGCCTGTCCAAGAAGAGTGTGAGATCATCCTCAGGCAGATTCACTTGAATAATTAATCTTGGTGCGCTGTGTATTGAACTTTGGCTGATATTTTCCAAAGTCTTATCCGTAAAAAAATAGTAAGCTGTTGATCTATTGCTAAGAGCCCCCACAACCCTTTCTCGTGCTGTGGTGATTAATAATGATGGGGAAAAGTTAAAGAGAAGAATTGAATGAGCTCAAAGGAAACAGAACAGACAAAATGTACACTTACAATTTGCACAGAGTGCCATCTTAGGTGAACGTCATTAACATTCCGACTGTATGAGCTTCAAGTTATGAAACCAGACTCGCTCTTTCCACATGCATCTTACTGTCTTTTATCCTCCTTGTGTTTTCCTGTTCCTTTCTGCTCCATAGGGAGCACTAGATCATCACTGCAGTTACCCCTTCCAGGAAGTCAGCACTATACACCAAATCACATCATACACTCTTGTAATGATAGCTTCAGTAGCACGTTTTTGTTCGTGATGAGGTTGCAAGACACACGCATAACCCTTCTTTATCAAAATGTACACTTTTAATCAATATGAAGCATGGAACCACCACGGCACAGAGCTTGTACCGACGAATTCATATGGTATTGCAGCAATGGCTTATGTACCATCATGTGTTATATTATGATGTTGCCAGTCTCATATAATTTCATATTAGTCGTCACTTTCTATTGCCTGAGGTAGTAGATGCCGTGTTTATGTCTTAGTCTTTTCATGCACCACGTGGAGCAATAAGTGTTCTTAGTTGTCTTGTATCTAGTACTGTCAAGTGGATTTCCTCTTTGCTTCCAACTAGGGGCAGCAGGGCGTACATGTTTACTAAAATATAAGTCAATTATGGAACAGCAGTCACAGGTAGAGGTCACGCCAGTGGAGATAATGTACAAATGAAACAAGTACTATACAAGCGAACACGTTCATGTACACACAGATGTACATACCCATGCACCATCGGCGGATCTACATTTTGGGGGCCCTGAAGCTTGAATTCTTGGAGGTGCCATTTTTATTTTTTTTAACTGTTGGGGTATGCGAAAGAAACGTATTATAGAGAAAACTGGACTTGGTGGCCCTTAAGCTCAAGCTTCATTAGCTTTATAGTAGATTCGTCTCAGCCATGCTCTAACAAAAGATAAGTACGTACGCATGCACATTTAGACACACGTAATCTACCTGACTACACGCATGCGAGAACAAACACACATGTCTGTACATGAACATTCTCATATGCGTACATATTTCACGGCTACATAGACACGTGCATGCCAACATTGTCCTGACAGAAGCACACGAACACATTCGCAAGAACTTATATACGCATAATCGCAAACGCGTACGTGATAACACAGAAATACACTCCCATATGTACAATCACAAACACGAGGGCTGGCGTATGCTTTTCACTCATACACTTTAATCACACTACAAGTTTGGAAACAGCAGCGCTTTCCTGAAATGATAGAAAACATTGCAAGTATTGAGAGAAAGAACAGCCAGACTGAAACAGAAAGAAGAGTCCTAACCACAAAATACATAGAGAAACATTACCCAAGCAACAGCTGGATCCAAGCATTCATAGATGCATCAGCAACAAATGCAACGGAAGATGGAGGTGGATGAGTGTTTCTGAGCCTTAGCAATGACACACAACAAAGCTGTCAGTCGCAAGAGGAAAATTCTCAAGTAACTTCCGAGGCCTTAAAAACTGTAGCAGAAGTCCTAATGTCAGAAGAAAGCTCTAATAGACAAGTAGCTCTCTTCACAGTTGCTCTGTCAGTAACTGCAACGCTGAAAAGTCATGAATTATGCCGACTTGAATGACCTGAGAGTAACTGTCCACAAACTATGTCAGCAGTTCAAAAGAGTTGCGATGCAGTGGATCCCAACTCACGGCAACATCCCCTGAAATCAATAAGCTGACAGACTGGCAAAGTAGAGTGGAAAACTACTTCAACATGAAATAAATATAACTATTGAAGAGGTCGAGAGTTTTATCAAAAGCAGATACAGGAGCAAGTGAGAAGCAGAGCATTCAGTCCACACAAAAAATGATGCGTATTACCAGCTTAGCAGAAGTGAACAAATGGTAATCTTCAGATTTCGCACAGGTGACAACAGATTGGGATACTATCTATTCAACAAGCTAAGATATGAACTGCCGATGAGTGTAACTGTGGCACAGATAAAGTGACTGCTGAACATCTGCTTCAAAGATGCCAAACATATGAGGAACAGAGAAATCACATATGGCCGTGCACACTACCAATAAGATACACTTAGATGCGAACACACGCCCATTAAATAGACTCGTATACATAGACACATTCATGTTTACACATCTACACATGCGTTTGATTTGGTTTTGTTTTAAAGACTATCTTCTTTGCACGCGGACAACTCCATCAGTGCTCTGATCTCCTCCCTTATATCACACAAGGAGGGTCTCAGCACAGTACACGAGCTCTGTAGCACCGGCGACGATCCCAATGTGTGTATACAGGAATCACAAATTCTATAAATATTTTATGGCAGATAGGTTTTCCTAAGTTTGTAAATTTTGTCAGGACAGCGTCCGTATGTCCTACTGTAGAAGGATTTTTAATGTGCGCAACTTGCACACGGGACCTCCTATTTTCTCGCCCTTATTCGAGAAGATTAGGCAAACGATCTCACTACCCCAGAATATCATGGGAGAATATGACATCATTAGGACCCACTCGTTATGAAAACAATTTCCATCAAATATATTCCCCCTTCTGGGAACCAAACCTGGTCCCTTTACAATTAGAGGCGGACGCCATACCTCTCAACCACTCCGACCCCACACACGCATACGTTCCCATAGTATATATTCCACTTCCAGATTCCAAACAGCCTAAAGTCAACACTTACCAATTCTGTACGTAAGCTGACGTAACCTGAAAACAGTTTAAACTCGTCATTTACTCCTTCGCTCAGCATGCTGATGTTGCCTGAAAACAGCTGAAACTCATCACTATATGAAGTAGCCCCTTCAGTCATAATTGACTATGAGAATGCGTCCCTGAGGTGATAGCCCACGGCTGCTTTTTCCTGGTTTTCCTTTCGCTGCGTGTTCTTGTCTCTTCTGCTGATGGTTGTGTCAGGTTCTTTCCAGCCAATGTGATATATATGAGCGTCTGATTCACGGAGTGGTTAGAGCTCTGGCCTCTTGTGACAAAGGTGCGGGGTTCTTCTTCTTCGTACACTCTCAGACGTCTATTTGAATGTTTTCAAAGAAATCAGTTGTCAGCTTGAGGCTATTTGGTTTGGTTTGGTTTGGTTTTTAAGGGCTATCTTCATTGCACACTGACAACGCCATCAGTGCTCCGATCTCCTCCCTTAGATCACACAAGGAGGATCTCAGTGCAGTGCACGAACTCCGTAGCACCGGCGAGAATGCCAGTGTGTGTATATCTTCTTCTTCTTCTTCTTCGTTCACCCTCAGATGTCAACTTGAATAAGTTCAAAGAAAGCGGTGGTCAGCCTGAGGCTGTTGATATCTCCGTAGATCTTCTCCAGGAATGGTACTGGTGATGGCCATATGCGTCTTCTCCGCTCCTCATATGTTGGGCACCTCTGAAGCAGGTGTTCGGCAGTCATTTTACCAGTGCCACAGTCACTCTCATCCGTAGTTCCTATCTTTAATTTGTTGAACAGATGGTATCTCAATCTGTTATGACCAGTGCGAAGTCTGAAGATTACCACTTGTTCACTTCTGCTGAGCTGGTAATACGGATCATTTTTTGTGTGGCCTGGATGCTCTTCTTCCCACTTGTGCCTGTATCTGCGCTTGATAAAACTCTTGGACTCCTCATAGGTTATATTTGTGTCCAGCTGAGGAAGTTTTCCCCCTTCCTTTGCCAATCTGTCAGCCTCTTGATTTCCAGGGATGTTGCAGTGAGAAGGGATCCACTGTATCACAACTCTTTTGTATTGCCGACATAGTCTGTGAAGTGTTACTCTTAGGTCATCCAGTTCAGCATCTATTTGACTTTTCAGTGTTGTAATCACTGACAGCGCATCTGAGAAGATAACTACTGGTCTCTCTGAGCTTTTTTCTGTCATTAGAATTTCTGATGCAGTTTTTATGGCCTCTGCCTCTGCTCTGAAGTTAGTTGAAAATTTCCCTGTTGCGACTGCTATCTTTTTTTGTGTGCCATTGCTTAAGCTCAGGAAGACTCCTCCACCCCTATCTTCTGTTGCATTAGTTGCTGATCCATCTGTGTACGCATGGATTCAGGTGTTGCTTGGGTAATGTTTCTCTATATATTTTGTGGTTAGGACTCTCCTTTCTGTTTCAGTTTGACTGTTCTTTCTCTCAATACCAGGAACATTTTCTATTATTCCAGGGAAGCACTGTTGTTTCCAAATTATAATGTATAGGAATCACACATTCTATAAATATTTTTTGTGGTGGGCAGGTTTCCTAATTTTTAAATTTTGCCAGGGCAGCGGCCTGATAAGCCTACTCTTTACGATTTCCAACTGCCGTGGGATTTTTAACGTGCGCAACTTGCACACGGGACCTCCTATTTTTTCGCCCGATTCCGAGAAGGCTAAGCATCCGATCTCACTACCCAGGAGACCAGGGGGAGTATGTTGTAATTAGGACCACTGGTTCTGAAAAAAATATTTCAATAAATTATAATCCCTCAACTGGGATATGAACCCGGTACCTCTTGAATACGAGGCGGACGCCATACCTCTGAGCCACTCCGACCCCCTAAGCTATTTAGATCTCTGTAGAGTTTTTCCACAAATGGTACTGGTGACAGCCATATGTGCTTTCTCTGTTCCACATATGCATCATTTTCTGTGTGACCTGGAAGCTCTACATCCCATTTGTTTCTGTATCTGATTCTGATAAAACTCTTTGTCTCCTCGAAAGTCATCCTTGCATTAGGCTGAGATAGCTTTCCACCTTCCTTTGCCAATCTGTCAGCCTCTTCATTGCCGGAGATGTTACAATGAGATGGGATCCATTAGATGACAAGTCTGTTGAAACGTTGACATAGTTTGTGGATCTTAGGTCATCCAGGTCTGTATTATTTTGGCTCTACAACGCTGCAATTACTGACAGTGCAATGGTGAAGAAAGCAACATATCTCTCTGTGCTTTCCTCTGTCACTATAACCTCTGCCGCAGTTTTCCAGGCCTATGCCTCTGCTCTGAAGTTACTTGTGAATTGTCCTGTTGCCACTGACAACTTTTTTGTGTGCATCAGTGCTTAAGCTCAATGTGTGAATGAATGTACTAAAAAGTGATACTTTAGAGTTAATTCCTGAGTTCGTTGCTCGTGTTCAATTGCAGGTCAATGGGACCTCGAACAGACAGCCCACTCTTCCTGGTTTCAACCTTCCGTTTAATATCTCAGTGGAAGTAAACATCAACCACGCTGTGAACCAGCCAGATTTCGTGCACTGCATATGTAGAACTTTGTAATTGTTTACGTTTTGTGCGTGCCACTTTTGGCGGAAAACCAGTTACAAATAACCCGATCATCGTTCGTAGTACGCACGATTCAACGTCAATTAAATTATGAAGCTTTCGTGTTAAAAGCAGGGTTTGTGGAGTCGGTAAAAACAAAAATCTCCGACTCCTGAAATTTTAGAATCCCGACTTACGACTCCCGACACCATCTACAGTTTTTTTTTACTAGTAGTGGCATAAAATTCGGAGCGCAGTCCGGACATTTTTTACAGACTTCGACTCTACTAAAGAAAATACCGACTACACGACTACGACTCCACATCCCAGGTAAAAGATTTGCCTCCAGCTGTAGTAATCTCAGATGTAGAGCGAAATTAAATTTAAGAATCTATTGCTTTTTAACCACTCATTTTTACGATCATCTGAGAATTGTATATTTATCGCCTTTCAAATATTGAACGCTCAAAATCTCTTATGTGTCCACTCCTTGTAGATAGCTCATATTGTGCATGTTGCTCTTTTTCTTGGTATATTTTAATCTTTCTAGCCTTGATCAGTATTGACCCAGTCGATATTATATAATAACCAAAATAATGTAAAATAAGGTTGAAATAACTCAGCTGAAGTAAGGATTTTAAAGTACATGAAATTATAGGATAAAAACTTGTACAACTGATCTTTAAAATAATTAACGAACTAAATCAAATGATGACGTGTACAAGAGGTTTTAAGTATAAGGCAAATGTCAACAGATCAAATGAAACTCAAAAATAAAAACATACGTATAAACACTTGTACAATAAGTCTGGAAAAAAGGCAGATGTAAAGAAGTCAAATAAAACTCAAATACTCATGACACTTACAAAACAATTTGTATAACTGGTCTGCTAAATAAGGCAGAAGTACACGAATCAAATACAACTTAAACCTAACATCACTCACTTTAAGACTTGCACAGCAGGACTGAAAGAGAAGGCGGGTAAACGTTATTTCCAGAATGTTCTCAATGACTCGACCTAAATCTTCATTTGTTCTCCAAATTATATAAGGCTGACATAATGACCGTGGCACAACCAGTACGCGACCTCAATCAATAACGCTTAATGTCCTTGGGAAGTACGTACATTCTGAGTGCTATAGACCCCGAACAAAATTTCCATATAGGTCCATACAAATTCAGAAAACTAAAGATTACTTGATTCATCATCTTAATCATTATCATGTGCTTTGTACTTACATATTAAATGCTATAGACCACGGACACGATTTCTCTATAGGTCTTTCCTTAGCAATTCAGAAAACTAAAAATTACTTCATTTATTATCATAATTACTGTATATAGCAACTGGAAGGGTATAACACTACTAGCAGTTGCTGGGAAAATGTTGACCAGAGTTTTGTTTGACCGTATTAAGAATGCGGTGGATGACAAACTCAGAGAGGAACAGGCAGGACTTCGTGCAGAAAGATCATGCACAGACCAGATAGCAACACTCAGAATCATCATTTTTTTTTTTTTTTCTTAACCAGCGGAACTTGGGCTTTCAGCCCTTCGGCCCAATGACATGTCATTGCGAGGCTGGGGAACCTGAGGACTTTCCTTCCAACCCGGTCAGGAGCTTCGCTCCTTCCCATCCACAGAGGGTTTATCACAGGAGCCGTTCAGGCTATTCAGTCAAATTTCCGGCCGTAAACATTTCTTCAAACGCTGTCGCCCGGGTTTGAACCATGAACACCTGGTCGCCAGTACAATGCCGAAGCCATTACACCAGCGCGGCTCCCTCAGAATCATCATAGAACAATCAAATGAGTGGCAGACCCCCTAGTATATAAATTTTTTGGACTTCGAAGAAGCTTTTAACAGTATAGACTGTGATATGGAAAATCCTGAGACATTATGGAATCCCAGACAAATTCATTAAAATATCCAAGATTTCTACCAGGAGGCCTCATGCAAAGTAGTACACAAAGGAAAACTATCAGAGCCTTCACAGTACACAGTGGGGTCAGACAGGAGCGTCTGCTATCACCAACAGTTTTTCTCAAGGTCAAAGACTGGGTTATGAGACAGACAACAGAGGGAGAGAAAACTGGAATACAGTGGACATTTAACAAACAACTGGAGGATCTAGACTTTGCAGATGATTTGTGCCTTCTATCACATAGACAGCAAGATATGCAGGAGAAAATAAATAGATTAGTAACAAGCAGCAACGATGGGACTACACATAAATGTAAATAAAACAAAGGAAATGAGAGTAAATAATAGGCAGACGGACTCGATGAAGATCAATGATCAAGTCATTGAAGAAGTAGACAGCTTTACATATCTGGGGAGTAACATTGACAAAGGAGGGGGAACAGCTGGTGACGTCTGGTCAAAGATAAATAAAGCCATATGCGCTTTTTATTCGTTTCGACCAATATGGAACTCCTCAGCTATATCCAGAGAGAACAAAATAAGAATCTTTAACTCAGATGTGAAGTTAGTCTTGCTGTATGGCTCAGAGATATGTCATGTCTCAAAGCGTATCAAATGCACGTTACAGACATTTGTAAATAGATGTCACCGACGGATCCTCTGTATAAGATGGCCAGATGTAATAACAAATATAGAGCTAAGGAAAAGATGTGGGCAACAGCCAATACAAACAGAAATTAGAGTAAGAAAGTGGGGATGGATAGGACATACACTCAGAAGTGAAAAATCAAGCATAGCCAGAATTGCCCTTGACTCGAACCCACAGGGGAAGAGAAGAGTGGGGAGGCCAAAGAAAACTTGGAAAAGAACTGTTGAAGAGGAGGCTAGGGAAATTGGACTGGTTTGGGCACAGCTGAAAAAAAAAAAACAGCTCAGAATAGAAATCAATGGAGAGCAACTGTTTGTGCCCTATGTTCCACAGGGAACGAAAAGGAATGATGATGATCATCATAATCATTATCATGTGCCATGACGTATGTGCTTACGGTCATGCCTCTCCAAAGATATGAATCCTTGATCACCATTTTCACTCCCCATGGAGCGTGGAACCACCGCTGCAGTCGATTCTATCGCACAAACCCCGCACTAAAGCACTCATGTGCTCCTGAAGCGGTGATGCCTTCTCAATTATGTTTTACCGAAGACGCATCAAGTGAGATGAATGCAGTCAGCGAGTCATAGCTTGATTGCTTGTGTCAGCGTCAGCGAACCAGAGCTGACCAAGACCCTACTCCACCTCCAAGTGGTGGTCCTGGAAACAGGCTGCATCACTGCAGTCTGGCAGAGAGAGTAGGGATCGAAGAGGGAAGGCAAACCCGGTCCCAAAAAATGCCGTGCTGAAGTCGGATGTGTCGGCCGAAAGGCGCAAATATCGTAGCTTTGCTGTAAACGGACACAACGCAACCAACGTCCTTTTCAGGACGAACGAGGAAGAAGAAGAAGAAGAATTATGCTTTACACGATCTGGTTACCAGCCCTATGCACAAGCTCATCGTAGTATAGTCCTACAACACGCATTAGGGGGCAGTAGACATATTATTAACTACTCCTTGTTGCTGTCCTTCATTTTATATTAATGACATTATTCCCGCGGCATAGCGACAGACTATTCATTATCTCTTTTCCTTCTCTCGTTTTCTATTTCTCCTTTCCTCTGTAATTGCCTGTTTTTGTTTTACGTTTTTTTTGCGACGCTTTCAAGGGCTCGGCTTTTCATCACATGTCCCAATTAAGGTCAGTTACTTTGTCCTTGTTTTTGTGATTACATTTCTTTTGCCACTAACTTCTCAAACATTCATCATTTGTTATTTTATCCCTGTGTTAGATTCTTAACATTTTTTTTCCTTAGTAATCGCACAATTTTTGCTTTCAATGAATATTTGAATACATCTATTAAATTTCTGAATTGGATCTGCGTACAGGAATCGCATGGGCACCTCACTGTCTTCATTATTACCCCAATTTATTATAATTGTAGTATATAAATGCGGCGTTACAAGAATATTGCATTGCTTTCTTTATTTCCCCCAGGATGCTACGGTGTTGGGCAATGAATAGAATAAATTGAATTCTAATTGTGGGACGTAATGCAGTTTCAAGCACAAGAACAGTAAATAAGGCAGAGAGGAAAGCCATGTGCCCGTCCTGAAAATTGTCAGTAAACAATGTGAGTATATTAAGCTGGCTCTTTGCCTCATTTTGTGGAGCGCTGAAAATTTCCTCCTCCATGAGGAGGTTGCCAATATAAGACTGTTCAATGTACTACCTTATAGCATTAGCTGGTTGTAGGTTAGTTTCAAGAGTAATTATGAAAGCTCTTTATTGTATTTTTTGCATTCAGAAGCCGTATAATACTGTTTGTGAAATTACATATGGAAAGATCGCATGATTCTCCTTGGCTTATGATGCTAAGCTGGAAACATATTAGATATTTTAATGTATTATTGTGATTTTCTGACCGCTGCAAGCAGTGAACACTTGTAAAATTTAACAAGACCCCAACGTCATGTGTATTTGGACATGCGCTCTAGTATAACCGACGGACTATGTATCTAGGTTGAACGGGGGGCGCGTCGCCAAAACGAGTCAGCATTTTATTTTAATAAAAACCTTGTGAATACTGTACTGAATGTCTACCACAATTTATACAGTTTATCATAACGATTTAGAAATTTTATTTTATTTATTTGATGTTGGAGGCAGGATATTTAAATGTTCAGTGAGTGGTGATTTCATGTATTAAATAGTGAAAAGCTGAAAAACAATTATAAATGGACAAATGTGATTTCATGTATAAAATAGTGAAAAGCTGAAAAACTTTGATACGGACAGTATGTGATTTCATGTGTCAAATAGTGAAAAGCTGAAAAACAATGATACGGACAATACGAGATTTCATGTACTAAATGTTGGAAGGCTGAACATTTTAATGCGGAGGATACGTTATTTAGTATATCAAATAGTGGAAGGTTGAAAATTTTAACCTGAACAATACGTGATTTAAAACAAGAACCAAGACGTTACAGACTGTCATAAATTGGTCTTTGCGTAGACCAGAAAAGAAGGAAATAGTAGGACAATGTCACGTGACAAGAACCAGTGTAACAAGAAATGAGAAGAGAACGCTGGCTATGTATAGACACACATTGAGGAAACCTACCGATAGTATTACTAGATATTTCTTGTTCTAGAATCCCCCGGGTCACAGATTTTGAGGAGACCGAGGAATACTTGTAGAAGAGAACTGGAGACAACGAAAACGATAAGGCAGATATGGAAATACTTTTACTTGATGGCACGCAGTAGGATGATTCGTCAGGAATCTGTTGAACAACTATGCTCCTTGGGAAGCTAAATGGTGTTAATTTATTGAGTAGATGATGTCATGTATGCAGTACTGAAAGCATGGGAAGTTTAATAAGCACTATACGTGATTTGAAATTCTGATTTTTCAATTTAAATGTCAAGTCAGTCCTATTTATAGCTCTGAAACAAAGAGAACAACAAACACAACAACAACCAAAAAGTTACAGACTTTCATAAATGGGTACTTACACAGAGTAGAATTGAAGTGCTATGACAAGATTACTAACGTGGAACTAATGACAAGATTACTAATGTGGAACTAATGACAAGATCACTAACGTGGAACTAATGACAAGATCACTAACGTGGAACTAATGACAAGATGGGACCCCAAGATGCAGCAATAGTGAATGCAGTCAGCGACCCATAGCTGTACTGCTTGTTGCATCAGGACCAGCGAACCAGAGCTGGTCAAGACCGCACTCCACCTCCACGTGGTGGTCCTGGAAACAGTCTGCAGCAGTGCAGTCTGGCTGAGCGACTGCGGATCGCAATGAGAAGACAAACCCGGTCCCTAAAAAATGCCGTGCTGAAGTCGGATGTGTCGACCGAAAGGTGCAGATATCACAGCTTAGGCGTAAACAGACACAACGCAACCACCGTCCTTTTCAGGGCGAACGAGGAAGAAGAAGAATGACAAGATGGAACTAATGACAAGATCACTAACGTGGAACTAATGACAAGATTATTAATGTGGAACTAATGACAAGATCACTAATGTGGAACTAATGACAAGATCACTAACGTGGAACTAATGACAAGATCACTAATGTGAAACTAATGACAAGATTACTAACGTGGAACTAATGACAAGATCACTAATGTAGAACTAATGACAAGATCACTAACGTGGAACTAATGATAAGATTACTAATGTGGAACTAATGACAAGATTACTAATGTGGAACTAATGACAAGATTACTAATGTGGAACTAATGACAAGATTACTAAGGTGGAACTAATGACAAGATCACCAATGTGAAACTAATGACAAGATTTCTAATGTGAAACTGATGACAAAATCACTAACGTGGAACTAATGACAAGAATACTAATGTGGAACTAATGACAAGATCACTAACGTGGAACTAATGACAAGATTACTAATGTGGAACTAATGACAAGATTACTAATGTGGAACTAATGACAAGATTACTAATGTGGAACTAATGACAAGATTACTAATGTGGAACTAATGACAAGATTACTAATGTGGAACTAATGACAAGATTACTAATGTGGAACTAATGACAAGATTACTAATGTGGAACTAATGACAAGATCACCAATGTGAACCTAATAACAAGATTACTAATGTGAAACTAATGACAAGATCACTAACGTGGAACTAATGACAAGATTACTAATGTGGAACTAATGATAAGATTACTGATGTAGAACTAATGACAAGATTACTAATGTGGAACTAATGACAAGATCACTAACGTGGAACTAATGACAAGATCACTAACGTGGAACTAATGACAAGATCACTAATGTGAAACTAATGACAAGATCACTAATGTGGAACTAATGACAAGATTACTAATGTGGAACTAATGACAAGACCTAGACATACGCTAGTGGGACGAGAAATGAGAAGGCGCTGAAGATAGATCGGACACACGTTGAGAAAACCTGTTGACAGCTTTACCAGGCTGTCCTTGTTCTGACATCCCCTAGGGTAAGAGAGGTAGAGGAAGACCAAAGAACACCATGGAGAAGAGAACTGGAGACAGCAGACAGACATGGAGAAGAGAACTGGAGACAGCAGACAGACATGGAGAAGAGAAATGGAGACAGCAGACAGACATGGAGAAGAGAACTGGAGACAGCAGACAGACATGGAGAAGAGAAATGGAGACAGCAGACAGACATGGAGAAGAGAAATGGAGACAGCAGACAGACATGGAGAAGAGAAATGGAGACAGCAGACAGACATGAAGGAAATGAAGATGGCATGGAAAGACCTTGAGCTGATGGCACGGGACAGGAAGACTTGGCATACGTTTGTTGAAGGAACCTGTTGCTTTCGGAGTTGAGAGGTCAAGAAGAATACGTGGTGTTATGTATCAATTTATGGAATCCAGCTAGCATTAAGTACAAACTATAAGCATACATGTGCATCACATCAGGGATTTTGGAAGACTTAAATAAACACATTAAAGATTTGATTATGTCCGATATTAAAAGCAAGAAGACGCAAATATGGCCTGCAATTGATTATGGTGACTAGTGGTGAAAAATATATATTGTAACGTTTGACATATTATAATATGGATTAAAAGTAGTTGAATATTAATGACTATGTCGGCTATGTGATAGTTTAGACTGTGGTTAATTATACTTAAAAGTTATGGTACAAATTCATCCTTATGCAACCATCAGCCAAGCACATTCTTATAGGATACAGATGCGGAAGTAAACTTCTGTCTGTGAAGATAATTAAAACCCTCGTTGTCTCTTGCGATCATCCACACACTTCCAGAGAATCCCCGTGTGGTGAAACATGTTGAGAACCCAGAATTGCCCCCTAAGCTTGAAGCAGTCACTTGAGCTTCAAACGCAACTCTTGGCTTTTACCTGGTTGGCTGCATGCAGTAGGATCTCATTATGAATCCATGACAGGTATGGGTAGCTGAGAAGTGGCTCTGTGTAGAACGTGACAATTCCTTGGGAGAGTCCAAAACCAGAATACAGTATTTTAGCTCTGCCTATTTGCTGACACCCGTGTGTTACCGGGGCCTGAAATGAGAGCAAAGAATAGTAAAACTGTTCTCTGCCATGCATGTAGTAGAAAGCGACTAAGGAGGGTTGGGCATGGGGCTGGTTACCCCATCCTGTAAAAAATTTAAACCACAAAAAACTTCAACAAACATGGACAAGTCAATTAAGGAAAATAAAACACAGGCATCCAAGACAGGGGAAGGTCCTCTCGCAGGCAGGCATATGATGCAACACAGAGAAAGCCGAAAGGAGTCTGTGTTAATGACTAACCTTCTTTCTTCTAGGAGAACTTCCAGATTTGGCACCTAGAATGTTCGGACATTAAACGAACAAGGGAAAGTGGCACAAGTAGCAGCAGAAATGAGGGAATATAAAATCGAGGTTCTGGGACTGTGCGAAACAAAGTGGAAGGGGGTAGACAAGAAAAAACTCATCACAGGTGAATTGGTGCTGTCCTCAAGACAGGAAGACGAAAGTTCACACCACAGTGAAGGGGTAGCTCTTATGTTATCTAAAGAAGCACATAAAGCACTCATTGAATGGGAAGCCGTTGGACCCAGAATAATAACAGCTACTTTTAAAACAGCTAAAAGAAATTAAATGTAAATGTCATCCAGTGTTATGCACCAACAAATGGCAAAGAAGAATCTATGAAAGAAACATTTTATACTAGACTACAGCAAATTATGAAAAAAGTAAAAAGAAGGGACATCACAATTTTGATGGGTGACATGAATGCAAAGATAAGTACAGTACACCAGCATTGAAGAAATCATGGGAAAACATGGGCTAGGAATAATGAATGAAAATGGGGAACTATTCTCAAACTTCTGTGCTTCAAATCAACTGGCTATAGGAGGAAGCATGTGTCCATATAAGAGAATACACACGGCAACATGGATATCACCAGACCATAGAACAGAAAATCAGATTGATCATATATGCATAAACAAGAAGTTTAGATCATCATTGCCGGATGTAAAGGTATATAGAGGAGCAGATGTGGCATCAGATCACCACCTTCTGATAGCCAAAGTAAAAGTAAAACTCAAGAGATGCAACAATGCAAAATTATAGACAACAATTTAATGTAGGACATCTAAGAAATCACGAAACAAGAGACAAATTTGCGGTCACAATATCCAACAAATTCCAAGTGCTCCAACAGCTGGAAGATGTAGTGAAAAAAGAAGACGTTTGGCAGCAAATCAAAACAGTATGGAATGAGACGTGAAGAAATACTGGGGAAAAGGGAACGACAACAAAAGGCATGGATAACAACAGAAACCATCAATAAGATAAATGACAGAAAAAAACAAGAAAGCAGATTTAAACACAAGCAAAACCAAAGTTCCAAAGCCAAAGCTCAAGAAGTGTACAGAGAAGCAAACAAAGAAGTGAAAAGAAGTATCAAAAGAGACCAGAGGAAGTATATTGAGGAGTTGGCAAGAGCGGCAGAAGATGCTGCAGCCAAAGGAAATATGAGAGAACTGTATAACAGCACAAAGAAGCTAAGAGGGAAATACAAACAAACATGTTGCCTCATAAAAGACAAGAATGGAAAACTGCTCAGCAATATACAGTGCAAATGAAGAGGTGGACAGAATATTTTGAGAACCTTCTCAATAGACCAGCTCTACAAAACCCCCCGGACATCCAGCCAGCAGAAGAAGAGCTACAAATTAACGGTGAAAGACCAACGAAGGAAGAAATAAAGAAAGCCATAAAGCTCCTAAGAGATGGAACAGCGTCTGATGGCAGAGGCCATCAAAGCAGATATCGACACGGCTAGAGAGATGTTATATAAATTACTTGGTAAAGTCTGGGGAAAGGAAGAGATACCAGCAGAATGGAAGGAAGGATATCTGGTTAAGTTGCCTAAGAAGGGAAATTTACAAGGGTGCGCACATTATAGAGGAGTAATGTCACTATCAGTGCCAGGAAAAGTATTAAACAGGATTATCCTTGAGAGATTAAAAGAGTCCATAGACAAGAAACTGAGAGATGAACAAGCAGGTTTTCGACAAAACAGATCATGTACAGACCAGATAGCCACTTTGAGAATAATAGTTGAACAAAGTCTGGAATGTAATTCACCACTATACATCGGATTTGTAGACTACCGAAAAGCATTTGACAGTGCAGACAGAGACTCACTTTGGAAATTTATGAGTCATTATGGAATTCCCCTGAAGATCATTAATTTAATCAAGAAAACATATGACGATATGACATGCAGAGTTCTTCATGAAGGACAGCTTACAGAACCGTTTGGGATAAGAACAGGAATGCCACAGGGATGCCTCTTGTCTCCATTTCGTTTCTTACTAGCACAAGACTGGGTTATGAGAACATCGACAACACACAACAGAAATGAATCCAGTAGACTCTGACTAAGCAGTTTGATGATCTGGATTTTGCTGATGACTTGGCTCTTCTGTCCCATAACCGTAATCAGATGCAGGACAAATTGAAAACAGTCGATTAGAGGTCACAGCAATTGGGTCTGAAAAGACAAAAATAATGAGAATAAATGCAGGTAATGATAACAGGGTTGAACTTGAAGAAACACCAATACAAGATGTAGAATCGTACACATATCTTGGCCGCAAATAGACAAAGTTGGAGGGACAGACAGTGATATAAAAATAAAAATACAAAAAGCAAGAGGAGCTGTCATTGCATTGGGAAATATATGGAGATCAAGAGAAATCGGATCCTGTAGTGAAATTGACAGAGATACAACGGTAAAATATCTCCAAAGATAACATTTAAGGATAAAAACATAATGCGTAGGCTGCGAATAGTACATGATCGCCTAGACCGCGGGTCATCATCCTCCATAATAATTGACTTGCTAGATAGGAGGGGAACGGCGGATCAAAAAGGAAAAAAAAATATGACTGGAAAGATTGCGTGAGACTAGAAAGGCTAAGGAGACGCAATTGGGGGGGAAACGGAGAAAAGTCACGTTTCCCAAGTTGACATAAAAAGTAAGCAACTCGACAGAAGGGACCATAGATATGTTACGCCACAGTCATTTATTGGACGCTTTTGCGCGATACCAAGCCCTTGATTTGAATTCAGCGGCTAAACGCAGATGTTAGGAATATTACAAAATTTAAAAAGTACTTTTTTCTTAATATTAATGTTAGGAATATAAAAATTAGCTGGCCGGATGGCCTATTCTGAGCAGTGAACTAATATGTTCTTAATTTTACAGACGGATAGATAATATTGAAGATAATGACAAAAGACAGTGTTGTTCACATCATCGACAGACTGTATTGAATCTAAAAGTGTCGCTAATTGCACAAAAAAACACGACCTGGGACGCAGGTGTTCAAATTTACGTAGTATGGAAGAGAGGGTTTTTTGTGGTAGCTGTGTCTAAAAATAACTTTTAACGACAAAATTTTGGAGGGGAGAGAAAGGTTGGTTCAAAAATCTAGTACATTTTGTAGAAACACAAGTAGAGACGGACAGACTAACAGATAACCATCCATACTTGACTGAAGCATGACTGAAATGACTTTATGGTAGGAAATTTGAATTTAAAATAAACCTAGGCAGTGATTGGCCACAGACAATCATATCATTAGCGCTCAGACGCGAAAGTGGGGCCATTTTTCAATAGTTGTTCAGTGATAGACACAGATTTTAAAGTGTGGTGATTTCCATATGAAAGAAAGTGTAATAAATTTAGGGACGCCATACTATAGCCAGCAGCTCAGCTGAGTTTTGCTAGCAATTCTGTGTTATTTATTCATAATCTGGTAAGATTGAAATTATTTCCTTATATATTTTGAATATTGTTTCATGTTCGAGTGATTTGATACTGCCATATCGAAATCTAGCCTTACAAACAAGTAGGGATTTGCTCTAGACCCCCCGCCCTAGTCAGGGTCTAGGGACCAACAATGTACATAAACTCCAGCAAGGGTTAGGCAAGACAGATCAAGTGTTGAGAATAATGAAACATATTACCTATCCTCTTTTAGGGCAGGCAACTAATAAATATTTTTCAGAACCTATAGTCTGGGAGGATCTATCTGATGTAAAACCACCATGGTAAATGTGCTGTTTGGTCAGAGAGATCTGACCTGTCTGTATGATGTGGTTGTTGTGTCAGTGTTGTGTCCAGACGTGGGTAGAGAATAGATTTTGACACATGGCCCATACTTTGATTGCAGAGCTGCGAGTTTCTGTTGTCAACCAAGCAGTGTCTATTCAGTTGGTGACTTTACTCGAGTGTATCTGTGCAGTACTTGTGACAGAGACCACCATTATTGCCCGCCAGCACGGAGAGGTGGGACCACCTGATTTCAGCACCAGAGCTACAACGACAAGATGAGTGAGCCTCTGGTCTGCTGGACATTCACCAAAGCCCTTTAGTTACTAATACCCCATAAAAATTCCCACCATTTTCTGGACACTGTGTAGTCAATATAGACAGGTGTGATGAGGCCATCCCAACAGCACAAACATTAATTATCCTCCCAAGTAGATGACTACTAGAACATTTTAATAAAACTAACTAGTATAGTACATATATATGTACACTATTGCATTTATGATATAATATTCCATGCATTTCTTTCATAATCTCTAAATCCTTTTAAGTTCTGGTCAACCTAAAAAATTGATCCAGAACAAAATAAATGTAATATAATTTTATCAAAAAATTTTACACTATTGAGTTAGTTCAGTGTGTTGTAATATTTATTAATATTATTAGTCTTGTTAAATATCTGTGGGTATATCTATAACCTATTACACCACACTACATATCATAACCCTAGACACTTTACGTAGCCACATTCATTAAAAAAAAAAAATTAAGTGTGAGGTCGTAGTGGTAGCAAGAAAGGCCTTCTGACAATTCTCAACTACATTTTATTTCAGGAGCCTTCACAGCTGGCCTCATACAATTACATTTAGTAATATCATCATCATACAATACCATCAACACCACTACATAAATTGGGGTCTTGTCCAGGGATAATTAGCCCAACAGTAATATTAGGATCTCCTGGTGGGAGAAATAAAAGTAGGGAAATAAATTGTAAAATTCCCTTTAAAATTAAAAGTGTCCCTACAGATAAAAGTTGGTGAATCTTCACAGCCAGTAATAATTAATTAGTTAACTGGTTAGTTAGAATTGGTTAGACTATAGTCATAAGAAGTACTTAGTGTATTTACTGGTTAGAGATTTAGCTTGTATATTAGTATATTGTCTAAAAAGTATGGCGGAGCTGGCAAAATTTAGATCAGCTGCTGTGCTCACCGCGAAGGAGATGGGAATGGATGGTCAAATTTTAATTCAATACGTAACGGCTGAATGTGATAAATATATTGAACGGGAAGAAAGGAGATTAGAAAAAGAGGCTGAAAGAAAATTAGAGGCTGAAAGGTTAGCTGAAGAAAAGAGGTTACAAATTGAGGCTGATAGAGAAATTAAGAGGCTGCAGATTGAGGCAGAAGAAAAACGACAGCAAAGGGAGGCAGAAGAAAAACGACAGCAAAGGGAGGCAGAAGATAGAAGGTTGCAAAGGGAGCACGAATTACGACTAAGGGAGCTGGAATTACAAGGCCCGGCTCCTGAAAATGGTGCCAGCCCTTTTGCCTCAGATGCTACGCCCAGTCTGGGAGCCTCAAACTCAGCTATGGGGTTTCATTTAGACCATTTTGTTGAAAAAGACGATGACATAGAGGGGTACCTAGGACGTTTTGAGTTATTAGCTACTACATATGGGTTAGAGAGAGAGAGGTGGAGCTTAAAGCTATCACAGGGATTGAGAGGTACTTCTTATGAAGTTTTTGCCAAAATGAACAGGGAAGACCAAGACAATTATGACATGTTAAAGCAGGCTTTGTTATTAAGGTACGAGAAGAATGGTGAATTTTATCGTAAGAAATTTAGAAATGCCAAACTGTTGTCTGGGGAGACATACCACCAATTCTCTGCCAGACTAGAAACCTATTTGGAGAAATGGACGGCTCTGGGGAAGACCCAAGATCTTAAAGAAATGATCATGATTGAGCAATTGAGAGAGTCCATGGCTCCAGACATGAGAAAATTTCTCATGGAACAAGGTGCAGAGAAGTTGGGGGAAATTTTAAATGTTGCTGAGAGGTATCAGGCAGCCCAGGCAGAGGTAAGTGGTGCTAAAAAGAAGCACATAGACAATTTTAAAGCTCCACAGCAATTTAATAAATTTGATAATAGAGAGCAGGGAAATAAAGGTAGGACAAACTTTGAGCGGCCAAGAAATGACTATCGCGACAGAAACTCACAGTTCAATGACCAAAAGTTCAATGAAAGAAAACCGTTGAACCAAGGAAAAAGATGGTGTAAATGGTGCAAGAAGGATAACCATAACACTGAATTTTGTAGAAGGAAACCTTCAAACATTGCTGCAATGAAGTCGGGGACGCAAAGATTAAAGGTTAATCCTAAGGGACAACAGGAACCTTATCACCCCCCAGTTTGTGAGGATGTTATTTGTAATGGGGTCACCATAAGGTGCCTTTATGATACAGGTTTGGATTATGATTCAGTTGTGAAGTCTAGCCTAGTGGACCCAAGTCAGTATACCACAGAAACAGTGGAAATACAAGGGGCGACTAAGGACATACCACTCATGACACTTCCCATCGCAAGGATAACGGTGAAAACTCGCTATGTGGAAGGAGAAATCAGAGCAGCAGTGATAGATGAACCAATCTACCCTCTGATATTGGGGTGTAGATACGTCTTCTTGGGGAACCCCGAGAAACCTGTGATCATGGCGACAGTGCAGACCAGGTCACAGAAGAAGGAGGAAGAAGGTGAACCTATAAATGCTCATCCAGAGGAGATGAGGAAGGCGCAGGCTGAGGATAGGACACTCAAGCCATGTTTTAAAAAATTGCCCAAATGCCACACACCTCCGAGCAAGGGGGAATATTTCATGAAGAACAAACTCTTATACAGGAAGGCCGGAACTGGAACAAATGGTCATAACCAGCTGGTTCTTCCCACTTCATATAGAGATAAAGTGATGGAACTCGGGCATGCGATTCCCTTCAGTGGTCACATGGGGATCAGCGCCACAGGACAGCGTATAGCTTGTCATTACTTCTGGCCAGGGATAACGGAGGATATAAAAAGATATGTCAAATCCTGCCCAGAATGTCAAAGGGTAGCTCCAAAGCACTGGACTGCTCCTGCAACTCTAGGGGAAATGCCCATAGTGGGAACACCTTTTGAGAGGGTTGCAGTGGATATTGTAGGACCTCTCACTCGGACCAAGAGGAGGAACAGTTACATCCTTACTCTGGTGGACACTTGTTCTATGTGGGGAGAGGCGGTAGCCCTGCCATCAATTGATTCAAAACATGTAGCAGAGGCACTCCTTACAATATTTACCCGATTAGGATTCCCGCATCAAATCTTGACGGATAATGGTTCTCAGTTCAAGGGGAAACTAACGGAAGAAGTTTTTAAGCTATTTCAAGCCAGACACTTTCATTGTAGTCCGTACCATCCACAAGGGAACGGCCAGGTAGAGAGGTTCAACGGGACTCTCATTTCTATCCTGAGAAAGCTGGCACACGAAAAACCGGATCTGTGGGATCAATTCCTGCCCGCCGCATTGTTTGCGTACCGGGAGGTACCACATAGTTCAACCGGGATGGCTCCCGCAACTCTGCTATTTGGGAGGCCAATAAAAGGTCCATTAGAAGCTCTATTAAGGACCTGGACAGATGAGAAGGCGGAAGAGACTGTTACCTCATCGTATCAATATGTGAACGAACTGACCACTCGTTTGAAAGCTGGATGGAAACTGGCAAATGATAATTTGAAGCAAGCCAGGAAGAAACATGCAGCATATTTTAATAGGAAGGCAAAGGACAGGGAACTGGCAGTCGGAGAGAAGGTGCTGCTTCTACTACCCGGAAGCCAGAATAAATTACAAATTGGTTGGCAAGGTCCATATACGGTTCTAGAGAAGGTGTCTAGAACAAACTATAAAATTGACAAAAAGGGGAAGGAGAAAGTTTATCATGTAAACCTGTTAAAGAAGTATCTGGACAGACCACTCCAGGAAAGCACCCCCTTATTGACCTTGGCTATTGCAACCCAGATGCAAAAAGAACCACTCACCTCACATGAATACCCATTACATCCTTGTGAAACAGCAGCACAGGTAAAAGTCAGTAAGCACCTGACTAAAAACCAGAGGGAGAGAGTTCAAAAGGTTCTGGAGGAACATACAGATGTATTAACAGATAAACCAGGCCATACAAATTTGCTACAGTATGACATGAAACTGGTAGACTCAAACCCAATCTGTATGAGAGCCTATTCTATTCCGTTCGCGAAGGAGAAGGCATTGAAGGAAGAAATAGAGTATTTGTTGAAGGAGGGGATTATTTCGCACAGTGAATCATCTTTTAGTTCTAGTGTCGTTTTGTTGAGAAAACCGTCTGGGGAACACAGATTGTGCATAGATTACAGGAAACTGAATGCTGTCACAGAAGGACAAGTGGATCCATTACCAGACACAAAACAGCTATTTGCCAGACTGAACAAGGCAAAATACTTTTCAAAGGTGGATCTTAGTAAAGGCTATTACCAGATCCCAGTGAAGCCTGAAGTGAGACCTTATTTGGCTTTTAGCACTTCGGATGGACATTATGAATTCAATATGCTACCATTCGGACTGAAAAATGCTCCGAGTGTGTTTTCAAGGATGATGCGCAAATTGTTGGATCCCCTGAATAACCCATGTATCACAAATTTCATGGATGATATTCTCGTCGCCACCGAGACATTTGAAGAACACATTGAAGCTCTGGAGATGTTGTTTGATAGACTTCGGGAGGCGAACTTAACTGCTAGGCCAACCAAATGTTGTATTGGATGCAAAGAGTTGGAATTCTTGGGGCACACTGTATATCAGGGTAATATGACCCCTGATCCTAAGAATTTGGAAAAACTGCAGAGAGCACCTAGGCCGCAAACAAAAAAGGACGTGCGATCATTTGTGTCGTTATGCGGATTTTATCAGAAATACATCAAAAATTTTAACGCTATATGTGCTCCTCTGACTGATCTGACTCGCAAGGGACTTCCAGATAAAATTATTTGGACTGCACAATGTGAACTAGCGTTCCAAGAGTTAAAGGAAAAACTCACTAGCAAGCCTATTCTCAAACTGCCTGATTTGACACAGGACTTTGTCTTAAGAACCGATGCAAGTAATGTAGGACTCGGAGGGGCTTTGTTGCAAAGATCATCTTCACCTGATGGGGAACTGAAACCAGTCGCTTATGCAAGCCGCAAATTGAATGTCGGTGCAGATTTCCTCAGTCGGCACCCCTGTGATCAAAATTAGAGTAGTGGCAGACGTGAGGAGTAATTTTACCTATGTGTATCGCTGGTTTTGGAACTTGCCATAGGCATGTCTTCAAGTGGGGAGATGTGTAGTGAAATTGACAGAGATACAACGGTAAAATATCTCCAAAGATAACATTTAAGGATAAAAACATAATGCGTAGGCTGCGAATAGTACATGATCGCCTAGACCGCGGGTCATCATCCTCCATAATAATTGACTTGCTAGATAGGAGGGGAACGGCGGATCAAAAAGGAAAAAAAATATGACTGGAAAGATTGCGTGAGACTAGAAAGGCTAAGGAGACGCAATTGGGGGGGAAACGGAGAAAAGTCACGTTTCCCAAGTTGACATAAAAAGTAAGCAACTCGACAGAAGGGACCATAGATATGTTACGCCACAGTCATTTATTGGACGCTTTTGCAGTACCAAGCCCTTGATTTGAATTCAGCGGCTAAAACGCAGATGTTTGGAATATTACAAAATTTAAAAAGTACTTTTTTCTTAATATTAATGTTAGGAATATAAAAATTAGCTGGCCGGATGGCCTATTCTGAGCAGTGAACTAATATGTTCTTAATTTTACAGACGGATAGATAATATTGAAGATAATGACAAAAGACAGTGTTGTTCACATCATCGACAGACTGTATTGAATCTAAAAGTGTCGCTAATTGCACAAAAAAACACGACCTCGAAACGCAGGTGTTCAAATCTACGTAGTATGGAAGAGAAGGGATATTGTGGTGGCTGTGTCTAAAAATAACTTTTAACGATAAAAATTTGGAGGGGAGAGAAAGGTTGGTTCAAAAATCAAGTACATTTTGTAGAAACACAAGTAGAGACGGACAGACTAACAGATAACCATCCATACTTGACTGAAGCATGACTGAAATGACTTTATGGTAGGAAATTTGAATTTAAAATAAACCTAGGCAGTGATTGGCCACAGACAATCATATCATTAGCGCTCAGACGCGAAAGTGGGGCCATTTTTCAATAGTTGTTCAGTGATAGACACAGATTTTAAAGTGTGGTGATTTCCATATGAAAGAAAGTGTAATAAATTTAGGGACGCCATACTATAGCCAGCAGCTCAGCTGAGTTTTGCTAGCAATTCTGTGTTATTTATTCATAATCTGGTAAGATTGAAATTATTTCCTTATATATTTTGAATATTGTT
Source organism: Oreohelix idahoensis (assembly GCA_024509875.1). NCBI lineage: Eukaryota > Metazoa > Mollusca > Gastropoda > Stylommatophora > Oreohelicidae > Oreohelix > Oreohelix idahoensis. The sequence goes on from JAMPIV010001359.1 coordinate 107,694, forward strand.
TCATGTTCGAGTGATTTGATACTGCCATATCGAAATCTAGCCTTACAAACAAGTAGGGATTTGCTCTAGACCCCCCGCCCTAGTCAGGGTCTAGGGACCAACAATGTACATAAACTCCAGCAGGGGTTAGGCAAGACAGATCAAGTGTTGAGAATAATGAAACATATTACCTATCCTCTTTTAGGGCAGACAACTAATAAATATTTTTCAGAACCTATAGTCTGGGAGGATCTATCTGATGTAAAACCACCATGGTAAATGTGCTGTTTGGTCAGAGAGATCTGACCTGTCTGTATGATGTGGTTGTTGTGTCAGTGTTGTGTCCAGACGTGGGTAGAGAATAGATTTTGACACATGGCCCATACTTTGATTGCAGAGCTGGGAGTTTCTGTTGTCAACAAAGCAGTGACTATTCAGTTGGTGACTTTACTCGAGTGTATCTGTGCAGTACTTGTGACAGAGACCACCATTATTGCCCGCCAGCACGGAGAGGTGGGACCACCTGATTTCAGCACCAGAGCTACAACGACAAGATGAGTGAGCCTCTGGTCTGCTGGACATTCACCAAAGCCCTTTAGTTACTAATACCCCATAAAAATTCCCACCATTTTCTGGACACTGTGTAGTCAATATAGACAGGTGTGATGAGGCCATCCCAACAGCACAAACATTAATTATCCTCCCAAGTAGATGACTACTAGAACATTTTAATAAAACTAACTAGTATAGTACATATATATGTACACTATTGCATTTATGATATAATATTCCATGCATTTCTTTCATAATCTCTAAATCCTTTTAAGTTCTGGTCAACCTAAAAAATTGATCCAGAACAAAATAAATGTAATATAATTTTATCAAAAAATTTTACACACGTGAGTTAGTTCAGTGTATTTTAACATTTATTAATATCATTAGTCTTGTTAAATATCTGTGGGTATATCTATAACCTATTACACCACACTACATATCATAACCCTAGACACTTTACGTAGCCACATTCATTAAAAAAAAAAAAATTAAGTGTGAGGTCGTAGTGGTAGCAAGAAAGGCCTTCTGACAATTCTCAACTACATTTTATTTCAGGAGCCTTCACAGCTGGCCTCATACAATTACATTTAGTAATATCATCATCATACAATACCATCAACAACACTACAGATCCAACACGAAAATAAGAATCTTCAACTCAAATGTGAAGTCAGTCCTATTGTATGGCTCTGAGAGCTACAGACTTTCATAAATGGGTGCATGCGTAGAATAGAGGGATTAAAATGGTATGACAAGGTTACCAACGTGGAACTGATGACAAGAACTAGACAAGTGCCAGTGGAACAAGAGATGAGAAGAAGACGATGGCGATGGATAGGACACACACTGAGGAAACCTGTTGATAGCATTACAAGGCAGTTCTTGTTCTGGAACCCCCAGGGCAAGAGAGGCAGAGGTAGACTAGAAGCACAAAAAGAAGAGAGCTGGAAACAGAGGTGAAAATGATGAGGAGAACGTGGAAAGACCTTGAGATGATGGCACGTGACAGGAGGACTTAGCATGTGTTTGTTGAAGGCCTATGCTCCTTTGGGAGTGGAGGGTTATGAATATGAATGAATATTTGCTGAGCCCCCGTGGATGGTGAGGAATATGCATTATACTTCGCGCATCTTCATTCTAGCTTGGGATCAGAAGTGATGATCCTTTAAATGCAAGCCAAGCTGGAGAAACTAGAGCTCATGACCTCTACTCAACATGTTTCAGAGTAGCAGAAAAGCCACAGGAAAAGCCTAGATCTACAGTGTAGATAACACCAAGGAGTCTTCAACTTGGTATTGGCTGCTAAAGAGCAAGACGCTCAGCAGCCCTAGTTAAACAACAACAACAACAACTACAACAACAACAACAACAACAGTGGCACGAAACTCAAAGAGATAATACAAATAATAAGTGATTATAACGATTGTAAATGATATTAGGCTATAATTGATAACTGCGTGGCTGAAATTCTATAGATTTATTTTTAATCTTTTAAATTTTTTTTATTAACCATTCAAGCTTTACTGCGCATTCAGTTTCTTATGCTGTGTGTCAAAATATGCTGTGTGTCAAACGCTTCAGGTTGGCATGTACAAACAATTCCAGACCTATAGCTCGCTTTATCCGGACCATTTCATATCTAAGTCTTGAGATTGACGCAGGAATCCGTTTCTGCACAACATGTTTTCCTCCTGGCTTGCAGCTATTGCCATAGTGATGAAACATGGAGTCAGGAGAATTCAAAAACAAGAAATGTATCCTGTTTTCATCATACGTCTGACACGAGTATTTTTAGCGGTAACCGAATTACATACCTCCTACTTTTTAAGATAACATCACTACATGTGAAAAAATGCATGTTGCATTCTATCATAATTTGTTTACATTTTTTTTTTTACATTATTAAACACGTGCATTTCTGAACTTTCAGATTTTGAAATGCAACAGTCTGTTACATTCTTACAGAATAACAACAGAGAAACCAAAAACACATTTAAAGATCTAAAACATTCTAAGACTTTCTGCTTCTTTATTCATTATGTGTGCCTGAAACATACCTGTATGTGCAACATTCTAAGAAGGTAACAGCCGGGAAACGTGAGACGTTATGCTACAAACTGACAACAATTTGAAAGCCGAGAGCCCATAAAATATTCTAAATACAGACATTGAATGAGATAATAGAGGAAACGATTCTTTTCACCACAAACGGAGTAGTATCTGTCCATGTGGAAGAATTTTCTTTGTGGAAGGATTTACAAATACTTACTCGAGAACAAACTGGAAGACTCTCAAGGTTTATCAGTACAAGATTGTGTTCTCACTCAAATTGCTGAGCGCTGAAAAAGGCCACATGGCTTCTGTTAAGGCTCTTAGCTAAAAAGCTGAACACGGGAGACTTTTAGCCTTGTCGAAGTCGGAAGGGTATGTATACGATACAGGTAAGTTGTGTAATTAGACTGTTTGTTCAGTTGTAAATGTTACCAGATTTGATACCTGTACTTTATGCTTACCAGTTGTCACTGTTATTGCTTGCCGTTTGCTTTTTGCTTGTGTTTTAATGTTTATTTTATTTTAAAAAGTCTCTTCATGTCATTTTAACAGCTATTTATACTGTCGTGCTTCTTAAGACCCAGATGCTGTGCATACAGGGTGTTTTAAAATTGTGTATATATACTCTGAATGTGTATGACTCACAACTTGAGATGGAAATGTGTTATTTTGCGTGAATATAGCAGAATAATGCTAAATAACAAATATTCTTTGTGAATTATTCTATAAACGGTTATGTTCACGGAAAGAGGCTCACGGTGAAAGGCCTGAAGCATCACATTAACATTGCGTGTTTCGTTATTCAGTTCGTAAAAATACAGAATACCAGTCTAGTGCTCATCACTGTGAATAAGGCATTATTGCAGGTGGTCGACATTTTGAACAGTTGTCATATCAAAGTGACAATGCCATAACTCTGTCAAAAATGAATACTGTATTGAGTTATCAGTATTCCGAGTGTGTATACACTTGTTTAAAACACTCTGTACATAGCAGTGACTTTGCATGTTTGAGCTTTGTGTGTGCGTTTGTTAATCCTGTTTATTTGTTGTCCCTGATTAAATGTCTTCAGCCCTTGACCATTAGCGGAGGCGGCAGTGTTCATCAAACTGATTGTTGAGGAACGCTGCTTTAATTATAATTGATTAATCCATGACTGCGGGGTTTGACTTATTTTTACCAAAAGTTCTACTTCGAAGTGAAAACTGTCAGAAGTAATTAGCTTTATTTTAGTTTACTGGCTAAACTCAAGATAAGACAAGCCGTCTGGGAGAGGGAATGAAATAGAAGAAAAGTTATCTCCTATATATTAATTGCCGTACTGAAGTCTGTAATCAGCAATGAAAAAAATCTTGCCAGCTTTTCAGGAAAATACGGCAAAGCTGCGCATTGCACCGTGAATTAATGCCGTTATCAGGACATACAACAGAAAGAGCACAACATAATCATTTCCTCTACCTGGTTTTGGCGGGTTACTTGCTGGTGTAGGTCATTAATGTGATACCTGTGCGATTGGAGATGATCTGCTTGCAAGAGGGTTTCTAACAAACTGTCTGTATTTTTGGTTTAAGTACTCTGTTCAATATGAGTTAATGTGGAGCGCAAGAATTTCAGTTTTCATTACGATTCATTATTTTATTTTTTAAATTATGTGATAATCGAATATTAAGAAATGTATCCAGAGCCGGCACTAGGCACTGTCCAAGGTGGTGCGAGGTGACGTTTTGACGCCACCCCCTTTTCGTGCCGAACTGTATTGTTCTCTTATGAGCGTCAGTTTCATACTCTTAAGTTGGATCACACTTTAATTTTTTTTGTTTGTTTTATATTTCGGCGCTGTTTGATTTTTGTCTTCTGAGTGTATGTCCTATCCATCCCCACTTTCTTACCCTAATTTCTGTTTGTACTGGCTGTTGCCCGCATCTTTTCCTTAGCTCAATATTTGTTATTACATCTGGCCATCTTCTACGGAGGATCCGTCGGAGACATATATTTACAAATGTCTGTAGCGTGGAGGTGATACTCTTTGAGACATGACATGTCTCTGAGCAATACAGCAAGACAGACTTCACATTTGAGTTAAAGATTTTAATTTTGTTCTCTCTGGATATAACTGATGAGTTTAATATTGGTCGAAGGGCATTAAAAGCGCATCAAGCTTTATTTATCTTTGAGCAGACGTCATCAGCTGTCCTCCCTCCTTTGTCAATGTTACTCTCCAGATACGTAAAGCTTTCTACTTCTTCAATGACTTGATCATTGATCTTCATCGAGTCCATCTGCCTATTATTTATTCTCATTTCCTTTGGTTTATTCACTTTTCTGTGTAGTCCCATCTTTGCTGCTTCTGTTACTAATCTATTTGTTTTCTACTGCATATCTTGATGTCTATATGATAGAAGGCACAAATCATTTGCAAAGTCTAGATCCTCCAGTTGTTTGTTAAATGTCCACTGTATTCCAGCTTTCTCCCCCTCGGTTGTCTGTCTAATAACCCAGTCTATGACCATGAGAAAAAATGTTGGTGATAGCAGATATCGCTGTCTGACCCCACTGTGTACTGTGAAGGTGTTGAGGGCGCATCATGGGGCGAAGCTATTTGAAAAAGTATAATTGAAGAGATCGCTCTGCACCATGATGTGCCTCACCAAAACACAAAATAACTATGATCATTTACTATAACTACACACGGTTACGAAGCATGACGTGGTGTGCATAGTTACGTGTAGAACACAGAGTGTCGGCTTGTGTGGCGTGGTCCACTTATCTAAGCGTAGAGAATTCTACTTACAAAGTGTGTATAAGATATAGATTTCGAAGCAGAAATCAAGTGTGATTTTAATTCATTATGGGACAAACCCATCTTATCAGGATGTGTGAAATTCAGGGTAAGAATTAGGCTTGATTAGCCAAAAGAGATGTTTGAAGACATGTCAAGGTTATCATAACCATCATGCAAAGATATGGATATTGAATAAAAGATATAATCGCCGACTAAAAAGGAAATGTGCAAGAAGGCACTGAATTGTAATTAATATGGATATTAAAAGGAGATATAAAATGTCCATAGGAATTCGCAAGAATAAAATAATTGGATGAAAATTATGAATATGCTATGGAAGCACGCAGAGATTGGTCTTGATAGCATAAAGAATTTTGCAGATGTGTGGACTCATGTATAAACAGTGTATTGAAGGAAAGAATCGATATTTTAAATGAAGATGTCAAACTTTATTAGAGCAATGTGTAGCTCATGCAAGTATCTATGTTAAATAAAAGTGAAAGTCGTTTAAAAACAGAAGTCTTCCAGGAATGATTCAAGGTTTGGATTATGAGTTTGAACATATTATTAACAGTTAACAGTTTCTGACAGTTGGTTTAGTAAATACGAATCAGAATATGAATCAGAACGATTACCCATAAAAGTTATGGCCAGAGTTTTTGGTGGCAATATACGAATTACTAAAACCCTAGACAACATTCAGACAAGAAAGGAGTTGTTCTTAACAGAAGGGCTCTGATAGTTTTCCTTTGTGTTCTACTTTGCATGAGGCCATGATTTAATGAATTTGTCTGGGATTCCAAAATGTCTCAGGATTTTCCATATCACAGTACGGTCTATAGCAGAGGTGGCCAAACTACGGCCCGCGGGCCAGATCCGGCCCGCCAACCAGTTTTGACCGGCCCGCCAACCTGTTTTGGCCGACCTCTTATTGTTGATTGAAAATTACTTTATACTCCGACCACTGTGCTAAAAAAAATATTACAAAATAGCACGCACAGGCACTAAAAACAAAACCAAAAAGACCCAAAATGTACGATTAACATCTCCCCACCTCCCACAACACCACCAACTCTCTCTCTCTCTCCCTCTCCCTCTCTCTCTCTCTCACTCTCTCTCTCTCATACCAATTGAGCTCTACTAGATAGTGCCGACAAAACGGAAATGATAACTTCAAATCTCTGATCGTGCACGTGGACAGGCGAAGACAGTGTCGGTACCTACTTTTATAATGAGAAACTGAAAGCAATGACATCTTTTCTGCGGTCGGAAGTCTCTGAGATCCTTCGGTATGGAAAAGTGATCGTGGTAGTGGGGGTGGATGGTAGGTACATTTCTATAGGAAGGAGTTGAGGTGCACAGTTGGTCTTGTGAAGTGTTAAGTATAACAGCTGTCTGAGAAAGAGAGTGTTAACTTCAGGAGGTACACAGATTACATTGAACAGCTGATTTCTGAGTTTGATCGTCGATTTCAAGATGTTGAGATGTTTCGTCCACAAATGGAACTTTTTAACAACCCATTCAAGTGCACAGTGGAGTCTCAGCCAGCAGAACTACAATTACAGTTATGTGAACGCCAGTGTGACCCATTCATCAACACAACAGAAGCAACTGGAGCTGATTTGTGGAAATTACTACCAATGGAACGTTACCCACTTCTGAGAAAATGGGCCCTAAAAGTGTGCTCTATATTTGGTAGCACATATCTTTGTGAGACAACATTTTCTGCCATGAAGCTTATCAAATCCAAGACCAGAAACAGATTAACTGACTCTGTATTATACCATGTTATCAGAATTGCTACGTCACAAATGGAAGAAGACTTCAAATCACTGGTGAAAAGTTTTGATAAGCCATACTCTTCACAATGAAATAACACACAAATGTTTTGTTTGAAATAAATAATTACATGTCATATTACAAATTACAAAACAAATTAAAACAACAGATTCATTATATTTTTTTAACAGTAATTTCAGTCCGAAGACTGGTATACATGCCTTGGCAGATGTGCAGTACAGTAGTTTGCCGTTGCTTTCTGTACGTGGTTCATTATATATGGAAAACTAAATCTCAGAACGTTATTTTTTAAGGATTTTATAGGTCTGGCCCTCTAGTGTTACCCTTTACCATAATCTGGCCCTCGGCCAATCTTAGCTTGGCCACCACTGGTCTATAGTATCGAAAGGTTTCCCGAAGTCTAGAAAATTTATATTTGATTGCTCTATGATGATTCTGAGTGTTGCTATCTGGTCTGTGCATGATCTTCTGCACGAAATCGTGCTTGTTCCTGTCTGAGTTTGTCATCCACCGCCTTCTTAATACGGTCAAACAAAACTCTGGTCAAAATTTTTCCAGCCACTGCTAGTAGTTTTATATCCCTCCAGTTGCTACATACAGTCAAGTTTCCTTTCTTTGGCAGCTTGATAATGTGGCCTTCCTTCCAGGTCTTTGGGATGGCCTCTTTTTCCCAGATTTTCTTGAAGAGCTGGTGAAGCAACTCTGCAGCGTATGATATATCTGCCTTCAGGGTTTCTGGTGGTATTCCATCTGGTCCTGCGGCCTTCTAATTTTTCAGCTGTTTCATTGCCCGAGAGATTTCTTGTTTAGTGGGTGGGTTCATGTTGCACTGTAGTGGCTCTTCTGCTGATTCTATGATGGGTTGCTGTGTTGGTTGGTTTCGGTTTAGGATTTCCTTAAAATATTAAGCCCATCTGACCCTTTGTTTCTCTTCATTGCTAATGCTTTGTCTTTCTCTGCTCTTCACTGTTGTATTGTGGTTTAGCTGCTTCTTAGATAAATTTATAGTAATATTATATAATGTTATCAAGTCTCCTTTTTATATCGCAATCTCGGCTTCCTCTGTTAGTTTTTCAATAAATTCTCTTTTATCTTGCCTGGCACTCTTTTTCACTTTCCTGTTTAGCTCCCAATATATTGTGAGCAGTTGTGTTTTCTGTTCTGCCTCTTTACAGTTGTTTACTTGCTGTTTGATGTCTCTCCTTTCTCTTATGAGGATCCGTGTGTTTTCTGTGAGCCATTCCTTCTGCGGTTTATTTCTTCTGCCAAGAACTTCTTCACATGTATTCTTGTATGCTTCCTGAATTGTGCACCAATGGTTGTCTATACTTTCCTCTTCCAGGTTCTCCAGCGCTTCAAATCTATTTCTCAACTTTAGGTTGAACTGAACTCTTGTGTCTTTGTTCATAAGGTTCTGGGTATTATACTTCGGGCTTGATCTTTCTGCTCTGTCTTTGTGCGCCCACGATGTTATCCTCAGTGATGCCAGGAGAAGGTGGTGGTCTCCTCTCTTTACTCTAACATTTTGTAGGCAGTGTTTCCATTTTCTTTCTATGGTCAAGTTGTCTATCTGATTATGCGCGTGCCCATCTCGGGAGTTCCATGTAGTCTTGTGTATGTCTTTGTGTGGGAAGATAGTCCCTCCGATGACCAGATCATTCAAACTACAAAAGTTTACAAAAAGCTCTCCATTTTCATATCTATTTCCTACGCCATTCTTTCCCATGATTAGTTCACAGTTTGTGTTGTCTACTCCTACTTTTGCATTTAAATTTCCCATTACTACCTTAATGTCTCTCCTGTGTCTTTTGTCCAATGTTCCTTGGAGTTCATCATAGAAATCTTGATTCTTATCATCATCTGCATTGTTAGTAGGGGCATAACACTGAATGATGGTGATTTCTTCCTTTTCCCTGGAATCTTGCCGTTATTATCCTGGGTGATATTGGTTCCCATTCTATTATTACTTTTCTGGCTTCCTGGGACATCATAATAACAACCCTTTCTGTGTGTGTGTGGTCTTCATCTTCGTGTCCTGAATATATAAAATGTTCCCTTGTATTGGTCATGAATTCACCAGTTCCATTTATTCTCGTTTCTGCTAGTCCTAAGAGTTTTATGTCGTATCGTCTCATCTCTCCAGCTACCTGTGCTGTCCTTCCGGCTTCCTGCATTGTTCGTATGTTCCAGGTGCCTATTCTGGTTTATACCTTCGTCGTTAGAAGAGGTGTCGGCAGCCTGACTTTCATTGACTGGCTTTCATCAGGTGTCTGAGTCATACGTCTCTCTTTCGAGGATTCTTCCAGACTCTGGCTTTTGTGTCTTTCTTCAACTGTTTCCGTTTCTGTGACAATTTGTTTTTTTTCTACAGGAATGCCAGCCCTGTTCTCCAACCTCCTTTAACCCACTTTGTCTGTCCTTCCCATTTTGACCTGCTCAGCTTGATTGAACCTACCAGGAGCAAAAGCTCCCGCTGACTTAGTTCAAAATGTCCTCAAGGAATGACATAAACACGTTTCCTCAATGACTGACTTGTAATGACATAAACACGTTTCCTAAATGACTGACTTGTAATGACATAAACAATGTTTCCTCAATGACTGACTTGTAATGACATAAACACGTTTCCTCAATGACTGACTTGTAATGACATAAACACGTTTCCTCAATGACTGACTTGTAATGACATAAACACGTTTCCTCAATGACTGACTTGTAATGACATAAACACGTTTCCTAAATGACTGACTTGTAATGACATAAACAATGTTTCCTCAATGACTGACTTGTAATGACATAAACACGTTTCCTCAATGACTGACTTGTAATGACATAAACACGTTTCCTCAATGACTGACTTGTAATGACATAAACACGTTTTCTCAATGACTGACTTGTAATGACATAAACACGTTTTCTCAATGACAGACTTGTAATGACATAAACACGTTTCCTCAATGACAGACTTGTAATGACATAAACACGTTTCCTCAATGACTGACTTGTAATGACATAAACACGTTTCCTCAATGACTGACTTGTAATGACATAAACACGTTTCCTCAATGACTGACTTGTAATGACATAAACACGCTTCCTCAATGACAGACTTGTAATGACATAAACACGTTTCCTCAATGACAGACTTGTAATGACATAAACACGTTTCCTCAATGACTGACTTGTAATGACATAAACATGTTTCCTCAATGACAGACTTGTAATGACATAAACAATGGTTCCTCAATGACTGACTTGTAATGACATAAACACGTTTCCTCAATGACTGACTTGTAATGACATAAACACGTTTCCTCAATGACTGACTTGTAATGACATAAACACGTTTCCTCAATGACTGACTTGTAATGACATAAACACGTTTCCTCAATGACTGACTTGTAATGACATAAACACGTTTCCTCAATGACAGACTTGTAATGACATAAACACGTTTCCTCAATGACAGACTTGTAATGACATAAACACGTTTCCTCAATGACTGACTTGTAATGACATAAACACGTTTCCTCAATGACAGACTTGTAATGACATAAACAATGGTTCCTCAATGACTGACTTGTAATGACATAAACACGTTTCCTCAATGACTGACTTGTAATGACATAAACACGTTTCCTCAATGACTGACTTGTAATGACATAAACACGTTTCCTCAATGACTGACTTGTAATGACATAAACACGTTTCCTCAATGACTGACTTGTAATGACATAAACACGTTTCCTCAATGACTGACTTGTAATGACATAAACACGTTTCCTCAATGACTGACTTGTAATGACATAAACACGTTTCCTCAATGACTGACTTGTAATGACATAAACACGTTTCCTCAATGACTGACTTGTAATGACATAAACAATGGTTCCTCAATGACTGACCTGTAATGACATAAACACGTTTCCTCAACGACTGACTTGTAATGACATAAACACGTTTCCTCAATGACTGACTTGTAATGACATAAACACGTTTCCTCAATGACTGACTTGTAATGACATAAACACGTTTCCTCAATGACTGACTTGTAATGACATAAACACGTTTCCTCAATGACTGACTTGTAATGACATAAACACGTTTCCTCAATGACTGACTTGTAATGACATAAACACGTTTCCTCAATGACTGACATGTAATGACATAAACAATGTTTCCTCAATGACTGACTTGTAATGACATAAACAATGTTTCCTCAATGACTGACTTGTAATGACATAAACAATGTTTCCTCAATGACTGACTTGTAATGACATAAACAATGTTTCCTCAATGACTGACTTGTAATGACATATAAAAACACGTTTCCACAGACGAAATACAGCATATAGTACATAGCATCAAGTAAAGGTATTCAATGACATTTGATATAAGACTGTTGTTAACTTATAGAAGTTTTTAACATGTTAAACTTGTACAATCCACATTAAAGAACTGCGTTCACCGCAGTTGTAAATACGGCCTCATACATATGGCCTTATTCAGGGAGACTGCTCACATCGCAGTACTATAATAATCATCATCACTATCTCTTCTTAGAGCTCAATTATAAATCGTGGTGCACTCCTCATCGAACGTGCACAATAGCAAAATCCCTCAAAGACTGCCTTCACCGCAGTTATAAATATGGCCTTATAAAGTCGACAAGTCTCCGACTCTTAAATGTCTTCTTCATAGAGCTCAATTACAGAATAATAGTGCAGCACTCATCGAACATGCACAATAGCTAAATCCCTCAATGACTGCCTTCATAATAGCATCATAATAGCTCCATTAATCTTCACACTGCAGTTATATCAAATACGGCCTGTACAAAATCCTGGTCTTCATAATAGCTCCATAATCTTCACACTGCAGTTAATATCAAATACGGCCTGTACAAAATCCTGGCCTTCATAATAGCTCCATAATCTTCACACTGCAGTTAATATCAAATACGGCCTGTACAAAATCCTGGCCTTCATAATAGCTCCATAATCTTCATTAATCTTCACACTGCAGTTGTATCAAATACGGCCTGTACAATATCCTGGCCTTCATAATAGCTCCATAGTCTTCATTAATCTTCACACTGCAGTTATATCAAATACGGCCTGTACAAAATCCTGGCCTTCATAATAGCTCCATTAATCTTCACACTGCAGTTAATATCAAAGTACGTACTATCTTCAAATAATGTAACACATAAAAGAATATTCAATATAGGAAGAATCTTCAAATACAGGCCTGTCCAAAAAGTCTCCACCGTGACACACATTGTGAAAAACACTATACATCTTCACCGAACACTGGTCGGGAACACACACTTAGAAAAAACACCAGGGTTGACTTCACTCCGTCAACACCTAGAGCCCCGACTGCCAGCGGTCACAAAAACTCCCGCCTAAACAGTCACGGGACTTCGCTGTTTAACGCAGCTCAGTCCCTTCACGGACTAGCCGTGTGAACTATTTACAGTTCTACAATACAGAACAGCGCTTACGACGCTATCTGTACACTATGACTTCTTTCATATATTTGTTTAACCAATTCACCGTTAATCAAGTCTACAAGTAATGTAACTCTTAATTTACTCTGTCCAACCCGTATACAAAGGATCACCTCTCTTTTTGACCGTAACAACATTTAAACACGTTTCCTCAATGACAGACTTGTAATGACATATAAACACGTTTCCTCAATGTGTGTTCTTTCAATTGCCAGAGTCTCCTTCTGATCCCCGGTTCCACTGTCAACCTGTCTGGTTTTTTGTCTTCATTTCCACATTGTATCATTATAACTGAAATATTTCTCCACTTATACCAACCCTTACTTACTTAGTCGTTCCCCTTCTACCGTGAGGTGTAGAGATTTGGAAGAGAGAGCGCCAGACTATCCTATCGGCTGTCTTCCTCCTGGCCTGGTTCCATTCTAGTTATACCAACCCACCGAGATTAAAAGTTACGTGTACTGGATCTCTAATATTTTGTGTTGTTTGTCTTGGTGTTCAAGCCATGTTGTTATTGGAGACCTGTACAGTAAGACCTGTTTCTTATCGAAGGTGACCCGTCTTTTCCTTATTTTTAACATGCTTTTAGTGTGCCGCACACTTCGCTGTTCCAATTAATGAGTCGTTTATCTTGTCAGATTCTTCCGCCCGATTTACCTTCTCATTCTTCGATTAATGACGATCAATGTTCCGCACTTCGGATTTCTGCTACTTTCCATCACGTTTTGTTCTGACATGGGTAAACTAGTATTGTGCATTCTTTTATAAGAATATTATCGGGCGTTGCAAAGAAATATGACGTTTATGTGTTGTCCAGTGTGTGATAATGGCCCGTGTAGTTCCTTAGAGTTCTCTGGGAGGAGACAAAGAAAGAATAGCAATCGTGCTAATTGTGGCATGTCGTAACAGGCGAATAATATGAGGTTGTGCATGAGGCTGGCAACTTCGTGATGTACAGTAAACGAAATACGGTATGAACTACAACTGCAAGAACATATGAATGCTTCTGTGGAGGGATTCCTACAAGTGTACTAGCTGCCGGGGTGGTTCCATGCATCATAAGTAGCGGAACAAGAGAAGAAGAGGAAGAAGAAGAAGAAGTAGAGGATGAAGAAGTAGAAGAAGAAGAACAAAAGTAAGAAGAGAAGGAAGAAGAAGAGGAGGAGACAGTAGAGGGAGAGGAGAAGGAAGAGGAAAAATAGGAAGGTGAAGAGGAAGAAGAAGAGGAAGAAGAAGAGGAAGAAGAAGAGGAAGAAGAAGAGGAGGAAGAAAAGTTAAAATAAGAGGAGGAGGAGGAAGAGGAGATAGAAGAGGAGAAGAAATAAGGGAGGAAGAATAGAGGAAGAAGAAGTCCGTGTGGTGATATATATATACGAGGGAAGGTCAAAAAGTAATGCCTCCTATTTTTTATGTATGTAAATACTGCATCGGTGTGCAATTTGTAAATTTAGCAGGATTCCTGAAACACTCTTCTGCACTGTATAGCATTACCAACTTGTTTCAGTAACAGGTGGCACCACTGTAACAGTTTAAAAATGGCTGGCAAAGACGTTCGGTTAAAACGACGTTATGTCATAGAATTCCTCAATGCTGAAGGCGAGACCCCATTCGCATCCACGAACGTTTGAAGAATGTTTATGGAGATTCAACAGTGGATGTTAGCACTGTCCGACGTTGGGTACATCGTTGTGACGAAGCTGAAGTAGGTCAATCCTCAATGGCTGACGCAAAGCGGACTGGCCGTCCGTCTACCGCAGTGACTCCACACAACATTCATCGAGTTGATGGCATCATTCGTGGTGACCGTCGGGTAACACTGGATGAACTTTCTTCCATGTTGTCCATTAGTAAAGGCAGTGTCCAGAACATCATTAAAGACCTGGGTTATTCAAAAGTTTGTGCACGGTGGGTACCCAGAATGTTGACAGACAGACATAAAGAAACAAGGAAAGCCATAGCCATCAACCTCCTGCACCGTTACGAAACTGAAGGAGAAGAGTTTTTATCGAATATTGTGACAGGTGATGAGACTTGGGTTCATTTTTTTTAAACCAGAATCCAAGAGGCAGTCAATGGAATGGCATCACACAACATCGCCGACAAGAAAGAAGTTCAAAAGTTCACCATCTGTAGGGAAAGTTATGGCCTCCGTGTTTTTGGGATGAGAAGGGTGTGATTCTTCTCGACTTCTTGGAACAGGGAAACACGGTGACTGCAGACCGTTACATTGAAACTTTAAAGAAGCTTAGAGGTCGTCTTCGGCGACTTAACCCATTAAAAGATCAGAGAACTGCACTAATGTTGCACGATAATGCCACGCCACACACCGCTAAACGCACCATTGATGCGATTGCAGAATTTGGCTGGACATTATTACCACATCCCCCTTACAGTCCCGATCTTGCACCTTCTGACTTTCATCTGTTTGGACCACTGAAAGAAGATCTTCGCGGACATCACTCTGAGGACACAGAGACCCTTAAACGCGCCGTACGCCAGTGGTTTAGGAAAAAGAACACACGTTTTTACCGTGCGGGGATACATGCCCTTGTGAGAAGATGGACAAAAGCTGTAACAAATAACGGAGACTCCATTGAGAAATAAATTTTTGAAGTTCAGACTTGGGGCTACATTTCAATGTGAATTTTATCTGTTTTCTTGCCTATTGAATTAAATTAAAAATTACAAGGCATTACTGTTTGACTGCCCCTCGTATATATATCTATAATCTCAAAATAGAGAATTCCCCTTTGCTCTGAACTGTAAGCTATGTTACACACACTTGATGTCCGTAAAACTACTTCTGTTAATCTGAACACGCGCTGAACACAATGTGATTACATTTGTATAATCTTCGTCCCTCTATTGCTTCATCTCATTCATCATTATGTCTTATTTACTGTATGAATGGTTTAGATTGTGTTTGTTAGTTTTTATTTTTTATTTTTTTTAAGGTATTAATTTTTGTTAATTTATTTTAATTAAGAATTTTTTCCCCCCTTAAATTTGATTATGTCTGGATGTTACAAATGTATGTTATTATTTTACCTCGATAATGTTGTACGCTTAAATAATGCTAAAAATACATGTGCTATTGAAAGGATACGGTATGTAAGATGACAGAGAGAAGAAGGGCAGAATGTAAGACAGGCCTGCGTGCCCAATTCTTAATCCTTTGAAAATATAGTTCGTTCGTTCGTTCGTTCTCTCTCTAACAAATGATATAATTTCGAATGTAGGTTTAATGATGATGTTTGTACTTTTCAACATATTTTATTTCATGGTTATAATTAGATACTGTGAAAGTGAGTATGCTATTATGTTACCTTTACAACGTTGAATTCCTTTAAATTGATATGTAAAAAGCATATGAGAATAAATGAAATAGTATAAAAGACGAGAGAAAGGAAGGGCAGAATGGCAGATGGGCCTGGGTGACTAATTCTCAACGTTTTGAAAATGAAGTTCGTTCGTTCTCTCTCTCTCTCTCTCTCTCTCTCTCTCTCTCTCTCTCTCTCTCTCTCTCTCTCTCTCTCCCTCTCTCTCTCTCTCTCTCTCTCTCTCTCTCTCTCTCTCTCTCTCTCTCTCCAACTCTCTCTCTCTCTCTCTCTCTCTCTCTCTCTCTCTCTCTCTCTCTCTCTCTCTCTCTCTCTCTCTCTCTCTCTCTCTCTCTCTCTCTCTCTCTCTCTCTCTCTCTCTTTCTTTCTTTCTTCTATTTCTACAGTTTGTATTTATCTTTATTTAATGGACAATTTATTTAATGGACAACCTAGTTATTGTTCGTGTCAGTTCTTTTTTGTCCCGCTAGCATAATTTCTTGGAGTTCTCATAAACAACACCATCCAACAATCCCCCATTATATGCGTATGAATAATTTAGTTGACATCTGTCACAGCTCGCTCATTATTCTTTCTATCTGCATCCTTACTTCTCTTCACCACATTCATTTCCCCATCTAGCCTGTATTTTTATTTCTCCAAGTTCACTCTATCTTTCTCTCAACATTGTCCACAAAAATATAATTCATTTACGTTTTCGAAGCATTACTTCCACTTCTGTTTATCATTTACCCCCTTTCCCTCCTGGGGATAAACTTTCCATTTGTTTATATCCTGGGTCAGCACTCACTCAGAAATGCAAACATTAGCCTGGTATCCCACAGTACATGCCTACACAGCAGACCCACCTGTGTTGCCGTTAATGGTAGTTGACTGTGTAATGTCTCCTTTTCTGCTTCTTTAAGTGTATTGCAGATAGTTACACAAATATCCTCATCTCTATCCATAGATACATGTGCACATTTCTGCTTGTCCAAGGTCTTGAAACGCATCCCAGGTTAAATTCCCCCCCCCCCTGCTTCTAGCTCAGTGATTTTCAGCCTATGGGTTGTGACCGAAAATAGGGTCACGGGAAACATTTAGATGGATTACGCCTCAAACGTTTCCCTTATTCAATGTTATGAGCCACATGGCTTGGGCGGAGTTCCTGTAATTAATTTTTACTTGCCAATGTTGATACATGGGTCGCCAGCTTCCCCAATGTTGATACATGGGTCGCCAGCTTCACCAGTGTTGATACACGGGTCGCCAGCTTCACCAATGTTGATACATGGGTCGCCAGCTTCACAAATGTTGATACACGGGTCGCCAGCTTCACCAATGTTGATACACGGGTCGCCAGCTTCACCAATGTTGATACGCGGGTCGCCAAATTCACCAATGTTGATACACGGGTCGCCAGATTCATCAATGTTGATACACGGGTCGCCAGCTTCATCAATGTTGATACATGGGTCGCCAGCTTCACCAATGTTGATACATGGGTCGCCAACTTCACCAATGTTGGTCCATGAATCGCCAGCTTCACCAATGTTGGTCCATGAATCGCCAGCTTCACCAATGTTGATACATGGGTCGCCAGCGTCACCAATGTTGGTCCATGAATCGCTAGCTTCACCAATGTTGATACATGGGTCGCTAGCTTCACCAATGTTGGTCCATGAATCGCCAGCTTCACCAATGTTGATACATGGGTCGCTAGCTTCACCAATGTTGGTCCATGAATCGCCAGCTTCACCAATGTTGATACATGGGTCGCCAGCTTCACCAATGTTGATACATGGGTCGCCAGCTTCACCAATGTTGATACATGGGTCGCCAGCTTCACCAATGTTGATACATGGGTCGCCAGCTTCCCCAATGTTGATACATGAGTCGCCAGCTTCACCAATGTTGATACATGAGTCGCCAGCTTCACCAATGTTGATACATGGCTCGCCAGCTTCACCAATGTTGGTCCATGAGTCGCCAGCTTCACCAATGTTGATACATGGGTCGCCAGCTTCACCAATGTTGATACATGGTCGCCAGCTTCACCAATGTTGATACATGAGTCGCCAGCTTCACCAATGTTGATACATGAGTCGCCAGCTTCACCAATGTTGATACATGAGTCGCCAGCTTCACCAATGTTGATACATGGGTCGCCAGCTACACCAATGTTGATACATGAGTCGTCAGCTTCACAAATAATGATACATGGGTGTTAACGTTTATTTGCTTTAACACCTTCTTCAGTAGGCCACACAGGCCAACACTTTATGTAAAGATATAAATCCTTAGGTAAATGTCAGTGGCGGGATATGCGTCAGATTAATGACGGTATCAAGAAGACAAAATAATCTGCTGACAATAACAATCTGCCGTGGTCGGGCTTACAGGTGGCCGACAAGTGGGCAAACAAATACATATGTACTTACGCGAATGTCAAAGTTCGTTAAGCGTGTAATATCCATTCTGCACTCACACACACACAGTAACGATGGTTCAGGAAGTAGTGGAACTGCTATAAATTTATACACTGTTTATTTACACCACAATCACGTAGACATCATAGGACGACACTTCATAGCAAATCATGGAGCGACATGTAAATAAGTCCATAACAGCGTGCATAAATCCAAAGGGATATAATCATAGATAACAGCCCATAGTAGATCATCAGGCATAAGGTAAGTAAATCCGTACAGCTCAGTTACAGGTACAAAATCCAAAGTACATAGGCTGCAGAACCCCGCAGCTCACATTTCATAGTAATACGGCAACAAAAATATCCCTCAAAAGAACTGCATACATCGCAGTTCACAGCAGCTCTCTACACAGTATTATAACAGTAAATCCATGCAATAACTATTCATCAAAAGGTTGCACACAGCAACTCTGAGCATAATATATCCATTCCAATCACAGGGGAAAATCCATCATAGGAAATATGAATCATAATAATAATGGCCGGTACAATCAATGGCCTCAAAAGAATCAATCTTGGAAGCAAACTCTTCCCTTCGCTTTCAAAAATATATTCCCCTCGATAATAACTCCTGGACACACTAACGAAATGGAACAACCATCTCGAAGCCCTGCCAGGAACGTACTGTCACGAGATTACTGCCTCTCAAAACAGCTCAGTAAAATTTACTCATGCGCGAACTAACCGCGTGAGAACTCAGCTCAGCTCAACCGTCTCTTTCCCCAAACTATCACTAAGAACATTCGAAAACTTTCTTTATCTTATTTTTAAAAACAAACTAACATCTACTCAGTTGAGCTATGTTCAAAAATTACTGAGCATAAAGCCCCCAACTAAAAAAATCATCTCATCACCAAAGTGTGCTAACTAACGTGTGTACAAAAATCCGACCCATACATACAAATCTTTAACACCTAACTCCCATTAATAAAACATGACTTAACAATGGGTCGCCAGCTTCACCAACAAGAGGATTTGTTATGTGTGTGTTGTAGATTTATGCTCACTGGGGAGCTAAAGCGTACTGATTGGCTGAATGCGTAATTTCATGTATCAGACACTGGAAGCACAAACTGTGAAATTGGTGTCTTTGTCGTGACAAGGATGAAAACCTCTGTCCTAACTTTTGGCACATGGTTTGTGGAATTCTATTTTATATAATGCGCTTACAGAACAACAACATAACGTTTGGGAGATATGACCTGAGTGAACTCGCTCCTTCATATTAAAGGGTAGATAGATTTGCCAGAAGGTGGAAGAACATCTTGTGATCAAATTGACGTCTGTTAAGTTCATGCCGTACATCACATTCAATTATTATGAAGTTATCTAAACTCTTTTTTTAAATATCATGCTTTATTAATGATACATAAGATATTTCATGTATTTGCTCTCCAGCTCTCCAACAAATTCATGCCAAGTCTCTCCAGTTCTTTGTCATACACCCAATGCCTATATATGTTTCTTTATCACTTTAATTCCTGTCTCAGTTTTTCTTCTCTAGTCTATCCAGCTGTAAATGGGTACCTGGCTTTAAGTTAGGGAAAAAAATCAGCGAGGGAGGGAGCTGGTCACCCCACCTCTCGATGCTGGACCTAGTGTGGCGGAGTCTCTAACGCTTCACTCCCCTACGGCAGTAAGTACTATGGGACTACCTTTATATGTGTTTGTGTAAATCAACTTGTGCATGCTTTAACATGACTCAGATGTTTGAGTGAACTGAACTTGATATATGTATATGCGAATCAACTTGTGAGCACTTAAGAAACAGGTGAATAAATGCTGAGCCACAAACGTTTGCAAACGCGGTCGTGGATATCTTTCTTGTAACTTATGACGTTTATGATGTCCTATGATGTGAATTCTGCTTTTCGGACGTACGCTTTGCTAGCTTCTTTCTGGTTAGACGCCCAACACGAATGTGTAGACTCAGACTTCTGTAAGACTGAAGACACAAAAGTGATATCTAATTTCAACAGTTGGCTTTCTTTTATCTTATTCCTCACTATGGTTTCTTCCTAGCTGATCACTCTATTTTTAATTCTTGTTTTGTGATACATGATATGAGGCGAATATGACAAGTATTAAATATATTGAGAATTAAAGTGTGTGCTCAAGTAAGTATGTAATGATGATCTGACAGTATAGATGGTGAAGTATAAAACTAGAGTTACCTTATTATATTATCCTAGAGGAAAACTCTTTGACTTGATTAACCATTAACGAATAGAAGTAATGGAAACAAGTTTTCTGCACATTTAGTTATGAGGCTTAGTGCAAAAAGCAATCTTAAATAATAGAAAAGAAAAACTAATAGTAATTTTCCTAAAATTTACTAACTTCCTTTTTCCTTCGCAAATTCCTTAAGAACACTTTATACAATTAAACGCCACAGATTATATCATGTATCCACACATGAATGAAATTATAAAACAGGCTGTGAACATGGGAAGCTTGAGGAAACTCTTCCACTTATTCTCTGCGATGTTTGGAAAATCTGTACCGACTTCTGGCGAACATGTCGTTATATTTCGAGTTGCCAGTATGTGAGAAGCCATTGACTGTGTCTTATAGCTTAACCCTCTATTTCAGTAACTAGACGTCCATCTTGTTTTGTGACATCGGCATGCTCGCCTGCCATTTCAGTGCACGTCAACTACTAAAAGTGGGTGGGCTCTCGCAGTCAACTTTTCACTCCGTGGGATGTTCGGTTGCGAGGCAAACCGTGGTTTTGATTGGCCGCCCAATGCAGAAATCATCCGCCCCCTTGCACAAAGCCTTTTGTTTCGACAGAACATCGCTTCTTTTGTTTCCTTGTCGAATGGTCAGCGAGTTGTTTTCCTTTAATCTATTTATTCATTGTCTGGCTAGGTACACATTATCTAAGTGGCTAGCCGCTATCCAGTCTGGTAACAAAGACTCCTGTGCGTCTCGCCGGGCCTTTCTGGCCGATTGCTCAGGCGGCGTGCTATTATGTCCTAATGTGGTTTAAACAGAGGATTAGGTATTAAATAAATTCGTTTTTATTTCCCATACGGACGTTTTAAGCACTAACAATGAGGTCTACCAAGCCAAGTGTGTTCCAAAAGATAAAGTAAGATTTGGGGAATAGCAAATGTGGGATTTAAGTTACACTTAGGTAAAGTCTGTGATTAAGAGAGACTACTTTAAAAATGATGACAGAGCACAGACGGGAGAGAAATAAAATAAGAAAGATGATGAAATCGGTACAGGGCGATAAAGACTGGCCAATTGTAGTGGATTTGATGGTACTGTATGGTTGTGATATTACCTAGTGTGATGCATGAGGTCAGCTGTGAAGGCTCCTGAGATAAATGTAGCTGTGAATTTACAGAAGGCCCTTCTTGCTACCACTTACGACCTCACACATATCTTTTTTTTTCTAATGAATGTGGCTACGTTAAAATCTAGGGTACTGATATGTAATGTGTTGTGGTAGATTACATACACACACACAGAGATATTTAATAAGTCTAATAATATTAATAAAATTTATAATACACTGAACTAACTCAAGCTGTTTAAATTTTGATATTAAATTTTCTTTAAGTTTATTTGTTCTGAACCAAGGTTTTATTTTGGTCAGAACATATGAAAGGTTTTGAAATTATGAATGAAATGCATGAATATATGTCATAATAAAATAGAAAATGTGTACATATGTATTTCAAATGACTGGTTAATAGTAATTATCTTAAGATAGTCCCAGGAGAACTTATTTCTAGATATGCTGTTGGGGTGATATCATCACTCCCTGTCTATGTCTACCAAACATTGTCAATTCACTGATGGGAGTAATACAAGTTTTATTTCCCAAAATTTTGTGGGTTCTAGTGATGGTAATATAGTTGGTGTGTTAGTTAGTAAATAAGTTGGTGAAGGTCCAGCAGGCCAGACGCTCACGTATCTTGACTGAGTAGTTATGGTGCTGGAATCTGGTGGCCCCACCTCTCCGTGCTTGGGGGCAATATAAGGCTGCTCTGACAAAATACTAGACTGCACTGGTCCACACTTGTATATATCAACACAGCATTTGACACCACTTTGGTGCCAAACAGAAACTCACACTTCAGAATTATGAATAGAGAACACAGTTATATTCTAGCAAAACTCAGCTGAGCTGCTGGCTCTAGTATGGCGTCCCTCTAAATATTGCAATTAGCTTCTGGGAAATACACCACTGAAGAATTACTGTGTCTACTACTGGACAATTTATTGTTGAATGGCAAAAATGCGCGTCTGTGCGCCGATAATATGATTATCTGTGGCCAATCACCGACTTTCCCCCTTTCAAATTTCAAACCTCCTACCAAAAGTCAATTCAGTCATACCTCAGTCAAGTATGTATTATTGTCTGTTGGTCCGTCTGTCTCTACTTGCTTTTTCATAAAAAACACGCTTGGTTCTACATGCCTTTCTACACGAATCGGTCTCTAGAGTTATTTTTAGCCACAATTTTCCACTATTTCCCCCTCTCTTTCATTCCAACTAGATTTTAGCACTTGAGTCTCAAGGCCGCAATTTTTGAAAATTAGTGACATTTTTTTTAACAGTGCAGTCGCTCGTCTGTTATGAACAACACAGTCTTTTGTCAATATCTTCATTATTATCTATCCGTCTGTATAAATGAAAGCATATTATTTCTCTGCTCAAGATGGGCTATCAGACTAGCTAGGTTTTATATTCCTAACATTATTATTAAGAAAAAGTTACTTTTTTAAGGTTAGTTTTTTTTTGAAATATGTTCGAGCATCTTCTGTAATGCGTTTGCCGCTGAATTCAAAAAAAAGGACTAAGTATCGTAAAAGCGTCCAAGAAATGACTGTTGCGTATAATAGCTAAGGTCCCTTTTGTCCATTTCTTTACATTGTGTCAACTTGTGGACGTGAATTTTTTTCCTTTCCCCACCAATTACGTCTTTTTAGCCTTGCTAGTTTCAAGCACGTGTTCAGTCATATTTTTTCTTTTTGATCTCCGTTCCCTCCCGTCTCCAAGGGTAAACGTTTTGTCTTCACGTCTAACAAGTTAGTTTCCATGGCGGGTAGTGAACCGCGGCATGGGCGATCATGTCTTCTAGTAGCTTACGCCTTATTTTTATCCCTACATTTTATCTTTGGAGATATTTTAACGTTGTATCACGGTTAAATTTATCACACCAATTATAACCGAAGGTTAGGTTGACACAGGTGTGGTAAAGTGGGATATATAAATATTTATAGGGGACTTAGTGTACTGACTGAGATCAGCTGTGAAGGTATCTATATCTAATAAGGGTAGTGTATTATAGATGACCTTACTTGCTACCACATATTTATACCTCAGTCAGAATTATTCTTGAATATAGTGATGACTACGTTGAATGTCTAGGGTATGTATATGATGAAGTGTAAGTCACAACAACAACAGACAGATAAACAAGTCAATTTATTCCACCACACTTGACAACACTGTGACACTCACACACATGTACCATTCTATAAGACTATCTTAAATGAGTCACTGGTAAATTTTCAAATATCAATATGTATTAAGCACTTTTCATTAATATATATGTGTCCTGATTCAAATACAAAGTGAACCAGGAATCACAATCACTTTTAATTACAAGTTATATGTACAGAATTTATCAATATGAATCTTGTAGTGACATATTAATTATTAAATTATCTTAAAAATTCCTAGGTGTGTCAGTTTGTGTAGTGTAATTAC